>JANEYF010001276.1:380000-909693 GCA_029963845.1 Rhamnusium bicolor | reverse complement strand
AATCGTCAACTTTACACGGAAAAGAGCCCTGGAAGGCCTAAAATCCCTAGCGCTTCAATGGAGTGGAAATCCCATTTGCCAGTGAGGTGAAATACCTAGGAGTCATCTTCGACCAAAAACTGACATGGAATGCCCACATCCAAAAAATCAATACAAAATGCCACAATTGCCCTGGGAAGGTGCAGACAGATGTGTGGGAAAAAATTGGGGATTGAATCCAAAAATAACCCTATGGTTATACACCAGGGTAGTGAGACCCATGATAACCTACGGATCAGTAGCATGGTGGACTAAGACACTGCAGTTGAGAGCTATAAGGCTTTTAAGTGGCGTACAAAGGCTTGCTTGCCTGCGCGCCACGGGGGGCCATAAGAACCGCTCCTACAGCTGCATTAGAGGTCCTGCTAGACCTGTCACCACTACGTATATTTATCCAAGGAGAAGCTCGTTTAGTGGTACACAGGTTAATGCAAGGCTCAACGTCCATAAGGCAGCACCAGAGAAGGCTCATCTACAACCTTAGTAGGACCTGAAACCTTCTGTGGCATGGCCAAGTCAGGCATAAGAACATCCATTGAGGAATGGATGCAAAATAAGTCTCTGTAATGGTGGAGGGGCTTCCCGCAACAGAGACAGGCCAAAGAGTTCATTAAAGAAAGATCGGCTAAATTTACGTAAGATCTACTATGCCAAAATAGAATGGCCCTAGAATAATAGTGGGTCTTTTAATAGGACACTGTCGACTCAATAGACATATGAGTCTGATGGGCCTTTGTACAGGATGCAACATGCAGATTCTGCCAAGAGGAAGAGAATCCTCAGTTCGTGTGCTGTGCCAGTGTGAAGGCCTCTAGACTTAGGTTCCAACTACTTGGAAAACAAACCAAGAACTGACAGCTACACTAAGAGTCCCTTATCAAGGCTGTGGAGTCTGAGACAAAGGACAAAAGCTGGATAAGGCTCTAAGGAATGAATAGGAGCTCCAGAATAGACCCACAGGGGTCGCGGTGGTAAAGGCCAACCAGCCAGCTCCACCCTTATAATCTAATCTAATCTAACAATGAAAAAATGTGGGAATTTGAATTTGGGCCTGACTTCTCGTGGAACATCATTTAACTGCATTATCAGCTACCACTAAGAAGAATTCAGAGTAATTAGTTACTGTATATTTATAGGACGTAAGAATATTTTTAATTATAATTTCTAGACTTCCACCTTGGGTTAATTTTTCCAGTTTTCCCCGGTACTCTGTTCCATATTCGTTTTTATTTTAATGCCATATCGTCCATATTCAGAATTTTTGTTTATATTCTTTTTGCCAAATCAATATTTTGTTTGTATATCTTTCTTTCGATGTATATTTATTTGTGTATATGCTTGTTTATAAAGCCAAAATAAACCCTTTAACTCTTTATCCATGTTAATAATCTCCTTTACAATCCAGACTTTATTATTGTGTTGTCTTTTTTTCTGAGATTATCGGACATGTTGTGCCAACATGAAATAAAAGAGAATTTAAAAATCTCTGCAGATATCATTACTATTTGAGTAACATGCATACACAGACGCAAATGTCTCCATTGCAATATAAGATTCGAGGCCATTTAGGCTATGTTCGTCAGTTTTCCAAAAATATTTTGTACAATCTTAGGTATTTGATTTTTCAATTTTTTTACAGACCAATGCAAAACTAAGCCTCTCACATTTAGGTCTCAATTTTTTTCATTATAAATTTTTTGTGACATATTGGTAATAAAATGCTAATTTGGAACTAATTAATATTTATGTCACCACATAATATTATATTACTAAATGTTTTAATAATTCAAGACATGGGATACCTAGTCTGTGTCTAACTATTTCAGCCGACTCCATCAATAAACATTTTTCAAGTGAGATAAAGATATCCCTCACCCCATCTATATACTGAGATTAAACAATGCTTGACATTTTCAAGCAAAAATGTAAGCAGAACATTTAAAATATAGTTCCTCTTGAGATATCAAATACATTCATGGGTTATTAAATAATTTCTCAATAACAATTTTTATTCAACTCTGTCGGGGGATTATTTTCAGATTTTTCACGTTTATCCACATCTAAAATATTTTAGATGTTACTTGTTTCTGTATCCAAGTTATCATAATATTATTATACTTTTTTTTCAGATTTAGAAGAGAAAATAACAGAAACTTAATTTTTATGAATAGTATAGAATTTAATGTATTTAGTATTTAAATACTTAAATTAAAATAGTATTTTTTCCATGTTTTTGTATCTACTACAAATAACTATTTTTTTATTAAAAACACTATTTTTGGATATTAATTAATATCTAAATTTTTTATACAGTTGGAATGCAAGCGGTGCACTAATTGTAATTTAATTACGAATTTCTATTATGTGGAAATTTAAATGATTTATCGATTTTCGTCACAGAGAAACATAGACTATTATCCCATCATTTTGTTTGTATTTGAAACAATACAGATGATTCATTGCCTAGTCCTATCGATTTAAAATTTCGAGGTGATTTTTACAGCTAAAGCCGTATTCATGCTTTAGCTATATATTTTTCTGGCATTGTACTGGTCAAATAAGTATACCTGGAGCAATATATCATTTCGACGCTTGTCATAAGTTGGTCACTCCGAATTTGAATTTGCATTTACCTTAATTGTTCACGGTTAATTCAAATGACACACTGTTAAATTCTATTTTTTTTCGTATATGGAGAATAAATTGAAACTGGCCTGAATTTTAGTGAAAGTTAAGTATTTACATTTCCATAAACTATTTCTTTGTTTTCACCTTCATTTGGCAATAAATAAATTTTTAGAATTTTCAACTGATTAAAAGAATTTAATATTGTAGCCATGTATAAAAGACATGTAAATACCCAGTTTGTTTAAGACGACGAAACCAGAAATATAAGAGTCATCTGACAGTTGTATAGATATTATAGAAGTGCATAAGAAAACTTGAAAAGGTAGGTTTGAGAGTGATTTCTTAGTAATAAATGTGTATAGAGATCAGTAGTTACTTTATTAAATATTCAAAATGAGAACTATCACCTTCCACACAGTAAAAGTTTGTGGACATATTCGTCATTCTCTTGTATGCGTTCTAAGGATACGTAAAACATAGATTGTAAATGGCCCAAAAATAATCTGTTGAGCTCAAGTTCAGGAGAATGTGCTGGCTATTCAATTGATCTTCTGCATAAAATCCATTTGTTGGCAAAAGTGTTATTTAAATGCTACTTTTCGAAGTGGATGGTGCTCCGTTTGAATAATTTAATAAAAATAATTTTTACATTATAGTTTGGATTAATACATACATTTTTTTTTTAATAATCAGAAGATGAAACACTATAGATAATTTATTGTCTTAATATCACACAGTGGAATTCTCAATGATGAATCACTAGAATACCATTTAAAGTTTTACTGTTGGGGTTGCAGGAGGTGACAAGTTGCATGCAACCAGATTCAAATAAACGACTTTTGATGTCCTTTTTCACTTTTTTTCAAATTAATTAAACACCATATCTAAAGGTATTTTGAGGTGCCCAGAAAGGGTTATACATTTAAGACAGTGGACACCTATCCAATATACGAATATGCTAGGATTAATTTCAACCTATTTCTTGTCAGATCACAGGCAGATGTTGCCAAATAATTTACACCGATCTTACACTTTCTCTTGCATAAAAATTGCTCACGTAAATGTACAATCGTTAAGGAATAAGTTAAACGTTGTTGATGTTTTTAATCAAATGGAGAATTTGAATGTTTTATGTATCTCAGAGCATTGGATAACCAGTGACGAAATCAGGTATCTGACTTTATCAAATTTTAATTTGATCGCTAATTTTTCTAGCAGCGTACGACTTCATGATGGGGTTGCTATTTATATTGACAACACTTTTAAGCCTAAAACTGAATGTGTTACATTTTTAAACAATTTTAACTCTGAAATGAATATTGAGCTTTGTGGCCTGGTTTTGTGCCTGAAAATCAAAATTTTGTTAATTGTAATACAATTTTGCAATTTGTGTTAGATGAAAATGAACAATGGAAAGCTCGTCATAGGATTATTCTTTGACTTATCAAGAGCGTTTGACTCTCTCAATCTGGCTTTTGTTAAAGAAAAATTGTCAGCGTTGGGCATTCGAGGAATCTTTCTTGAATGGATCATGTCATTTAATTGATAGATCGCTCCATGTTAGGATTCATGACATAATTTCAAACTGATCATGAAGTGAGTCTTGGCGTTCCGCAGGGTTCGATGTTAGGGCCATTGATTTTTTTACTATTTGTAAAGAATTACCATCATTCATGTTTGAGGGGAACATGTTCGCCGATGATATTCTTTTGGCATTTCTGCACCGAATGCTACGAACCTCTTATAAAATTTTTTTTGAGGTTTGTTTTATTCTGAAACAAATTATTTTTTTTATTTGTTAATAAAACTGTTTGCGTTTACTTTTCACAGAGAAATTCACTACCTATTAATATTCTAAATTTTAATGATATTATCATACCTTTTAGCCAAAGGTTATATTTTTTAGGCCTCTTAATAGACTCGAAACTAGCTGAGATATTCAAATTGGATGAAGTTTGTAAAAAATCCTAACAAAGCATATTATTGCATCCGAATGCTCAAGGATCATTAGACAGACACTGCATTATCTGTATTATTCAATGGCATATTGTCATATTTCTTATAATATTATAGTTTGGGGCCGAGCCAGTAATTTACAACGGGTCTTTATTTGCCAAAATCGTAATATAGATTGATTTTTAATCTAATTTTACAACCTCTTGTAAGAACCCTTAAAAAATCACAACATTTTTTCAATGCCTCTATCTATATATTTTTTCATTGTTGAAATTTATTAAACGAACATTAACCTATTCAAAACTAATGCCAGTTATCATAACTACAATACTCGCCATGGTGAACTACTTTCCCTTCCGCATCACATGGCGACTTTCTTGGCGGGGCCTCATTATTCTGGTATTGGCTTTTATAATAAACTACCATTCACTTGCAATTAGAAGCATCGACAACTTTAATAAATTCAAATTTAGTCTTAAAAAGTTTTTAATTGAAAATTGTGTTTACTCATTCAGTGAATTTTAATCTGTGTTTTTGTCCTATATTTTATTGTAATGTTTTATACTGTTTTTTATACGACTTACAATTTTAACTTTTATTCCATTTATGAAATATTTATTATTGTATCATCATGACGTTCACATCTGTTTTATAACAGCTATGCGATTAAATAAATAAATAAATAAATAAACCTAATAAAAAATGCCAGCTCCTCGACAGACGATCGAGTTCGAGACTCCAGGGTTAGAGATGTCCTTATAGTTCGACCACGAAGCTGTTATAGCATGAAATATATTACAAGTAATTTTCATCGAAAAAGCGTGTCCGAAATATTTCGTCGATGTTTTTTTTGTGGGGACTTGTAATATAATCAGGAAAAACTGACAACTAATTTTGTAGGACAAGTTTATAATCAAACTCACCACAAGCAAACAAACTTTTCAATGTAAAGGATTGTTAGTTTCTTAGGAAGTCAACATGGTCCTTTAAGCTCTGATTACGTAAAGCGCTTTGAAAATAAATACAGAGCAAGGGTAGACAGGATATAAATCAATCCTCACAACTGACGTAGGGTATAGAGCACAACATCTCATAATCAGTGGTTATGCTGTCATAAATTTAAATGAAGTAAATTCCCTTCGCGGAGATGTGGTTAATGTTATTAGTAGAGTTCATATATATTTTAACTGTAGAAGTGATTTAAAAATTACAATATTTTTGCTTTGTCCCTATAGCTGTATAAGTACAATAATCTGATTATAAATACAATGTATCCTAAAAGAATTTTCTTATCCAGTTTGTGGCATGTGGCCAATTTTTTCAAATTGGCACACATTACCGTTGCCAATAAAATATTAATTGAATCGTGACGTACTCCTGAAGAGAATAAAATTATATGTGTGTATAAAATTATTTTAAATCCATTAATATTTATATTTTTCCATTTCTGTTAAGTAGTTTACGGCAGCACGTGGTGTATACGGATTTCTCAAAGGCCTTCGATACTATTAATCATTCTATTATATTATCTAAACTCACATATTTTTGGGTTTTCCTGTAGTTTGATTAATTTCTTTATTTCCCTACTTGGATAATAGATTACAGTACGTAGCATACAATGGGTTTAAGTCTGATATGTGATACAGCTACGTCTGGAGTTCCGTAAGGCTCCAATCTTGGACCGCTTTTATTTCTTCTCTTTATTGATGATGTCACTAAAGTGATTGACTGTGATAAGCTCCTGTTTGCAGACGATCTAAAAATATATGCTAAGATTAACACATTGCTTTTTCTTACAATCCCAGGTTAACTTGCTTATAGAATGGTGTACTACTTCCAAACTTAATATAAATGTATCTAAGTGTAAAGTTGTAAGCTACTCGCGAAAGATCAAGCCAATTTTATATGAGTATTCTCTAAACGACCAAGTGTTAGATAGGCAAAATTCAACAAAAAGATTTAGGCATACTGTTTGATAATAAGTTATCTTTTGCCGAACACATAAACAATCTAGGACTATCATCCTCAAAAACTTTAGGTTTCATTATCAGAAATTGTAAATCTTTCACTAACGACGCTGCGGTGAATGTTCTTTATTATTCACTTGTACGTTCCAAATTGGAGTATGGATCTCTAATTTGGTACCCAATTTATGAGAACCATTCAACATATCTCGAATCTATCCAAAGAAAAATTTTTAAAATTCTTAGCTGATAAAAATGACCGTGTATATCCTGGTCGAGGCTTCAACCACTAATTACTTTTATCCAGATTCGAGATGTCATCATTAAAGGCTCGACGGATTATGAACAGTTTAATTTTTCTCCACAATCTGCTTCATAATAAAATTGGCTGCTCACCACGTCTTGAACTCCTTAATTTTAGAGTGCCAACTTTCAATTCCAGACAAAAAATATCACTTTTTACACACCTAATGCAAGAACCAATGTCATTAAAAAGTCGCCTGTTTACGTTATGTCACATAATTTTAACTCTGTATCTGATCTGTGTGATATTAATCTCTGTTCAGTTTTACCCTTAAAAGAATCCATTCATAGACACTTTCATCCATAGCTTAACTATCCCACCATTATTGTTATATTACCTACTTTACTGAATACTAATTATGTTTATAACTCGATCTAAACTGCTGTCATTATTATATTATTGTCACCCTCCAGCGCTATATTATTATAGTTATATGTATTACTTTGTTTAAGTTAAGTCTACTATGTATCCTTATAATATAAATTTTTTTTTCTTATTGTATTTCATACATTTTGTCCTGTAAGTGGATTTCTGTTGGGCAAATAAATAAATATTATTATTATTACTATTATTATAAATATTTAAGTCTAACAAATTAGATTTTTGATTTAATCAATCTGGGATTAATTAGTTTATCTTTGTCTATAGTATTCTGCATGTAAATATCAGAAATGGAAACAAATTGTTCTTTGTTCTTATGAATGTCAATTAACTAGTTAAAAATATACGTGCTAGGCAAAGACAATGATGTATCATCCTCTTACGTTATAACAGTGCGTTAAGAGTCATAGCCAATGAGAAATAAAGATTTTTCAAAAGGTAATTTCTGATTGGAAAAGAGTTTTAACAACTCTGTTACAATAACATGTGAGGATATATTATAGGCTTATTTTTTGTGGTTTCCGAAGAAAGATTTATAATGTCCTTTAAAATCAACATTTCTAAAATTCTAACACACAACAGTGTTGTATCATCCTCAAACAAAATACTTTTACTATTGCTTGGGCAATTTGGAAAGTCATAAAAAATATTAAAAAAAGGAGTAGTTTTAACATAGATCCCTGAGGAATCCGATGGTTAATGTTAGTATAGCTTGAATGAGATTATTTACAAGAGACGCACTGCGTTTAATGAATTAAAATATAAATAGTTTATAAATAAGGTGTAAATAGTTCTCACGAGTTCACGACGACAGACAACATTGTCCAGATACCAGAAGAACGTTGTTGTTTATAGTTGTCACCTTACTTGTGCCATGCGTGTCTTGATATGCTGATGGCGGCGGCGCCGGTTATGAGACTGGATTCAGTCACTCTAAAGACGAATTAGAATATTTTCGCGGGAATTTATGAGTACCTCGGAAATTATCCAGAAATATTTTCGGCTCGTGAACAATCCCGCCGGGGAATATTTACAAACACATTCAGAGAGCTAGAATTTTTTAAAGATGTGACAACATTAATTGTTTCCTGTGGAGTAGTAAGCTGGAGAAAGAAGGAACAGGAAGGTTTTTATAAATTACTTTACACACTGTATAATAAGAAATAAGCAGATGTTTATCGGATATAAAATAAGAGGCACGAACGAATGTCACGAAAGGAGAAGTTTAATAAACACAAACACATACAAAATATAATGTTATCCAAACAATCTTAAACTTTCAAAACACTGTTTTAGAGTAGAGTAATTATAGATGTAAGCAGATTTGCTGAGTTACGTTTGTGCTTTAGTATAAACACGTTTTCTTATTAAATAATAATTTGCATTGTTTCAGAAACAACGCCGAGAGTTGGGTTTGAGGCGCTTCTGGTCGGCTGTGAAGTCTTCCAATAGCAGTTCAAGTTCACAGTGTGAGCATGGACCAGGAGAGGATTCACCTGTTGATGAATCCAAACCTGGACCACACTGCTCACTTCCGTTGTTACAGGTTGGTGCATATTTTTATACATCATACATCTGGTTTTCTTCTTTCTCGTAATATGCAGTTTTTATTTTTTTTAATAACATTGTTCATTCTTTAAATTTGAGTTTCTACCTTGCGATAATTTACGAAGGATCATATCAAGAGTCAAACATTTTTTTAAATTGAATTTCACATCGAATTATTCCTGTTAGTTTTAAAATTATCTTTAATTAAATCACTTTAATAAATAAAAATACGTATTTTTCAAAAAATTACAATTGTTTGTTATTACATTTTTTGTTTAGACTTTTTTGAAAGTTAGTGTATGAACGAAAGACTAGTATATCTTATTTTTCCTTTACGTGTAATATTTTGTAGTCAATATTTATGCTTTTATCTTTTCAATAATTGATAATAAATGTACGAATATCCTCATTTATCTAATAAAATCAAATAGATGTTAACGTCTAATTCTAACAGAAACATAAAGAGGAATCTAATAAATGATGCAATGAAAATAAAAAGGGCAGTGTAAGAAATACTAAAATACATAATTTTTGTTATACATTGTTATTCAAAATTGTTGTTTGTACTTTTGGTATAATTTTTATCAGAACTGTCATACTCATCGATTTTTGATTTTCATCTTCAAAACTTTCATTATCATCTTCATTCATTTTCAACAAAATTTTTAATATTACTTTTTAAATCTTCGGTTATATCTAAGTCTTGTGCATTAACAGATTCATTAAGGTGGATGCTATTTTTACAATTTTTGCTAGTACATATTCCATATATTCCAGAACATCACAGTCCAACCTTTCTACAACCACAGGTTGGTCCACATCCTTTTGTGGATTTACAATCAATGATTTTTAGAACGTCGCACAATGGACGGAAACGCCGAAAAGCTGGCCAAAATATAAAGGCATTGAGCTATTTTACTAAAATTGTGCATACAGGGGTTTTTTGTGTCGCTGATCAAGAATCCGAAGTTGAATTTTGAAAAACAAAATGGCGGCCATGAAATCCCCCCAAAACATACCAAAAATCGCCAATTATCGCTGCATTATTACAAAACTTTGTATACAGTTTTTTTTGGGTCGCTGATGAAGAATCCCATATAGAATTTCAAAGAAATTACGGTCAAAAATATATACATAGTTCAAAAAATTATTATTGAATTGAAGCGAATTCATGTGTTTCATTTGTTTCGGGAAAATTAGGATCTGGGGAATGGAATAAATATGTGTAATGACTTTGAACGCATGAGTTGAGAACGCATGACGTTCTCATTTCATGAGAACGCATTCAAAAGGAGCCCACTTTATGGTGCACGAATGTGCATGCATCCGTGCATTCGCGCACAATATGGTCAATATCTCGCAAAGATGCAAAAAGCTGCAGCTAATTTTTTATACACTTTCGAAAAAATGTTCATTGAACACATTCCAATAAGTTTCAAGACCAACCATCACCAACCGCGTAACTTTTGGCTTTTTCTGTGGAGTTTATGAATCGTTGCATGTACAAAAATGCACTCCACTTCGATAATTATTTATTAATTACCATATAAATAAACTGATCTGATACTGAAATATTTTAATTGTACTTACTTTCTGATGCAGAATCCATTTTTATGACACAGAAAACTGCACTTTGAGAATTTTTACGCTGCAGACAAAATTTATCGATTTTTGAAGCGTTGCGAGCTGCCGAAGTGACTCGCTGCACGGCCGCACAATAAGTAATTTCCTCGCTCAGGTAGTGAACCCGGACCGGTATTAACGGTCGTTTTTAATGCTAGGGGTACCACTACAATGATTTAAAACGTTTCCATTTCAAAAAAAAAACTTCATTTTTTTAATTTTGGCCAGCTTTTTGGCGTTTCCGTCCACTGTGCGTCGTCTAGTACTGGATTACCTTCCAAAGGTGTAGGAGTTTAACCATTATTTGTCCTATCCCACTCTCAGTTTTCAGGACGCTTTCTGTTACGCCAGCTTTGAACTTGGTAATAAAAACATTTAGAGTGTAAACTTTTTTTCAAAAACTGTTTTTCAAAAAAATAAGAAATAAACGAACTCATACAAACAATTGCAATTTTTTAGAAAATATGTTTTTATTTATTAAATTTGTAAATTAACTAAAAATAGTATTAAAACCTAACAAATCTATTTACATAGGAAATTTCATGTGTTTCTTGCCCTACAATAACCATTAACATGTATATCATTCTTCTCAATTTTCCTTGTTTTAAAGTGACCTTCAAATGTCATTATTTCGTTCCATTTCACTTATCCATCATTTCATTTTCGATCACTGACCTTGAACTGTGACCTTCATAACATTAAAAATTACATAAAAGGGACATTTTAGGGCAAGGAAAATTAGTTACATTACAATATGTATGCGCAACGGGCTCGGCGTCGGGTAATGAAACAATTATTACATCATTCAATGATTGTTGGAGATTATACGAACTTGTTAAACTGAATAATATTTAAGAATTTGTCACATTATCCAACCAGCATCGGAGATTTTTCATAATGACCGGAGAAAGTAATAAAAACAATATTATTTCTCAAATTAACCGAAGTTATTGGGAATTATGCATGTGCTCCGGTGATTATGTACAACAACCAGTTAATCTCATTCACCGTAACATATGCACAAATGAAATAGCGATGAGATAGACTATACATTAATAACGAACTTCCAATTCACTACAAATACATACGCTCACTATACATAATATACCACTTACAAGAAATAATTTAAAATTATTCATTTTCTAAAACGAAGTATAATAAATTATTCGTAGGCAATTAAACGCGTTCCTGAACTGCGGAACAATTTCACGCATTGTTGTTGTTTTGTTTGGAACACCTACTTGATAATCGTACAATAACATGAGTGTTGTGGGGTTGAGATAGCAAAACAGTGAAAATAATTGGAAAATGCTTGTTTCGTCATTACCTTCAATATTTTATTTGCATCCTATTTGAAAATCTTCTCAACATTAAATAGTGTTTGTTTTCCATACAATTGCCGATTTTATATATACAGGGTGTTTTGATATTAGCGCATACGTACAATAATTTGACAATATACTAAGAAATATTAGTAGAAAGATCCTCTACTATTTTTCGCTTAGACGAATACTTTTCTAGTGATTATTTGAAAACAGGCGAAAAACTGTCTTTATTTTTCATTTCAAATGTATGATGCAACTAGTTAAAACTAAAATAATTACATTTTATCAAAATGTCCACCATCTGCTGCCAAATGTGACTTAGTACGACGTTGAATTGTTCGAATGGAGTTTCTTCAAACTGAAGCGTTGTTGATAGTTTGTAATTTTTGTTGCACGTGGAATATCGGTAGTTCAAACGTGTTCATTGTAAGCGTTGAAGATACCATTACGTATAAACAAACACTCGACCGTCCAAAGATTGGAATGTTGAAAACATAAGTTTTGTTCTCGATGGTTATCAAGATACCATTCGCAAAACCTATGTCGAATTATCTAGCAAGTGTTGCACCCTCATGTAGTGATAAGGATGCTGAAGGTCATGTCTCAAGGCACACCACACACGATTATGGCTAATTCCCAATTCTCTAGTAACCCACCTAATGTTTCTTGAGGGATTGTTTCTTATCATATCAAAGGCTTTGTCATCATGGAGGCGTTGACGACCAGCGTTGGTACCACAACACTTCTGTTGAACAGAATTCGATCCTCCAATTTTCTAAACACGTTATCGTCTGATAGTTGCCTATGAGTATATCGCTCAACGTATAAACGCGCCGCTTGCCCTTCTCGATTATTACAAGCTCCAAATGCCATCAGCATATATACTCTATTAGAATAATTCGGTAATTCTACACAATTTGGATTGTTACGATAAGAAAATAAAGAAAACAAAAAATAACCCGTCACTTTAATAAGTTGTTTTGTTTCTAAATATATGTCATTCATTTGCCCCCTTGATTGACCTGTTTTCAATTAATTTAAAATCATGATAACTAGAAAAGTATTCGTCTAAACGAAAAGCAGTAAAAGGACATGCTGTTCAGTTTTCTTTGTATATTGTCAAAATGAATTGAAATTGAAAGTTAAGCACAAATGGAGCGGACACAAATATGGAGCGGAGGAACAAAAAAAAATTCCAAAAACAGGTGCACCAAATTATGCATATGGAACGAATAAAATCATTTTTTTGACTTTTTGAAATGGAATATATCCAAATCGACAACAGTAGTACCTATATTTATGATATTAGAAAACAAAATTTCAAGAAATAAAACTGAATAATTAAAAAAAAAGAACGTTTTTTTTCTAAAATTCTTTCTCTAAAATTTGTGGTGTTTATTGAGCTGATTTTCTGTTTTTTTTTCTTACCCTATATATCTACCTTGTAGTTTGGCTCAATATTTATTAGAGAATATCTTATTCCAGGCTAACCACACCATTTATTAAAAATAAAATGTTCTGAAAAATCTATAATACAAGAAAACCAGATATAGTACAAACATTATATTACGGGATATGTATAAAATTATAAATAAAAAGGACAATTATTGCGTCATTCTGTCGAATGTTATTACTTCCGAGTAGCCTCCGCTGTTA
This sequence comes from Rhamnusium bicolor, assembly GCA_029963845.1. Classification (NCBI taxonomy): domain Eukaryota; kingdom Metazoa; phylum Arthropoda; class Insecta; order Coleoptera; family Cerambycidae; genus Rhamnusium; species Rhamnusium bicolor. Next base: position 896,269 of record JANEYF010001276.1, on the reverse strand, counting down.
TACACCATAATTAATGTGATGAAGTACTTTCTTTTAACTAATTTTAAGTACAAAATTGGCCGAGCTAAAAAACAAAGCAAGTAATTTATGTAAATATAATACTTATATGTGCAATATGTAGTACAATTATTATTAATATTAACTTTAAGTATCGAATATATGTCTCAAAGAGGCACGTGATATATCGTCCATATTGAACGAAGAATGATAAATCATCTCTATAAGAAATTTGTTATTTTGTACAGGTATTTTAATTTATACCAAAATGTGACAATGATCCCTTTTTCGGTAAACTGTCAAAGTTGCTTTCTTAGGCCTATTATTTGATAATGGTATGTTAACAATTGTTCATTTAGCATGAATCGAGAAACTGTCCTGCTATAGAGCTGATTCCTGATTAAATATTGAAGAAAGAATTCACCTCGATCAGATAAATTAACATGTATAGTAAAATACCTGAATAAAAAATGAGATGACTTACCGTATGTGGAATTCCTGAACGAAGTTCCATTCATAATGTAACGGGTGATTATAAAGTAAGGGATATATTTCAACTTATATATTCGCAACAAATCAAATTAATAACAAAAAGTAAATGGAATCTAGTTGCTCACATAATGGGATTTCTGATGTCAAACACTAGTTACCGCAAATGCTCGATATGACCTCCATTTTGTTGTTGTAAAATTACCAACCGTTCCTCCAAATTGTATACAGCACTATTCAACATTTCTGGTTAAATTACACGAATTTGCTCTCTAATAATGTCCTTTAATTCCTCCAGCGTTGGTGGCCGTGTTCTAAACACCAAATTTTTTAAATAACCCCACAGCTAGTAATCCGCTGGGTTAATATCAGGCGATCTTGGTGGCCATGAATTTGCAAAATGTCTGCTTATAACACGATCTTGAAAAACCGCAGTTAACAATTCTTTAACTGGTCGGTAAATGTGCTGAGGTGCTCCATCCTGCATAAAAATCATGTTTTCAATACCTTTCGTGCTCGTTTTGCAACTGTGGAATTGCATAATCCCTTAACATTTGCAGGTATCGTTCACCAGTAACAGTTACAGATACGGCCTCCCCATTCTGTATTTCCTCGAAAAAGTATGAACCAATGATGAAATTAGCTGTGAAACCGCACCAAACGGTGACTTTTTTGTCATGAAGGACTTGCTGAACGATTTCATGTGGATTTTCTGTTGACCATATTCGACAGTTTTGAGTATTATTTCCACCATTAAGAGAGAAATGGGCCTCATCTGTCCATAAAATACGGGATAACCATTCGGGTTCCAATTTCCATCTGAGCCAATACGTGTAATGAAAAATCGTACCTGAGAGCAAAATCTGCGTCCTTTAATACAAACAGCAGTTGCAGTTTATAGGGATACATTTTTAGGATTTTCCGTAAAATTTTCCAAACCGTGGTGTATGGCATTTGTAATCGTTTTGATATCGTATTCACACTACTGATTGCTAGCGGATTAGTATTGGCTACGTTTTGATTTTCCTGAAGAACTTTTGCAACTTGGACATCACTAATCCTAGGTCTTCCTGACCTCGGAAGGTCTTCTACAGACCCTGTTCTTTCAAATTTGCTAATCAAATTACGATACGCCTTCATTCTGCACGGCTCTGCTCTCAAACCCATTTCCGTACGAAATCCTCGTAATCCAGTAGTGTAATTTTTACCGCCTTCATAATAACATTGCACTAAACCAATTCTTGTTTGCAGATCCATATTGAAATTGTTACAATTTACGTTACGCGAGTTTTATTTTGAGAACAATTCTCTAAATTACGATTATTTCGTTTGACACTTGTATCAATAGTTGTCACGACAATTCTTTTGTTTTCCATAGATACACTAAAATCCAATTATCGAGGCAACTAGATTCTGTTTATTTTCTGCTACTAGCATAATTTCTTAAAACTATATAAGAATTTAAAATAGACCCCTTACTTTATGATAACCCCATATTTGTCAACTATGTAAGATAATACATCAACAAACAATCCAGCAGAAATTAATTCATAATGGACCAAATGTTACACTTTTAGGCCAAGTCGTAGCTGATATTTGGATGCCCTTTTCTGCATACAGGGTGATTCAGGTTGTATAACTAATAACGAATTCGTTTTAATCATGATGAATGTATTAAAACTGCATGTAATGCGCGAGTTAAATTTTTTTGAATACACAGTGCTAAAGTGGAAATTTTGATTTCAATTTTCTGCCACAATTTAAGCAATTTTGAGGATATCGATCTGAAAGTTGGTACAACAGTGTTAACTGGGAGGGAATATAATAATCCGTCTCCAATTGTAGGTTAGCTCCTAGAGGTCACCACGTGCGCTGCACTTTTTTTATCCTTAAATTTTTGTGTTTTTTTAAATAAAAACTTGTTTCGATCCATTATTTTGAAACAAAAAAGTTGTTCCGTTTGAATGTTGCTAAAGTTAACCGTTTTCGAGATATTTACAATTTAAGTAATCTATGTAACCTCTTAATCATTTTAACGTTTTGTCCCATTAGGACCACCCTGTAGAGTTTACTGTTCACTTTGTGGAATTTTTGTTTTAATTGAGGTTCTAAACATAAAGTTTTCCAATGACTAGATGTTACTTATTTTTTCCTATTAAATTTAATTTTTACCAAATGAATGGACAAAGAATTTATCGCCGTAATATTTTAAATGCTTGACTTTAATAGCTTACATTTATATGAAATTTTAGTACACATTTCTGGTTTAATGTGCACATTCAGTCATATTCAGTTAATGCACCGTGAATATGATATGGTTGTGTCAAAATTAACTAGAATACTAAACGAAATTAAAATTTTATGTGAGCTTTTGGGATATACAGAGGGTCTTTCGTTTAAGACTCATATTTAGCTTGTTTTAAAAGAGAGAAAGTAGATTTAAATTGCATTTCCTTCTCAACTGAGTCTTATTTTTATTCTTAATTTTTTTTTTCATTTCTGGCTTCGAAACTGTGTTATTAGGTTATATCTCCAGTAAAATACATAGACATCACTATTATTTTCCTGTACCATAAACTTTAGACTGAATCCTTACCTTACCTTAAAATGAACAAAATAAAGCAGACTTACAAATTTTCCTTTATTTATAAATAAAAACAGTATACCTTTGCAAGCACAAAAAAAATTGTTAATCATTTTGTGATTTTAAATGCTTCTTTTGAATGTCGTTAAAGACATTTCAAGTTCTTCCTTTTCCTAGAAGTAACTGCTAGCCACCATAATGTAGAAAAATTGTCAAAATAAGTTTATCGGCAATAACTCAACTTCTCTACGGCGGCGTATGGCAAATATATGACATTAATAAATGTACCAGAAAGTTTCTATACATATTTTTAGTGCTCGGAGCAATAGCCAGGTGCAGAAAATATTGATATTATTTCCTCAAATTCCATTTTTTATTAGTTGTAGTGACTGTTTATAGTGTCTACAATACAAATCAATAAGATTCTTGTACATGCAGGACGCCAGCATTTTTTTTGGCCTGCCAAATCGTGGGGAAACCAGGAAGATTCTATAAGACGGGTTAGAAAAATTGGGCGAATGACCTGACACCCATTTCTAAATTGAAGAAGGCTACTCCGCAAGAACTTCTGAAGACCATCTCCTACAAGTGTACAAAAGCTATAAAACAGCTGCAGTTGTAGATAATTTGCTGCCGAAGTCAGTTCTGCACAAATATGGAGACAGTACAGAATACTATCTACTAAGATAAACAGATCGACATGCAGTTAGAGCAGTTTGTAGTAGAACAGGGGAGTAAGGTAACCTATTATGAGAGTGGATCTGCTATGACACATGACAAGATGACCATGACGAATATCAACAAAGTATGGGGAAATCCGTCCGTACCTGCAACTTCTTTGAAAAATCAACCCAACGTGAATCTTCCACCAGGGTCCGCAGAGGCGGACAACCCGGACCCCTGTCCGGGTCGGCGAACCTGAGGGCGGTATTTTCGCCCTCTAGAATGTGAACCAAATATTGATAAATTAATTATTCTCAATATAAATTTTACACTACTTGTTGATTTTTTCCCCAACTAAAACTAAGTACTATGCAATTTTACATTTGATCTTTGTGGTTTGTTATGTTTTAAAGCTAGAAAAATATTAAAACACCTTTTTAAAAAAAGCACATTTATTTTTGAAATAAAACAAACCGTATAGTTAAAAGACGCGCATGACTCTGCATGAACTTGTAGGTATATAGTTAGTTAGTAGTAGTAGCTACTTATTTTACTAGGCAAGTAGGCCACAATGGGCCCTTTTTACCTAGGGACCTACAGTTTAGCGTGGACTCCGAACCACGGTCTTCAACTGTCAAGTAACCCACCGCCTGGGCCTGCCCGCCTGCACCGCTAGCAGAGTAGCAAACCTCCTGGGTAGGTCTCATCGACCCTCCACCCGGGCTCGCCTCTCCGCATGCATCAGGCTAGCGGCCTTCCCGGGATTGTCTGTTGACAGCCTACCGACTGTTAGACGAGCTATCGTTCATCCATCCAATTGCCGGACTCGATCAGTGCTGCTTAATTTCACTGATCGAATATTGGAAATTAAACGGATGTCCATACCTCATCCCCAGGTATATAGTTACTTGTTTAAAATAGGAACTGCAAGACATAATATGCATGGACATGTTTTCGCGCCTTACTATATAAAGAATCATCTAAGCGCAAATGCGTCGATGCCGGTGATAACATATCCTTGAAGTAAGTTTATAAATATTAAAAATATTTAACAGTTTAGTTCGGGATAGTGTTGTGTGTTTTGTCAATTTCTAAAGGAAAGTACTTCTGCAAATACCTATATTAAGTGGTAAAGAATTATTTTCAAAAATATTTTCCACAATACATATTTATACATTTTTAAATAGTTTCTGTATGTTTGATGTGACGGATTTTTATTAATTTATTTGCGGTTTTCGCCGCGAAAAAAAGAGAAACAAACAATCCATCTTAGAAATTCAAACATTTTAGGTAGGTATCTATTTTAAATATTTAGTTTTTATATGTTCGTTGTGGTGGTTCGCAATTTACCCATTTTGATGGGATCCACCGCACCTAAAAAATTTTTTTTGAAAGATCCTACTAATTAATAAATTATAATTTTGTGTAATAATAAGCCAATGCTTTGCATAAAAAGATAAAAGCAGAAAAATCTTCAAATATGATTGGTCGGTGACGGTGGCTTAGTCTGTCCCACAGTTTAAAAAAATGAAATGCCCAGTTTTAATTACTAAAACTATTAACTATTTTCTCCAAAAGAGGGGTTGAAAATTGGCCCGAAACGTTAAGAAATCCGTTTTTATATTTAAAAATAGTTTAAGTAAGTTAATTAAAACTAAGCATATTATTTTTCAAAACCGTGAGAAAGACTAAGTCACTGACTAATTGGATTTGAAGATTTTTCCAATATTTATTTTTAGCAACGCCGTGGCTTATTCTATCTAGCGTATTTTGCATTGTTTCATTTGTTGTTTTAGAATCTTTAACGCGCAAAGAAAATTGTCCGGCCATCGGTACAAAAAGCGAAGGTTAGAGAAGGAAACCCAAAAGCAAAAACAAGCTGGTGCTCTGCAAAATTATTTACAGGGTAGGTCCGGTAGTACCATTAGTACCAAAACAAATATCTCCAAATATTCAGATCACAAGAAAAACACGGAATCAGAGAGTGTTGGTGACCAAGACCAATAATACACGATATTTCTAAATCAACTTTGTCATTAAATGAAAACAGCCTACCAACAACTGACACCGCCTTGGCACTTAGAGAAGGCACCCTGGCTAGCATTCATAGCACTCTACCTCTACAAAGTAACCCCACCCTACCACCCACGGAATGCACTGTACAAACTTTAGGTACAGATCCAGCATTGTGGCTCAGAATTTTAGGAGATGCCGAAAAAGCTTTTTAGTACGACAAGGTCCACCGAAACCATTGTTCAATTGCAAATTTCCTTATGATGGCAGTGGTCGAAAATTTTGCGCAAATTACTATTCTCGAATTTTAAGAAATGGAGTCATAAGAGACTGGCTAGTGTACTCCACTTCAAAAAACTGCATATATTACTTTTGCTGCAAAATTTACGGTCGTGTGCCAAGTTCCCTTTCAAAAGACGGTTTTAAAAGCTGGAAGCACATCGCTGCAACTTTAAAGGATCAAGAAGTTACGAAAAATTATATTCAGGCTCAAAAATCCTGACTAGAATTCAGTCAAATGTTAAAGTGTTGTATAACTATAGATGCAGCTGCCTAAAGAGTTGTTAATGCTGAAACGAATCACTGGTACGAGGTACTTCTAAGGATTGTAGTAATTACAAAAATGCTTGATAAAAGTTGTTTAGCTTTTCAAGGTACAAGCGACAAGCTGTTTCAGCATAATAATGGCAACTTTTTAAAAATAGTTAAATTGCTATCTGAATTTGACCCCGTCATGAAGAAACACATGTGTAGAGTGTTTAAAAAAAGAGGAAACCAAAGCTCACTATCTTGAAAAGACATTCAAAACGAGATAATAGACTTGCTTCACGAAAGTGTATAATCACATATTATTGCTGAAATAAAAAAAGCGAAATACTATTCCATAATTGCACTCCTGACGTTAGTAAGATGGAGCAAATGGCCGTGATAATTATATATGTTTCCATCAATAAGTCTGATTCTGAGTCAAACGATATTGAATTAAAGATCTACATGAAAACAACTATATGAAATTATAATTGAAAAGTTTCATGAAATGGGACTTGATGTGATGTGTAAGATATAAGAGGGCAGAGATATGATAACGGGGCTAACATGAGAGGCAACAATGCAGGAGTGTAATCTAGAATTAGGAATTTAAATCCACGAACATTCTACGTTCCGTATAGTAGCCACTCGCTCAATCTAGTGGTAAATGATATGGCAAAAGCATCCTTGGAGGCAGCCAATTTTTTTAATATGTCCAAAAAATATATTTATTTTTTTCTTCTTCTACTTTTCGATGGGCAATATTTTTAAGACATGTCCAAAGATTAACATTAAAACCTTTGAGTGACACTCGATGGGAATGCAGGATAGAAGCTTTACCATCCTTAAGATTTGAACTTGGTGAAATATACGATGCTTTGCTAAGCATTTATGAAAACCAAGACATCGATATCTCAATAAGAGATGAAGCTTTGGGTTTGCTAAGTTGCATTAAACAATTTAACTTATTATGTTCAATAGTCATATGGTATAAAATTAAACTGTATTAATTCCATAAGCAAGCTTATGCAAACAAAAGATTTTGATTTGAAAAAAGCACTTCTAGAGAACTGCAAAAATTTCTTTAGAAATCTTCGATCACATAAGTCGTTTAATGAAATTATTGTTGACGCAGGAGAATTGGCTGATGAAATTAACATTGAAGACAATTTTGAATCAACAATGCCGCGACACCGCGTAAGAAGAAAAAAGGCCAACTTTTCATATGAGGCAAGGAACGAACCAATCGAAGATCCCAAAGAAAAATACAAAATAGAATTTGTCTTCTATACTATTGATCAAGCAGTAAACGCAGATAGTCGATTTGAACAACTGAATCACCATAGTAACCATTTTCAATCTATATATAATATAGAAGATTTGAAAACCATGCTTAAAGAGACACTGATAAAGATATGCAAAGATTTGGAAAATATTTTATCTGATGGTGAATCAACTAACACTAACGGTCTAGAATTAGTAGAGGAAATTTCTGCAGTTTGTGCACTTTTGGGAAAAAAAGAAAGTCCAAGTGATATTATTAAAATAATAACAATGCTAAATTTTGCTCTAATACTTATTATTGCCTTAAGAATACTACTGACTATTCCAATATCAGTAGCAAGTGGAGAAAGAAGTTTTTCCAGATTAAAATTAGTCAAAACCTTTTTACACTCAACTACTACGCAAAATTGACTAAACGGCTTGGCCATTTTAGCAATTGAACATGAAATTGCCGATCAAGGTAATAAGCAAATTTGCAGAAATAAAAGTGAGAAAAAAATATTATTCTGATTATAACTCAAACAAACAATGTATTATTGTGGTTCTATGTATCTACCTATTGTTTTCTATTTAGGTTTTAGGTATGTGAGAAAAAAAGCTTAATCGTAATAGCTGTAAAATTGCACCCTGTATGTTTAAAACTAAGTAAATATTTTTAAAATATAACAACTAGGTATCTATAGGTACTGCAACTCTGTTTTATTTTAATTTAAACTGTTTTGTACCAAATGTTAAGTTTTAATACTTGTTTCTTTTTAAATATACGTTTTTATGCAAATTAAAACCGTCTTTTATTAAGGGGCGGCAATTTGTTTTTGTCCGGGGCGGCATAAACGCCAGAGCGGTCCCTGCTTCCACTTCAGAACAACGTCTGATACTGGAAAGGAGACAATTTAATTGAAATGTTGGATATATTTTGTAATTGAAGAAATAAATTGGATTTATCAAAATTTATGCAAAAATTTCAACATACATATGACAATTTATACAGGATAATTGATTTATGTGAAAATCGATATTTTCGCTTGTAAAAAACTGCTTAACTTCAGGAGGCTACTGTTCCTGTTCTACTTTCTAAATTTAATCTACAAAAAAAAATCATGTAACCATCTGAAGAGGAAGGGGGTGTATGTAGACCTCGCCTGGCTCCTCGGGTACTTTTAATAACAACATTTGGGATATGTTAAAATCATTTTATATTTATTTTGAGGCGTAAATTATATTAAAAAAAATTTACTTTACCATCTGCAGCTATTCAGTGGAATTTATGCTCGCTGAATACTGAATCGTAAGAAAATTACTCTTTTCCCAAAGGATCCATGAAAACTAAATATAGCAGGATTAATCTCGTTGTTCACAAGGCTTTCTCGAGCCGTTATATTTTGGTAATACATTTTTTTAATCTTACGTTATGTAATATCTTTTATTTAAAACGAAATTTCAGAGAATTACATAGTAGTTTTGTGCAAATAATTTTAACAAATTTAATAGTAAAATAAATAAAGCAGGCTACATTGTAGTCTAGAATACTTAAAAATGCCATTTTAAGCTTGGTTTTTAGGGTTGAAAGTAGCACGTTTTGGCTCGGTGGTGCAAAAGCGGGATTATATCATCAATTCAAGAATTATACAAACAAAATTAAAATACCTCGAGACTTCCTCTGGTGAAAGTATACGAGTTATATTTCTTATAAGATATGTGGATTTGATACTTATAAAGCATGAACCACCAATAACGGATTAAATAACCACCTGTTTGGGCGTATCCTATTGACAGGAGCTTATCACAACACAAATAAATCAAGTGGCAGCATTATACTGCCACTTGATTTAAAGAAGTTGGCCTTTCTTCTTTGTATCTAATTGTGAGAAACCTCAAATTATTTATGCCCCACTACTACTTACTGTCTTTGAGAAAAAAACATTGGAGGCCTGTACACATTCTAAAAATTCACTTAGGGTTTCAACAATTTTACTAAATAATAATTAAATAATTAAACACCACAGAAAATATGCAACCTCCGACTCTAAAGCCCAATTGTACGAACGAGGGTTTCATATTGTGAAAAAACATGGACACACAATCATTCCCACCGATATTGCCAAAGCCGGTGGCGGAATCGAACCCGCAGCTACAATGGAGAGCTTATCTAGTCCCACTTGCCATCGCGCTCTCTAGCCAACTACTTTAATATGTTGAAATATATTAAAAAATTCGTTTCGTTGAATATACATAATATGTATATTTATCTTGCAAATTGCGTAGTAATTTTCTGATTTGATCAGAGATACTTATTTTTTATTTTAGGTATGGCCAAGTTCGGATTCCCCAAGAGGCGAAGCAGATGGGCAAAGTTTTGTTTTCCCAGCGTGTGCTGAAGATGCAACGTCACAAAATTCTACATGTCTGGATAATCAACATACGGATTCTGGAATCGAATCTACGCAGGTGAGTTATATCCTTTGTTAACTAGAAAGGGGAACAGTAGTCGAACAGATTGTAGAGTTTAATCTTAATTACTTGGTATCGAATGTCAATGGTTCGATTCCACCGCGGGGCAAATTAAAAATTTCTTAGAAATTAGTTTCCGACTAAGGTGAGATATGTAACTGTCGATGTCCTAGATGTTGTTTAGCTGCATACTGACAGATCTCGTATCTGCAGAAGAAGGTTTCAAAATAATAAAAAAATTTTCGATATTAATTTATTAAAAATCAATTGCGACAAAACCAAATACATTTCCTTCTCCGTATAAACGAAATTTACCCACTTTTGGACCATTACTAATAGAAATTGACACCAAGAAAGTGCAAATTACAGAAGCCGATTATGTCAAATATTTAGGTATAGTAATCGACAAACACTTAAGGTGGAATCTACAAAGCAATTATATTCTTAAAAAACTTGGGATGGTGTTAATAACATATATTAAAAAAATTTAGAAATTCTACAAAAACAGTTTTTAAAAATCATTTACGGTAAATATAGAATATATTTAACCGAGGACCTATACTCTGAATCAAATAAATTCGACCTAAGGCAACTTTACTGCCAAAGTATTCTAATTTTCAAAAATAAATATGAAATAACTTATGGCAACATAATTATAGTACAAGGCCTAGAAATATAATGACAATGACAAAAATTGTTAAAAAGACAATAGGTCAGAGAAATTAAGTTACATAGCACCAAGATTATTTAACATTCTCCCCTTAGAAATAAAAAATATAAAGATGCTTGTAAAATATACAACAAAAAATTAAACTATGGCTCCGCGAAACTCCGCGAATACTCATACACCAACTCATTGATTTAAAAAATACTCTTCCATTCCTAAAAACTCAAATATGAACATTAAAATGTGATTCTAACATATTTACTTAATTAAGTTGTACTTACCGTGTCCCTTTCATAGCATAAGGATTTATATAATTCATTACATTAATAGTATATATAAAAATTTGTCATCTTATAATTTCAATTGTTAGGTTAACCTGTTTTTTTAGTTTAGTAAAAGCACTATTTATCATTTGCAGTAAATTCTTTTAATTTTTTCATTCGCTCAAGGACCTACTTCTTTTAGTGTGTGTGTGTATGTGTGTGCATGTGCGTGCGCGTGCGTGTGCGTGTGTGTGTATGTGCATGTGTGTATATCTGAGTACTTATGTATGTTTGTATATACAGGGTGAGCCACGGTGGGTGGAGTATTAGAAGTATATGGAGAATGGATCAACCGATTGCTTTGAAATTTTGGTTACCAAGATAATCGAGTATGATCTCTCCAACTAAAATATTTTCGAAAGTGCGGTGTTGCCACTTATACGTAAAACTGGCAACATCTTCGTTATTTTAAATGGAATACCCTGTATATTTTTGCGCTTTTTGGATCATCGTCTCTTTCTGAGTAACTTTTATTAATATTTCCCTATACCTATCTCAAGCCGTTTTCGAAATAATAATTCTTTTCTGAATTTATTGCCAAAAATTTGACTTTCAGTAAATCGTGTTTTCTCCTACCTACGCAGCAATTAAAAGATAATTTTTTAGTTGCGGCTAGACAAGGTCTGAGGGCATCTCCTCCATTAATCAAATGTTTCGAATATCATACAGGGTGAGTTAGAGAACGCTTTCTACAAGTGACTTAGAAAAATGCACGAAAGTCAATTTTTTTAAATGGAATGCCCTGTATATTATTACTTATTCGGAAAGACGATACATTTTCCTCTTTAAAAAAGGTAATATACTCTATACCTAATGCACACCGTTTTCGATTTATGGGCACTTTTCTGTAACCTTACCAAGAATATTAGTCTTCTGGTATATCATAACGGGTGGGCCATGAAATTTTTGTTTTGTCATTTTGTAATGACAACAGATGTTATTTTTCTAAATAAATTTGACGTTAGCGATATTTGCACCTAATTTGATTAGCTATGTAGCACAAATATGGCAGAAAATAATTATACAAACACGGTTTTAATTGATTTGTTTATTATCCATGGACAGTGCAATAAGATTATCAGCAGCACTTGTAGAAGATTTAATGAGAAATATCCGAATTTGCCGCAGATCAGAGGAATTTTATAAATTTTGGTTCATCATTAAGAGAACAATAACAGTGTCAGTATTAGGAAAAAATAATAACTAAGCAGTAACAACAGTAACAAAGTCTAAGTAGCAATAACAAATAATACCAATAACAGTAATAAATATAAAAATCTTAAAAATATTGTCATAATTGTTCGAAATGTAGACCGTTAACTTCTAGACACTTTTGTATACGACGATGAACGACGTTTGTTGTAGCAGCTCTTATTTCAGCGGGGTCCAAGTTTTCAATCTCTTGAATCACTCGACGTTCTAATTCTTCCCTGTTGTGGACTGGAGTTTTATAAACTCTATCTTTAAGAGTACCAAAGATAAAAATCTAACGGGGTAAGGTCAGGGGACCTCGGAGGCCAATTCCACGGTCCCAAACGTCTAATCCAACGATCATCGAAGAAGCGGTCCAACTCCATACTAATTTCGTGTGTACAATGTGCATGAGCCCCGTCGAGTTGATACCAACAAGTTATATATTTTTCAATTGACATAATATCAAGGAAGTCTTCCAAAATTGTTCTAATTATATCTAAATATTTTCTGGAATTAAATTTTTCGTCGTATATGTAATATTTTATTTTGTCATCCATTAACATACAAAACACATTGAAACTAAATTTGACTTGAAACCAGCCTCTCTAGTAACGTGGAGTTGTCTGTGGCCCAATGGTGACGATTTCGTGTGTTACAAATCCCTTCCCTAGAAAATTTTGATTCATCAGTCCATATAATTTTCTTTAAAAAAATTGGAGTCCTCTTGCACACGTTCAAGTAACATTTCATAAAATTCTATTCTCTGTAGATAATCCTGAGGCATGAGAAATTGGACTCTTGTAAATTTGTAATTATGCATTTTATGGTTTGCTAGTATTCTTCGAATGGATGAATATGGCCATGCTAAATCCCGTTCAGCACAACGTATGGAATACTGGGGATTTGCATGAAAATATGCTAGCACATTGATTTCATTTACCTCGTCAGATGTCACAGGTTTAGGTAAATTTATTGCTTCTCTTAATGACGAACCAAAATTTATAAAATTCCTCTAAATTCGTAAAAACTTTCTGTTGTTCATCTGCGGCAAAAACGGATATTTCTCATTAAATCTTCTACAAGTTCTGCTGATAATCTTATTGCACTGTCCATGGACAATAAACAAATCAATTAAAACCGTGTTTGTATAATTATTTTCTGCCATATTTGTGCTACATAGCTATTCAAATTAGGTGCAAATATCACTAACGTCAAATTTATTGAGAAAAATAACATCTGTTGTCATTACAAAATGACAAAACAAAAATTTCATGGCCCACTCTTTATGATATACCAGAAGACTAATATTCTTGGTAAGGTTACAGAAAAGTGCCCATAAATCGAAAACGGTGTGCATTAGGTATAGAGTATATTACCTTTTTAAAGAGAAAAATGTATCGTCTTTCCGAATCAGTAATAATATACAGGGCATTCCATTTAAAAAAAATTGACTTTCGTGCATTTTTCTAAGTCACTTGTAGAAAGCGTTCTCTAACTCACCCTGTATGATATTCGAAACATTTGATTAATGGAGGAGATGCCCCCAGGCCTTGCCTAGCCGCAACTAAAAAATTATCTTTTAATTGCTGCGTAGGTAGGAGAAAACACGATTTACTGAGAGTCAAATTTTTGGCAATAAATTCAGAAAAGAATTATTATCTCGAAAACGGCTTGAGATAGGTATAGGGAAATATTAATAAAAGTTACTCAGAAAGAGACGACGATCCAAAAAACGCAAAAATATACAGAGTATTCCATTTAAAATAACGAAGATGTTGCCAGTTTTACGTATGTGGCAACACCGCACTTTCGAAAATATTTTAGTTGGAGAGATCATACTCGATTATCTTGGTAACCAAAATTTCAAAGCAATCGGTTGATCCATTCTCCATATACTTCTAATACTCCACCCACCGTGGCTCACCCTGTATATGTACATGTATGTATTTATGTGTATATATGTGCATATATAATTATCACGCCCTTTTCGCTACTTATAACTATATCGAAAATAACCATTACCAAAGAATAAATAAATAAATAAACAAGTAAAATAAGAAAAAATAAAAAAACTTAAAAACGAATGCAACCGTATTTTGTGAGAAAGCTTTCTTATGTTTATTTACATATTAATTAAAAATTTATTATTGTATACACCAATGATTTTGTTATATTTTTAGTAAATAAACTTATATTATTATATTATTATTACTATCTCTTTAGGTAATATAAAATCATAGATTTTGAAGAAGTTATTTTGGCAGCTTGGGAGGCAATTAAGAGAAAACATTTTAAGATACGAAAATTACAGTTGTTCAAATTTTTGCGGACATTTTTCAAAAATAATTGTCTATTATATCACATTTGTTAAAGAAAATTGTGTTATACGTATTTTCCGTAAGATAAAAATAATCAAAAATGACCAAAACAAGCAAAACAAAGGACTACCTTTGGTTCTTATAACCTAATATTTTTCAGAAACCCGACGTGATACACAATGTTTATTAGGATATTTGGATTCAACCATTTTTTTTTTATAATTTCTGATACATACGACGCTATGTAAGTTTTTCCAACTTTAGTGTGCAGGTATTAACTCTGAACGGTAACAACTGATTGGTTTTAAATTCAAATGACTGTAATAATATTTACATAAGGATGTCCTATCAAGGTATATTTAATCTATGGAATATGTATTTGGCTAATTCACTCAAATCACGTATGTAGTAATATTTTGATAATATTCAAGGAGTACATTTTATTATAGTGATATCACTGCAATTATTGTTATTTGTTATCATAAAGTTTATTCCGCATGGAAAAGAGAAATATTTTAGCTACATTCTTTAAAATTACCGTTTCGTCTATGCCAAAATCAAGTGGACAGATTATTTTTATTGATTAATTTTTTCTTAAAATTTAGCCAAAAATCAAGAGTTAACTAGTTTCTAATAACATAGATTTTTTTAGGACTTCCTGTATATGAAAGTATTAAACTTCTTTGTAATTTATAGGTTCATGTTGGCTACAATTTTCTCTCGCAAATTTTTGTCACCATGTCTAATATTTTTCACGTTTCTTGTGCTATTTTATTTTTTGTATACTTTTATTTGATTGCTTAGCTGACAAGGTTAGTCACGAAAGTTTATGCAAATTTGGAATTCCAGATAATAGATACATTTTTAGATAAAGCTAATTTAGGTGATTGTACGAAGTTATTAGGGAAAGTTTATAAAAGAGAAACTAGTGGAAAGTGGACAAATTTAATTATTATTATCCCAAATTTTAGTCAGAGTCCTTGTAAAATCTTTCCATTCATTATTTTTTGTGCTTTTATCACAATATAAAAATATTATATTCATAATATTTTATACGTTTTCTAATAATAACTCGAGACTTACAATATAATTAACAATCATGAAAACACATTTTCCTCAAAAGAGGATTAGCATTCATCAGAGTATGAACTAAAAATAGCATTGAGATTTTTTTTACTCTCCTTTCACATATACAGTGTGGAACAGTCAAATGGAATAAATTCAGTATCTCAATTATTGTGCATATTTATAAAAAAACCGAGACACGGCGATTTTGGATTCGAAAGTGACATCCTGCAACGTCTTTTCATTCTCTATTCAAAAATGCTATGGTTTTAATATTTATTGCAAAAATTAACGGTATGCTTGATAAAATTCGCTACAACAAACGAAAAACATAAAAACTTACAGCGTTTTATTCTTGCAGGCTAGCAAAAACAGTTTGTGTTCTTTTTCAACATTTCAACTAAAAAGAAGACAGAAACTTATCAAAATTCTTCATAGCTGGCATTGCCAGTTTTATTGAAAACGCCGTAGCTACTTGCTATTTGCTTGACAGCAATAGTTGTCAGTGTTTTTTGTATTGTTTGAGTTTTGCTAACTGCAATTCCTAAACGTGGTTTATTTAACAGAAATACATAAAATAATAATTATACAGATAGTTGGTTATGGAGATAGAATGCGACCACAGGCCGAAGTTGCTCGTCTATTTCAAGAAAAAATTCCTGATTTGCCGCCTATATCCACAATTAGCAAAATTGAAAAGCAGTTTCGCGAACATGGACATGTGAGACAGATAAAAAAATTTCAATGCAATGAGTAACGATACCAAATTAGATATACTGCTTGAGTTTGAAGAAAACCCACATAGTTCAAGTCGACAAGCAGCTTCAGCATTGAAATTTTCCCATTCCTCGATTATTCGCCTATTAAAACAAAATTAAATGTATCCCTATAAACTGACCCTTACTCAGGAGCTTAATGAAGACGATTTTGATAGAAGAATGTATTTTTCTGAACAAATGATACAAAGATTAGATAATAATGTTATCGAACTAGAAAATGTTTTGTTTTCTGATGAGTCCACTTTTACTAATAATAATGTTTATTTCTTTATTTATTTATTTATTTATTTATTTCAGATACACCATCCAACAGTATTTGCATACTAATTATAGGATGGGAATACAGCATAATTAACAAAAAAAAATAAAAGTAATAATAATAATTACAAAAAAAAAAATAAAAATAAGAATATTAATTACAAAAAAAAAAAAAAATTGGCAATTGAAAATTGACAATTATTACAATGCATTTGCAGCAGCAAAAAAAGAAATACATTAAACAGCACTTATATTACTTCTTACAAATAACTTTTTGATCGAGTTAATGCTACAGATAAAAATATCCAAATTATCTTGAACGGAATGATAATTGTTGCATAAACAAAATAAAGGTGAAAATTTAAGTAAATTGGTCCTTGGTGTTGGTAAATAGAAAGTGGCAGTGTGCCTAGTTGCGATTAAGGTAATATTAAAATTATTTGACTTAAAATAGAAGGGTAGTCAATCTTATTATGAATAATATTACGTAAGAATATAAGAGAATGCATTTGTCTTCTATCTTTTAGACTCAACATATTATGCCTAGTTAATAGTTGTTCATGTGGCGCTCCAAAACTGGGTAAATGCCATCAATCTTAAAGGATACTTACTTTAAAAATTTTCGTTATATACTTTCTAACTTATTACTATATGTTTGATACCCAGGATTCCAAATTATACTAGCATGTTCTATCTTAGACAAAACAAAAAAATTAAATAGTAAAAATAAAACGTCAGTGTCATTAAACCCTCGTAAATACCTTATAACGAAACCAAGGTTTTTGTAACTAGAAAGTACAACAGCATTAATATGAAGATTAAAGCTCAGCAATAACTCCTAAGTCTTTAAAATAATTTAAAATAATATGTCTCTATTTAGAGACATATTATTGAGTGTATAATTGTAAATATACGATTCGGTTTTTTTTTATTGAAAGACAGAACGTTACACTTTTGCACATTCAGTGCCAAATTATTTTTTACACACCAGTCATTAATTTTATTCAAATTTATTTGCAATTGAAGGGAATCGCAGATAGAATTAATATCACAATAAATTTTCAAATCATCTGCATACAGAAGACAATTGACGTCAATCATATCTACAATGTCATTGATAAAAATGACGAAAAGAAGAGGCCCAAGTATGAAACCTTGTGGTACACCAGATGAAGCAATGAATTCGCCAGATTTGAAACCACGGTATTCTACGTATTGGCGCCTACACTGCAGGTATGATGAAAAAAGTTTAGACATTTTATCTCATGAAACCATGCTGAAAGTCAATAGAAAATGTTTTGGTTTCTGATGAGTCCACTTTTACTAATAATAATGTTATCCAATTAGAAAATGTTTTGGTTTCTGATGAGTCTACTTTTACTCTTCACGGCCATGTTAATCGTCAAAATTATCACCACTGGGCTAATGAAAATCCTCACTGGATGAGAGAATTACATACGCAAAATCCTGAAAAGGTTAATGTTTGGGCAGTAGTTCCTTTTTCATTGATGTCAATTTGAATGGAGATAACTATTTAGCTCTCCTCCAAAATAGTGTCTTACCAACTTTGGCAAACTTATATCCTGCTCAAGCAAACCCACAAATTCCAGCCGATGTGATATGGTTCCAGCAAGTTGGAGCACCATCACATTACCGAATCAATGTCAGTCAATACCTATAAGTAACATTTCCAAATCGGTGGATAGGAAGGTGAAGATCGCTAGAATGGCCAACACGTTCTCTTGATCTTACACCGTTAGATTTCTTTCTATGGGGATATGTAAAAAGTATAGTATACAAAATTAAACCAAACGATATGGCTCACTTGAGAAGAAGAATAACGGTTGCTGTAAGGTCGGTTACGTCTCAGATATTGGAAACCATTAGAAGACATTTTTATTTAAAATTAGGATGCTGCCAAGATGTTCAAGGAACACATTTTGAACATCTAAGTTTTTTTTAGTTTACTGCAGCGAATTCGTCAAGCAGATGAATTTATTTTTCTACTGTTAATTTTTGCAATAAACCATAACATTCTTGAACAGAGAGTGAAAAGACATTTCAAATGAGGTATCACAATCCCCTACTTCCCATTTAAAAATTTAGGGGTTGCAATTTCATTCAAAGGGATGCAATTTTTACGTTGCAGGATGTCATTTTCGACGTGTCTCGGGATTTTTTATAAATATTCACAATAATTGAGATACTGAATTTATTCCAGTTCGCTGTTCCACACTATGTATACACTGCCACACATAATTAACCCAAAAAAAATTCGCAATCCCAACTGATTATGCATTTTTTGTACACCCATTGATCATTAATTAAACAGGCTATATTCGTAAATACATATAATTTTTTCCCACAGAGAAATACTAAATTTTGAAAACCTTGCACCTCAGAATTTTCGTACAATCGCCATGTTATAAAGTTTATACTCACAACATTAGGCAATCAGAAAAGAAAATTACGAAATCGATCCAATACTAACGGAGTAATGGCCAACGAAATATACATATTTTCAGCGATGCTTTGATTCTAAGTGGCAGTGTATTTTAAATGGTACAGTATTGAAAATAATAAAGGCATTCCTATTTTTAGGTGTCTCCATTGCCGTCAACAGCTGGTGGTTCGACTTCCCCTGCACAGTCCCCGACTCCAAGCTTACGGAGGCCCAGTAGCGCACTGTTACATCCCGACCATGCCAGGCTGCTTCGGCTCTATCCTATATCGTCTCCATTACAAAGTTCCTTGGAGGATGTGTCTGATACCCAAATCAACAGCAACCACCTAGCGTCTCCATCATCATCAACTACATCGTCGTTAAACTCCGTAGCTGCCGCGGTGGCCGCTAGCAACTCCCGAGCCAGCGACTCATCGGACAGCAGAAGAAGATCTTCAACAATGACTGCGCGATATTCTTTATTCGACGCATTAGACTTAGAATATGCACTTTTACGGGCGGCGGCAAGGGGCAGTGTGGGCCCTTATTCGCTTAGTGAAAGTTTGCACAAATTAACATTTACTCAAAGTTTAGCATTTCCGGCACTGGCCAGAGGGCTAGCAGGGAAAAGAAGACGATCTCAACAAAACAATAGCAGCAGACCATTAGATCCCTCCGAGAGTGGACTAAATGCATTCGCTAAAGTAATTACCGCCCTTGTTCTAGTTCTGGTTAGTGTTTTAGTGTTTGCAGTTGTTTATAAGTTTGTCAGGACATGAGGGTTACTGCTTGCCCCGAGCGGGGCGCGACATGCTAGGTTCACAATGACGAGAAATTCTAGTGGTCCTTTAGCAGGACATCGAAATCCGGGAGATATTACTTAAAACAGAAATGTTTCAGAAATGGCCTACGAAGAGAACCCCATGAGACGTAAAGGGATACAAGCACTTTAAGATGGAATTGATTACAGCGCATATTTGAAACTTATCAGCTATATTTGAAAATCAACGTATCTAATAATGAATTATATTGTATTATACGAAATGTGTTGTTGGTTTTATAAATTTTTAAAGTTTTTTATAACTATACACTACACATGATCATATATGTTGTGAATTTTTAAAAAATAATTGTCTATTATCCCTGACCTTTAAAGAATGCCATTTTGTATTTTTCAAGTGTAAATATTGAAAATAGATTGAGGTTCTAACTCCTTTCTATTATTCTTTTAAAATTTTAAAAGTTAATTGCTCTGTTTTAAGAGCGAAATACGTGAAATATTCAAAAAGTCCTTTAAACATGTTATATTAAAAATAGATAGTGAATAAATTAGTCTATTTTCAAATAAACCTTAATTACTAATATAATATTACAGTAAATACACTGTTAAATTACCCATTCAAGACGGTTTTATTATCTTCTAGCTATACCAAATAAACAAATAAAATATTTTTTATTAAGGAAAGTTTAGTTTATTTTTTAAATATTATAGCAGCGGGTTAAACAAATCTAACTGCATTGTTTATAATTCTAAGGCATATTGAAATATGTTTTAATTACTCTAATAATAGTAAGCTTGCCATGGAAAGGGAGCATCAGAAACAAGAACGTTCGAGATCTACTATTGAACACATATTTATCTGAAACTGACAATATTAACAAACCATCCTTATTTTAAATTATTCAAGTGTTAGAAATTTAGAAAAGAAATTATACATTTCCCACAAAAATCTCTAATATATTTTTTTCGCATTTTGACTCATGTGCTATTTTATTAAATTTAAAATTGTTTATTAAAGTGGCACTTTACCACATAGAAATGTCACATTACTATATAGTAATGTCACTGTTAATAGAACACAGTTTGACAGAAAATTGTTTATTTAAATATTGGAAACATTGTTATATATATTAAAAGTACAATTATTCAAATTTGAAAACAACACCAAATTTATTCAATTCTATTTGTTCTTCCTGAAAACTATTATGATTCTCCATCTGTATCCCTGAATGATTTTAAGGTGCCACTAGTTCTTTTTGAAATTTTCAACTTATTGGCGATGCTTTCCTCGATATACCCTTCAGCCACACTAGTTGACTGCCATCCTCCATGCCTTTTAAGTGTTTGAATGTCAGCTCCACTGTCAGCGAGGAAGGTGGCAGACGTCCTCCTCAAGCAATGACCAGTGTAACTGGATGCATCTGGTAATTTCAAGTATTCTGTAACTTTTTGGGGAATTTTTGCAAAACTGTTGATGTCCACTGGTGGTATTGTGCACTTACCGTGATTATAGTAAATAAAAAATCTATTGTGTTTTACTTGATCTTTGCTTCATATGTGTCATTTTGACGTTTTAAAAAGGCAAGTAGCTTTTTGTATTGTGAAATATCCACATTTTCGTTTATTTGTATAGTATTTTCAACATAGAATATGTAGATATAAACTGGATGCCTTAAGTGCTTTTGCCTAAAATAATGAAAGCCGTTGTATGAAAAACACTAAAATATGTATAAAAAATAGCTTACCTTCTCAAGAAATACGCTAACATTACACTTTCATCAGTTCTTAGTGCGTTTTTTGTCATCCTCTAATTACAAAATATTTCATACACCTCGTGTTTTTCCTTGGATTTTAAAGGAGTAAGCTCGAAGACGCTTCTTGAGCGACATTTAATATGTCTTCAGAACAATATCCTAAATTGTTTTCAGTAGCAAGACTCATGTTTATAATAAATATATAACTTAAACTTAATTTACTCACAAAAATGAAACTTGTTAACTGTTGTTATGTAAATAAACAAAGCCGTGTCAGGTTACTATGTTACGGAAATTCTTTTTTAAATTTCTAACTTTTTAATGCTTTTAAAAAATAGTATAAACCTCGTAAGAAATGCAGTTTTACTAAACTCGGACAGCTTTTAAGTTACTCGTTTAGTAAAACTTTGCTTCTCTAAACTTGTTGTTTAATACTATTAAAATCACACTTTAAATTGGTTGTATACAAGCAGTTTTGCCAAATAATAAATTTTACTAAACTATTCTTGCATATTTTTGTTATCTTAAGACGGTTTTTGTCTATGTTAAATTCTATACAATATTTGAAAGAATTTTGTAAAGAAGAAATATTTACTTGTGTCATACAGAAAGTTGTTGGTAAATTTGAATTTCTTGTACATAACAACGAAACAAATATCAAATTTAAACCATCATACAGTGTATACTGCGACCTCGTTTATAATTTTGCTAAATTTATTGTGTCTATAAAATAACAATGTTAAATAAAATATAAAAATCAAATGCTAAAAACTTATTTTCATATATCAAGTGTGTAGGGAATTTTAAAATATTTATTTTACATAAAAAAAGTTCCCTTATAGTTGAAATTGATTAACTGAAGAGAGACCTTATGCCACGTTCAAATTGAGATTTGTGATATTAAAGGGGAAAAAAGCTAAAAGAATCCCTATTTTGTTGCATAAATTCAAAAAATGAAGGAAGTTATTGCAATGTCTATCTGGAGGTTGCGCTTTGAGGAAACAAGGTTCAAAATTTAGTAATAATCAAAATTACTATAATCTGTATTCTAATGTTGTTCAATTAAAACAGTATAAACGAATGCAGATTTTATTTAAAATCAATTATTATCATTTTACCTGAGCGAGTTCTCAAAATGGTTTATACCCTTCAGGAGAATAGAAATTGTCATCATTTATTTTAAAAACAATAATTGTGCTAGAGATACGGAGCGCACATTCAATAGAAATCACCCAAATAGAAGGGTTGGTTCTCAGTATGTTTTACAATTATTGACAAAATTTATGGAAACAGGTTCTGTAGGAAACAGAAAGCATAACCTCAGCGACCAATTAGGAATGAAGCAGTCGAAGTGGCAGTTCTGGATCATTTGCAGATGGATAATACTGAATCGATCAGGAAAGTTCATCAAATTGTAAAGGCCCACAAATTTCATCCATATAAATTTAAATTGGTACACGAATTAAACGAAGATGATCCCGATCGTCGGCTTGAATTCTGTGAGATTTTTAGTGAACAATTAAACGATAATGCCAATCCACTGTACAATACGTGTTTTTCTGTTGAATCGACCTTTCAGTTAAATGCTCCCCATTTAACTGAAATGTCGAAACTCATACCCAAAGGCCTCAAAAGTTAAATGTTTGGGCTGGCATCTTAGGGGATCACATTGTCGGGCCGGTTTTTAGTCCTGACCATTTAAATGACGAAAGGTACCTCGATCTGTTAGAAAATAACATCGACCCAATGATTACCCAAATCCTCGAAGAAGACGATAATCTTTTAGAGGACAACCTGTTTTTTAACAGGATGAGGCACCCCCACATTTTCCTATAGAAGTCCGTCAATTTTTGAATAATCGGTTTCCTGAGCGATGGATTGGAAGAAGAGGTCCTGTGGAGTGACCCGCTAGGTCACCTGATTTAACTCCCTTGGATTTTTTCTGTGGTGGCATTTGATATCGAAGGTATTTGCAACAAAACCCGTTCAGAAATGTTCGTACAGAATTTCAGATTATACTACGGTATGGAAGTCGGTGGGGTTCATTTTGAACAATACATACGATAATTTAAACTGCTTCTTTTATTTTTATTTCCCGAACCTAAAATAATGAAACAATTATTTCTCAGGAACGAATCGATAATAGTTTAAAAAAATACACAGTTATGTAGAGAATTGAAAGACCTTTCAAAAGATGTATCACTCGACCCCCTTTGCCATTTGAGTTTTTTGAGGGAGTGGCCGTTTAGGGTAGAGGGATGATGATATACAAATATTACATTAAACATGTCCCCCCTTGGAAACAAGGTCGACGTGTTTCACCAATTTTTCAAAAAATTTGTATCTCCAAAGTTATTCAGAGTGCCTAATTTTGGTTGGGACACCCTGTATTATGTATATGAGTATATATTTTTGATATCTGTAACTGTTTTTCTTCAACTTTTGCAATTTAGTAATACAATTAACTATTGTTCAAAAATTAAAGTCAATACCAGCATACGAAAAAAGGATGAATCCGCCGACACATGTTTCTGAGTCACTACTTGTAATCATGACGGCTATAAGTTGTAAGGATAGGCACAACTTAGGTTCAACAACACAAAGGAAACCACTGACAGGAAGCTAGTCGGACATTTGAAGCTGCAATTGAGGGACCCCGCGTTTACAGGGCAACAGACAATATCGCCACGGGGGGCAACTATAGCTACCTGCATGGTATTCCCTACCCAAGGTTTGAGGTAACAAAGTATAGAAGGTTACTGCGGGATGAGATATAATAGGAAGAAAGGGATCATGGGTAATGCCCGCAAAAAAGGATGAATCCGCCGTCATGATTACAAGTACTGAAACACGTGTCGGCGGATTCATCCTTTTTTGCGGGCATTACCCATGATCCCTTTCTTCCTATTATATCTCATCCCGCAGTAACCCTCTATACTTTGTTACTTTAAACCTTGGGTAGGGAATACCACGTAGGTAGCTATAGTTGCCTCCTTGACGGATTTTATATAAATGATCCCAACTCGAAAACCCAAGATTTTTCTTGAAAACGTATTTGGTTTTAAATGTGACTTGTGGAATTGATGGACTATTTTATATGCTACCATAAAGTATTCTCAATTTAGATTCTGTTATAAAATATTGATATAGATTTATTATGTTGTTTCGCCTAAAAGTTGCCAATAAAAACGTAACCAAATATCTTGTAAATTTCTCTAATGATAATTGTGATATTTCAGTTAATATTTCCTTATTTTTTTCTGGGTAAAAGACCTTCTTTTCTTGTAACGCAAAATTACACCCGTTCAAGGACGTCTCAAATTGGATATCGTTTTGGGAAAGGCCAATTTGCTGGACGAGGACGATCAACTTTTTCATTATGGAAAATCATTCAAGACATCTAAAACATAATTGTTTTTAATGTGAGGTGGACAGTTAATCCTGTGCACTGTAATATTTCATGAATGTAAATAACACAAAGTCTCAATAATTAAATCATGCTTATAAAACATATCTCGAGGTATCATTTTAAAACCTGTCCCCATAATATTAACAATTAAATGAAAACTGAAAATAAGTTGATGTGGCTAGGTAACCCTCACGGAGCTATTATGGGCTTACCCATATTCTCTTCAGCGATCTATCGCAATAAATAGCAAACACAGTTTTCGGTTAAATTTTAACCACAGTAACTCCTGTATTCGATTGTGGAGAATTTAATCTCAATTGATTATTAGGAACTATGATGGATAACGGTCCCTCATTTTCTAAACATTTTACATTTTATTTATGTTAATTATTTTAAATTTAATGAATACATATACATTCAAGAGACATTCTTTTGTACAGGTGATTTTGTGAGAATACCCTGCCCCTCCCCTAAATATGTTACTTTTATTATTGTTTATTAAAAAATGGCAAATACCAAAGTTATAGGACTTTTTATGTAGATTTTGAGTCATATCAGAAAAACAATGGACACTCACGCAAAATGGCTGCAGTTATTTTATTTTTTAAATTGAACACCCTGTATTTTTACATATTTGAATATAACTCACTGACACTAACACACTGATATAGAGATTGAGGGGCCCATCTCTAACACTAAAGGAGATATGAGGGAAATTTTGTGAGTACCACCCCCCGTTAACTTTGTTATTTCTGATATTCAAAAACCATTTTTTAAACAGATTTTTTAAGAATATTTTCAAAATCTACATAGAAAATCCTATATCTTTCGTATTTAGCACTTTTTCGTCATAATGAAAATAACGAAATTACGGGAGTGGAAAATCTCACAAAATCACTCTGTACAACAATTTTAGGATTTTAGTGCACCTTTTTTAAAAAATGAATTGGTCGAGTTTTCTATCTTCTAAATTTTCTAGTATTTATGTACTCTAGACTAGAAATCAAACACAGATTCTGATAAAAATTCATGGCACGTAGAATAATTCCTGACTTTACTGTTAAAAGCTTTTTTCACTTCCTATAAATTACAATTAACCCCGATTTCTTCCTCTTCTGCACATAAATACTGAAAAATGATCAATGATTTTTCATGTTCCGGATCCAACAAATTTATTACCCGTGAAATAGCTGTAATAAAAATGACAGTATCTAATAAATGTGTTATTGTTATTATACTAGTGGTTATTTGCGGTCACAACAGGTTTTTAAATGTTACTGTTAAAATCATTTTTAATTGTTATTAAAAATGGAAAATAGATTGTAGTCTAAATATTTGTCATGATGCAAGATGAAAAATAAAAATACGTGACATATTTTTAGGGTACAAATGAATGTATACTCTTTTATGCTCGATGCAGAGAGCAGTAATGGAATATTACCTTTAAACTACCAAAAATTTTTTTAGATTTGCTTAGATCAAACTTACACAATCCTATGGCAAATCGCTCTCAGGTGTTTTTCAACAACTCAACTCGTTATGATTCTTCAGTTCTGTATTAGAACTTAAAATATTTTTTTTGGGATCATATGTAACGTTTACAGTGAGTCTCAAATCTGAGGCAAGTTACAAATCAAATTATCAACTAGTTTTATTCATCTCCAGATGATGCCAACTTGGTTGGCGGAACACACTGTGAGTGCGGTATATAGTGTTTCGGTGTTTCGTGGAAAACTACGTTAGTGTTATCTTTACATCAAAAGTTCCAACCCACTCCAGGTCGCAACTAGAGCACAATTAAGTATAGATTTCATTCCGTTATTGATTATTTCTGCTACCGAATTGTATTTTTCAGGAAAAAAATCAATGTGAATCTGTTTATCATAAGCCCTTCAATATACAGGAACAACCTATTACAAATAGATAATAACAGAGGCCCAAGAATGGATACTTGCGATATACCAACGCAGACAGGGCCTTTGATGTGTGCTGTATTTAATTTATAAGACAATCTGTTTAAAAAATGAGACGGAGTCTTAAATAATATAGCGCATCAGTCACAATTACCAGAACTCTGCTCCCAAAATACTTACTACATAATATGTGAAATTATTTTACTAGTAAAAATGACAATTAAAATATAATGTATGAAAAGAGATACTGATATTGTTGACGTAGAAAATAGAATACTAATAGGAATAAAATGTGCAAGTTGAGGAGGATGTCATATGAAAATAAGAAAAATAAAATGTTACCTAATATTATTTTATTTCATTACACTTTCATTAACATATCTATTGTAGAAGTCTAACACAGGTGTAATAGGGGAATAAAATCCTAAATAATATTTATATTCGCACATTTTCAGGAGCGAATTAGTCAAGGTCAAGTTAAAATATTAACTAAACATGCAACAGTGAAATGTTCTGTGTAAATAAATATACACATCTTAAATAAAGGAAACGAGTACACAATAAATAAAAATGAAAAATCATTTTTAGAAATAAAAAGGAATATTGCAATCTAGACCTCCTACGAGTATAACTAAGTTTTAGTATGCTCAGTTACATCGATATACCATAGAGGGCTTTGGCATCAGAGCAAAATTAATGCAATTTCAATATCGATTTAGGTAGTGTTCTCAGTAAAAAAAATATACAATTGAAGAAAGTTGTTCAACACATGAAATTATCGCTACATCAAATATTTTAATTTTAAACTTTTGATAATAAATTGTTAAATTTGGAAATACAAATGATTTAAAGCGTTATAAAATTTAGCGGCACTGAAGTTGTTTATTAAATAAAATTTCTCAGTTATGTACAGGGTGTCCTGGCTAAAATGTCACACGCGATTTTCACGGTAATTTTCAAAACAAATTCGTAGTTCAAAAACTGAAGCGATGTAGTTTTTTCTGAGTAATCTGTTGCCGCCAAGAAGAAACAATTGAATATCAATCAACAAAGTAATGGCCAAAAAACCGATTTTTCCAAACAAATCAAAATGGCGAATTATTATATATTTTGTTATAGAGTATTACTAGAACAAATTCCATATATTCAGTTTCTTGTATCACTTCCGATTTGGCGGACAATTAACTTTTCTTTCAAAAATTTTTAATCTCCTAATACATATTGGTTGCTAACTGCCATGCCACTTTTAAATTGCCCCGTGCAGTTGGTAAGTATGCAGATAAAGTCAAAGAGCTAATTACGAAAACGGTTGGATATCTCACAAAAGTAGTTTATAGATTTTTTGGTAGATAATTGAATGCAACCAAAATATATTGGGAGTCAAAATTCTTGGAAAAAAAAAATTCTTGGAAAAAAAAATTCCAGGCAAACCGGAAGTGATATAAGAAAAATAAATATATGTAATTTGTTCCTGTAATACCCTATAACAAGAAATATAATGATCCGTTTTGATTTTTTTGAAAAAATAAGGTTTTCGGCAATTTTGTTTAATGGTCAATTGTTTATTTCTTGGAGGCATCGGATTCCTAGAAAAAAATTACATCAAATTAGTTTTTGAAATACGAATTTGCCTGGAACATTGCCGAGAAAATAGCGAGTGACATCATAGCTGGGACACCCTGTACAATACACAATATCTATGATGAACTTCATTAGTGGAAATATACAACTAATTAAAAATATGACAACTGTGGAGGAAACAATTTCTTATTCAACATTTAATTGAAACAAAACATTAAAGAATTTAACCACAAAACAGAAAAACAGTTTTATCTTGACCCTTTTTCTTTATTAGCCATAGTTCATTGGTAAATTAAAATAGCTACTTGTTCCCACAAAACTTTTTTAAAATTAAATATAAATGTACTTTTGAGCTCATTAAATTATCATGGTGCTGTCTCAATTATTTCACAGAAATTACTGTGTTGATGTGGTTATTTAAGAAAAATGATTCAAACATAAACCTTTTTTACAGTTAGACCACATAATTAACAAAAAAAATTTGTTAAAACACAAATATAATTGCAATTTAGATTGTAAACACTGGCAAATAATGAAGAAAAAAAGTGCGTTTTTAAGTTATTATTTTTGCCATTTTACACTCGTATATGGTATAGGAAAACTTTTACAGAAATGACTTTCTCTCAACTCCGTATATAGAATGCAAAATCATCAAAAGAAATTAATTTGTAAAAATTTATTTGCACAAACTGGGCTCGTAGCATCATATAAATTTTACTACCAAAAAGATAAACCTGAATTTTCCATCATTTCATAAGATATTAAGAGTTGAATAAAAAGCAAAGAATTCTTTCTTTCCTGTTTTCAAAACGATAAAAATATTCTGTAAAAAACATTCAGTTGTTTTGCCAAAATTTCGGGCAAATCCTATGACAGGAGAAATTATTTCTTCAATAAAAAACAGAAAAACTTATTTCCCTATTTTTATTACTGGAGGACTTCCAGCCAAGTATATGAACAGTTTGTCCTACGTTTCGTCTGAGTTTTCGGACTTTTTCAAGGTTAAAAGCTAATATAAATTTCCTATTTTAATTTCACTATATGGGTGGGTTTTATTTTGTTTTTCATCATTTTTTTATTTGATGGGTATGTGATGTACGTGTAGTTCGACGAGTTAGGCAGAGAATGGTCAGTATTTGGTGTGGTCGTTGATGTGTTTCTTTTTAAGAGTAGTCCGAAAACTCGGACGAAACGTAGGACAAATTGTTCATATACTTGGCTGGAAGTCCTCCAGTAATAAAAATAGGAAATAAGTTTTTCTGTTTTTTATTGAAGAAATAATTTCTACCTTAACAGCCAACAACTTGTGTAAAATATCACCTATGACAGGAGATTGATTCAAAACGTCATGGAATTGGACCACGAACGATACAGGATTTTTTGGATACATAACCGTTAGAGATCTGTGTAAAATGTCGTTTGGTCATTATTAACTGGTTTAAGACAATGAATGGAAATATGCCTATCGTCTAATGACGTCATTTGGGACCATTTTTCTTAACTGCAATACATAGAGGGCTTCAAATTTGGAATGGGTTTGAAAACGGTGTGTTTTGTTTGTAATACAATAAGGGCAGGATGAGAATAAGGATTAGGCAAGACATCAGTTTGCACTGATATATTTTCTCTTTATCTTAAATGCCCAGTTATAGTTACAATGTACTAAAAGCCTCGTTAATACCATTCATATAAGCCAAATTTCACAATAAAATAGTGCAAGATTATACACTGCAGATATCACCAGGGGATTTTGGTCATTCCTTTGACCCACCAGAATGCCGGATTTATCACCCATTGAACATGAGCTGTTAGCACCTCACCAATCCAATAATTTGAATGAACGACTGCGACATCAGTATCTACCTATAACTTGGGATGAGGAAGCCAACAGGATATTTACTTTCCAGTATGCAAAGACCAATTAATGCAAGTGTACTGGTGACGGGGTGGTGCTACGAATTAATAAACAAATTAGTGTTAAATGATTTTTTTCAACTGAATTATTTGTATTTTTAGTTTAGAGTAATATTTTACCAAAGTTTTGGCAATGTAGTTTTATTCCCTCTGGTAGTACAATTTATATGAAACGGAGTCTATTTCGATATTTCCTGTTTTTACAGTACGCTTGATTCCTAAAATAAATTTTGAAATGTTGTTTATTATACATGTGCTAGTAGTCATTAAACAAATAGTTTTAGTTTTGGTTAGAAGTTCATGATTATTTTGTTAGTTTGTATTTATGAGGATTATGGAAGAAATCATTAAGAAAGAAGCAAAAGCAAGATTAACATTCCTTACTTTAAAGAAATTATGAAATAAAATATTCGTGTGAATAATTCAACAATCGAAAACTATTTTACCCAAATTATCCAAGACTTCAGAGAATATCATATGACACTGACGTAATTATCCACGAAACACCAAAACACTATATACTGCACTCGACGCGCGTTTCGCCAATCAAGTTGGCATCATCTGGAGATGATTAAAACTCAGTTTTAATCATCTCCAGATGATGCCAACTTGGTTGGCGAAACGCGCGTCGAGTGCAGTATATAGTGTTTTGGTGTTTCGTGGAAAACTATGTCAGTGTTATCTTCGTATCAAAGGGTCCAACCCACTCCAGGAATATCATATGAATAATATTAGGCCAGTCGTTAGCATGTATTGTTAGCTTATTTACAGACCCTTTAGGTACCACTTTCAATATGTTCAATTATATTTTCATAATATCGATCAATATTACATTATTATTAATCTTGCTTTCATGTATACAAATTAGTTTTTTGGCGGAAATTTACATACTGATGGAACAAAAAATGTTTAATTTTATGCATAAAACTCTAAACATTTTAATTAAAATTTAGGTAATATTTCGCTTAATCTGGCCAAATATAAAAATAATTAAGTATTTTCATTAATTAATTCAAAAAAAGACAGTTTAATTCTATGTATAGTGTCACAAATTTTCCTTCATTATTGACAATAATTTGCTAGTATTTCTCATCCGACAAATTAATATTATTTAAAACATAACAAGATAGACTTATTGGAGTTCAAAATAAAACAAAGAAGGTTTAGTGCCATATCTCCAAAAAAAAACAAATTATGCAGCTACGGACACGTTTTTCGGAGTTATTGCCACTCATCAGCGTAGCGTAGCTAAGGAATTGGACCTAGGATGGGATAGATCAAGAACAAGAACTAAAATAGGGCTGGAAAGTTCAGTAAACAGTACTCAATTAGTCTCTTCATGTTCCCATGTGCCACAAATGGGGCCTCGATGAGCACAGTCGGCACACAGAGTTCTATATGTACTGCTCGTTTTCACCTGGCACATAAAAACATAACAAGATAGATTTATTGGGGTTCCCTTGATCTAATTCGTTAGCTACGCTACGCTGATGGGGGGCAATAACTCCGAAACACGTGTCCGTAGCTGCATACTTGGTTTTTTTGGGGATATGGCACTAAACCTTTTTTGTTTTATTTTGAACCCTAATAAATACATCTTGT
Organism: Rhamnusium bicolor; assembly: GCA_029963845.1. Taxonomy (NCBI): domain Eukaryota; kingdom Metazoa; phylum Arthropoda; class Insecta; order Coleoptera; family Cerambycidae; genus Rhamnusium; species Rhamnusium bicolor. The sequence continues at coordinate 864,259 of JANEYF010001276.1, read as the reverse complement.
TATGTTTGTATGTGCCAGGTGGAAACGAGCAGTACACATAGAGCTCTGTGTGTCGACTGTGCTCATCGAGGTTCCATTTGCGGCACATGGGAACATGAAGGCACCAATTGAGTACTATGTACTGTACTTTCCAGCCTTATTTTAGGTCTTGTTCCTGATCTATCCTTCCTAGATCCAATTCCTTAGCTACGCGACGCTGATGAGGGGCAATAACCCCGAAACACGTGTCCGTAGCTGCGTAATTGTTTTTTCTTTGGGATATGGCACCAAACCTTCTTTTGCATTATTTAAAGCATCCTCATGGAAATAAAGGTATTAAGAATAATAAAGCGAAAACTGAAAAGGAATGAAATTCTGTGTAATATGTTAACTTGTTTATAGGACAAACTGGTTCAATATTTGAAAGTCGAATTTAAGAACATAACAATTGTTGGAAATTTGAAAAGAATTTTAAGAAAATAGGTGTTAAAATTAGTCTAGACACATTTAATAGATCACCTTTTTTTTTGAAAATATTCGAACATCTAATATATTATTCTCTTTTGTCAGTGATACAAAAACTTAATATTTAATCTGTTTCCATGTTTCAAGTGATTGGATTTTTTATGCATAAAATAATGAATGGCCTCTATTACAATATTATTATAACGACTTATTTATATTACTATTTTATGATTGTTATACACGGAATATATTTCTATATTTCTAGACATATATATCTAAAAAATATAGAGCCTCAAATAACGAGTCAAGATATTAAATAGTTACATTTTTTTCGTTATTTGACACACTTATGTAGTATTCAAGTACAAAAATTAATGGTAATAAAGACAAAATATCTACAAAATGGCTAAAAAATCAGTACATTTCTCTTACTAGAATCTAAGCCGACTCACAAACTATATTTACAAGAGTATATCTCAATTTAAAATGAAACATGTTAACTCAGTAAATACAAATTTTAACTTTTTTTTAATATATACACAATAATTTGTTCAACACTTGGAATTTTTAAAAAAATACTGGTTATTATTGCCAAATTTAAAAAACAGCTTAACACAACCCACATGCATTTACAATTAAAAGAAACATTAGTATAATAGTCAAGTACTAAAAATAATTGAAATGAGATTCTGTAACTTTCGAAACAACTAAAAAACCTCGACCTTATGCCATGTTCAAAAAGATTCACAACATATTAAATATATGTCAGTGATCCGTGGACACATAACCTGCCTAACACTGGTGATTTATAACAGTGGCAAAATTTTTTATAGTAACAAAAGAGTCTGAAATGGAAGAATTGAGATGTAAAAGGATAGTAAAGCAAATCACGTTTCTGTGTACATAAAAGTTAGTCTTGAACAAATTATACAGTTTTAGCTGTAACAGCATTGCAGCAAATTTTAATTTTAATTATAACAAAAATCATTTTCTCATAAAGTATTTTTTTAGGCAATTGTGTTTTTTGTATCGAAAATTTAACACAGCAAAAATATATACGATAGGTACAAGAGTTTGATGAATATGTTAGATGGAATAAATTACATTTATTAATTTTAATAAATACATCTGCTTTTTGTTAATACATTTTTTTATATTAATTGATATTGGTTAAGATTGCCTCTAATATAATTTGTATCAATTTAGAAGACATGATATTGGATGGGTATGATATATGGAAACATACAAAGATATGCAAAAATTTGTGACGAGTAATGTTTCTTGTACAGGCGCTGAAAATATGTTCATTTTGTGCAAATTTAAAAAATTTGAGATACCAGCTTTAAACTATTTGTGCTTAAGGGAAACATAGGATTATTTCAAAAAATATGTACATGGAAACAATTTATGCAGTTAAGCATTTAAGAAACCTTAGGCCGGTTCACGTTTTTGTCATTTTAGTGGACTTTTTGCAAAATGTATATTGTAGATGTTAAACATTAAATTTGGCAAATTTTCTAGACATTTGGAAAGCAAACGCCGAACACTAGCAACAATGATACAGTACTAGCATAAATGGATTTCCACTAATCTGTACTCCCCCCTGATGATTTTTTTTATTTCGTAGATTAGTTTTTGGACCTCTCAGTTTTAAGAAGTATCTACGTACCAGTGTAAAACTACGAATTGCGTTAGACTAGTCAAATGCGTTTGGATATGTAGAAAATTTTGGACTAAGTATATTTTTATAAAAAGATAGATAGGGTCATGAATTTGTATTAATGGTTCAACAATAAGGTGCTTCTCAGTATAGCACACAAATTGGACAATATCTTGATAAAGATATTCTTTAGGTTGGCTCGGACGTAGACCAACGGAATGGTCTACTTGATCTCCAGATTTGACATATATCGGTTTTTCCTATGGTGTTATTTTAAATGGAAAGTTTACAAAACGCGACCGGAATCTATTCTATTTTGTTCGAAAAAAGTCAAAAATTTAAAGCTGGCCACCAAATTTAATATATATCATCGATAACAACCGGACCAATGCTAGAACCAATTAGTTAAAAATGGATTACAAAACTTTAAATGAACCTAATTAATTAACAATTTTTATTTTACATAAATTTAAGAATCACACTGGCTTAAGAGCAGAGTAGCCTCCGTCGAGTCCTTCGGTTCCACTTCCTTATTTACAAGCGCCTGTTCTGACGCAGATGTTTCCGTTTCAGATGTAAATACGTCATCCTCGATACGATCCGAACATTCTATTACAGTTTTTTCTTCGGATTTCGAAGTTAGACTGTCGTGAGATTCATCCTCTTCGTTTACCGTCTCCATTGTGGAGACACCAATTATCGGTGAAACTGGTACAGTTGGAGGGGTGATTTTCCCGGCTTTGCCGATTAAGTAGTAAGTCATTAATTGACCTTTTCCTTTTACTGCCACTAGGCCGCGCTGCTCAAACTGATAACCAAAATGTTGAAGTATCTCGCAGGTCTCTTCTGTTACCTTTTAAATCAATACAAAATATCATGAATGTAGACATAAAATAATTACAAAGGTAAATTACAACAATAAATTATATGTGTACATTTTAACCAGAAATTCATTTAAAGAGAAATGTAGATCGTCGGCTTAATTCTCAAATAACATTAGCCTGTTTTAGTCAATATAGTGCTTGTGGCACCATCTGTTAGACGTCATTTTAATCTAAAATATACAGGAATCTAACTGTCATAAGAAGAAAATTAAGTGAAAAGTTTGCTGTATAATTTGTAAGACGTAAGGAACCGCATTAATTTATATAAAAACACAACTCCCAGAAATATACCAAATTTTGCTGCAAATAATCTTAACTTACGAACTAAAATATCTTAAAATATTAATTTTGTTTACAATTTACATTTTATAACAATAAATCTTGTCTCAAATATTTAGTAAAAACGAAGATAAATGTCCTGTTTCATATATGAGTAAAGTTGTATATAAGTTAAGTTGTCAGTATGCCGCACAATATGTTGGTCAAACTAAACAATGGTTAAGTTCTCGTATCAAGAATCACCAATACGACATTTCGAAAAATAAAACATCCACAGGATTATCAACACTGCAATTGAGAATAGACATAAATTTGATTTTGAAAATGCAAGAATTTTGGATTTGGAAAGTAACTGGCGAAAAAGATATATATATATATATATATATATATATATATATATATATATATATATATATATATATATATATATATATATATATATATATACAGAGAGTAAGTTATACGCGGGTTTAATTACATTCGTAAAAAATGAACTATACTGTTACTTCTTAGTTTAGGATGCGCTGAATATCGGCCTTCTCTAATGCTTGAAAATGAGATGACTCCATAATTACGTTTTTTTTTGTTTTAAACGAATTTAAACTAATCTATTTAATGTACATGTACTGATTTGATTTGAGTATTGTTTGTGGAGTTGTCTCATTTTCGATTGTTGTTGGAAGGTCGTTGTTCTTTGTTTTTTGATTTTTGTTTTGTTTGTGTTTTGTTTGAAAGAAATGGTGGTTGATTACATTGTATTCATTTTAACCTAATTTTGTCTTCTTTTGAGGTTAAATATTTTATTAGAAGAAGAAGAGTAACACGTATATGAGATTATAACCTATTTCGTTTGTAAAACAAAAGTTTTACTTTTATTTTAATTCGTTTGTGACTATTCGTTTTTAGTACTTTTTATTTGTATTATGTTATTTATTAATTTGATAATTGACATGAACATATGTTGCTTGTAATTCAATTGGTATGTATTTTAATAACATAGTTGATTAGCACTTTTAATAAATTGTTGTTTTTTTTGAAACCTAAGATCTCATTGTAATATGTTTTGTAGATTCTGATGAAGATGAATATAGTCTTAGGGCAATTGAAATAATTGATGTTTTATTTTTTTTCCATTTCCCCACTATTCTTTGTTGATGTTAGTTTACAGTTGACAAAACAATTAACAAAATATTTATGTAGTCCCAGATGGATTTGTTTTATAACCAGAGATCGGAAGGGGCGATAAATTCCAAAGACGACTTTTACTTACGCATGTACTTGTATATAGATATTATAATGAAACATTCTCAAACAATATTAAATTGTAGAATATTCTTAATAGGTATTATGCAATAAATCTGTTTTCTTGATAAAAATGGGAACAAAACATTTTATCAGGTAATTGGACGGCTTGCTGCTATAAAAAATAACCACTTACTGACTGTCATCTTGAAGGGGAATGGCTTGGTGTCGCCGAGAGTCCAATAGAAAGCGCCCGCTTACGAGGTCACTTATCTATCACGTTTACGTCCACTGCCCATAAATATGCCTAAATAAATAGTATTTATAAAACGCCTATGTGATAACACGTATATAGATACATAAACAGTCCGAAATTAAAGGAAACGAAGGTTAACTCTCGTAAAATGACTTGTTCAATTCCTTCAGAACAGAAAGTGAACTTGTGGATTGGTGCTTTCTCGGAGTTGCAATTTAATAGAACAGAATTATATTGCACAGCTGTAAAGAAGTCAAAGTAAACATTAAGAAACATTTCCTCAGAGTCATAAAATGTTTATAAGTGTCATCTTCATTGAGTTCTTGGACCAAATGAATTTTATAGAGATGGAATTTGTTATGCTTTAAAATTCTTTGAAAAATTAGCCCATGAAACACCCATCAGGCAATTTTGTTGTACTCTGTGGCATGGTCTATAGCAACGTGGCCCAGAACCACCACTTCCACTACTTAATTTTATCACTTCTTATAGAATTTTCAGCATTTCTCTTCTTGTTTGCTATAGAGATCCGATGCTAGAGACTCGGTGTGACAACATTTTGTCACTAATTCCAAAACATGTGGATGACGGATGTTTATCTACATGTGTCACGTGGAATAAGTTTGCTGTCGTTTTTGCGCATTATTGTATTTGAAGTAAAATGAAATTATTTCAACTCTTTCTGCTATGGAATAAACCATTTTTTAATTAATTAAAAAATAAAATAAATAAAAACGTGTTAATAGCCCGGCAACGTCAAATTTCACAATGAGCGATAGAAAGAATACCAGACACTGTACCGAAATAATCATATTGATGGGCAACCCTGTATAAGCCACATATAAAATGTATAATTCTTCGGTAATAGGAATTTAAGTCTTCACTTCATCTCTTGGTGTCTAAAAATGGCACTTTGACGAAACGAGTAAACTTTGCTTACATTCGTTTGTTCACATTCGTATGGCTTGTCGGGGTATTATTACCATTTTTTATCAACATTTGTTCCACAATATGCTGAAGAAAATAGTGCATAATATGATTTGTTGTGCACAATTGTCACTCAAGAAAAAATGTGGATAGGAATCCACTTTCACCATTTTCCCAAGAACGACGCGGGATTTGTTCATACCAATAGCTATGGTATTGTGAAGAAAAAATTATTATTAGATTGATGGCAAAAACATTAACTTCTGCAATGCATGTCCATTTCACGCGAAAGAACCCACAAAAGCAAATAAAACGAATGTAAATAATGATTTTTACTTTTCTGGTCGCAGCGCCATATGAGCCGTGGTGATTTTAATTCCCAATGCTGTATAGCTTAAATATATATATATGTTGATAATTAAACTAATGGCATTTATATAATTTAAGACTTAAGCAGACGACGATATCCCAAAACTTTTTAAAAATGTAGAGTTACCTCAAAGGTAAAATTATTATAAAGGGTTTTTCATTCAATAAGAGGTTGCATTTTGAGATGCCCGTAATTTCTGTTATGTCAAGCGTGCAGTCGTCGTATTTGAAAGCTGTCATCACGAAGCATTGCCATTTTAATAATGCAACGCCATTCACTCGAAGAGCGGTTACTTATTGTGAAAACCCATTATCAAAATGTGGAAAATGTTACAGAGACGTTTCGAAGGTTATGTCAAATACGACAAGGTGGTTTTTTTTTATTTGTGTTTTTTTGAAGACCTGTTTCTTTGATTTCTTCCAAGCTGGGTTGTTATTTTTTCTAATTAAGTTGGGCGCAACATGACTTACTGCCACGAAAATAATTTTAGATTTGTTGCCTTGGTATTTGATCGTAGGAACGGAATTTTCTCAAGGTCGGTTTTATTTATACAGAGAGGTAAGGTAGCCTGTTCTTAACCTCGTTGAATCTTCTGTGTGTCTTTGGCTATGCTGGCAGAGCTGAGCAAAACTTCACAGCAACTCCTCTTCGGCGGTCCTGGCTTGAGGGACTTGTTTCTACCTCAGGCTTTGTAGCTGAAGGATTTAATCAAGCTTTTTATTTATTTACTAGGTCTTAAAAAACTTCCCACAGGGGGTTTCTGGCAATTTGGCTTTTTTTCTAGCCCGGAAATGACTTTAAGGAATGCTAAAAATATTTTTTTTCAGTTAGCTTTTATGTAAAAATAAAATTGTACAGAGGGCCAGTGCAAAAAATGTCTTTGTACTTCCCTGTGAATACTTTTTTCAACTATGAGAATTATTCGATGAAGGCCAAAAAATAATTTGACAGAGGGTTCCTTACAAAAGTGAATTTTACTAATGAGATTAGGTGGTTTGTGAAAGTGTAAAATTTATTTGACTAAGTCGTTAAGACCAAAAATGAAATTGGACAGGGAGTCCTTTAAATTAACGGAAAATTCACAATCACAAAATACTTTCAAAAATTTCTTAAAATTTTTTTGAAATTCAGCAGACTGGACAGCGAATTGACCTACAATACGGATACTACTAGCCTGCTTAAAAGGTCGCGCAAGACTTCACAACTTTTCTCAATAATGAACAATTTTTAAAACTAAAAAAGTTTTTTTCAAAATTTTCTGTCGGATTCGAAAAAAAAATTATTTGAGCAGTGTCTCGTTTTATACTTACTGTTACTTTATTAAACTGAAAATTAATTTGAAATTTATTTTCAAACGACTAAGTCGGAGAGTTACAAAAAAATTAAAAATTTATGTTTCTATGTCCTGGTGGACGAACGCAATGATTTAGATGAAATTTATTTTTTTGTAAAAATTTTGGCTGTCAATCCTTAAAACCTAAAAAATGTCAATAAATTCTGAAACTTTTATGGCAGCCTAGTAAACACCCGGAAAACTTAGAACTAACAAAATTTTGTTGAATAAATAGAATTTAAGTCAAGAGAAGCTTTAATTTTAAAACAAGATAAATTTTCTAATATAAAACTGAGGTTCGGGAATTTATTTTAACAAAACCTAGCCTCGCGAAAAAAATGATTTTGAAAAGTAATTCTAAGTCTCTAAGTATGTAAGTCACTTCCTTACCTTTTCCTTGGAGATCTCAGAAGATGATATTCGTTTGCACAATCGTTTAATTTTTTTATTTTCAGATAAGCTACTTCCGTAGGAGCCTGCTTGAGGTTTTTTAAGTTTAATAAATAAAAAACAAGGTAGATTTTTACAGTAAAATCTGATGACGAAAGACTCCTCAAGCCAAAATCCACGGTGATAAAAGCTGTCGAAGACGTGCTTCTGGTTTTCTGCGGTGAATGTTTCAAAATCACTTTATAGGACGCCGTCTTCGTGTCTTGGATACCAAAAAATAACCCAGCCTGGTGCGTGGAGAAATTTCATAGTGCCCATTTTACGACTTCTGGGGCCCGTGTGAGACGGTCATCGAGGGACTGTCCTATGGTGGTGTTTTATAATGGGATTCACATCCGGTTTTAAGTTAATCCGTATGCGATCACGGAGTGACATCTGTGTTACTTTAAAGCCAAAAAGAATTATTTTTACTTGAAAATAGAATGTAATACCACAATGTCTAGTGTTGGAATCGTCTTAACTTTATATTTATAGGGGTTGTGTCGTCATCTATTGCGATTTTTACATGATGTCATGTTTTGAAAGCGTGTAGTAAAAATAAAATCTACCCCGCTCGAAAGCTCTCGATGTGGTTAAAGCTCCCGATACGCCTTGTTTGTCTGAATGGTCTACTACACGATGTAGAAAAAACTCCAATTTTACAAGTTTAAGTCTCGTATAAATAAATCTAGCGGTTAATGAGACGCTATGGAAACAATGACTATTGCCTGAAATTATTATTATTATTTTGTCTTAAACTATTTTACTTTGATATTAATTGTTATTTAGTTAATTAACTACAAAAATTAATTTTTAGGTGTGTGCGACTGGCATCTTTTAATATTTATATATAAAAATACAAAAATTTAGCTTTTACTATTTTATGATGGCTTTCGCCTCTGATAATTATTTGCTTCTGTCGACCACTGAAATTAAAATTTTGTGGGGCCTCTCGGATTGGAATAAAATCGTTCAGACCAGTTTGTAATTATTGCTTTGAACGTCTTTATGAGTTTTGGTCATTTTAATGTTCGTAAGTGCGCCGCGGCGCTCACTGTCGCGCTTATCCTGCGAAGGGGTTTTTTAATGAACATTAATTTTACTATTTCGATTTTTAAAAATCGGAGAATTGAGATAAAAAATTGCGGTTTGAAATTTTGAATATGGTCTTTATTCTTTATCTAATTTGCTAAAAAAGAAAGTGATGTGACATGTGAGATTTTGAACCCGTGTAATTTCGATGATTTGGGTCATTTTTTGGTAACATTATTTTTTCGAGATAATTAAATTTTTCGTAGAATTTTGATTCTACAACAACGTGAGCATTTCGGTAGACAGAATCGTCCTTCTCGTGCAATGATGCAAAATTTTTTCTGGCATGAATTGGAATATTTTGCAGTACGTTTTGGCATAATTGCTGCTATATTTCAGCGAAATGGCGTCAAGTTTCGTCCTTCAAGTCTTGAATTTTCTGAGGATCGTTGACATAGACTTTGCTTTTCAAGAGTCTCCAAAGAATGAAGTCGAAGGGCGCTAGGTCGCATGATAGTGGTAGCCAATTCTGATCCCCAAAGCGAAAAATTATAAGCTTGAAAACTTTGTAACACTTTCCCCATTTTGGTAATGGGTTTTCACAATAAATAAACGTTCTACGAGCGAATATCGTTGCATTATTAAAATGGCAATGCTTCATGATGACAGCTGTCAAATATGATGACTGCACGCTTGACGTAACACATAACAGAAATGGCGGTCATTTTAAAATGCAACCTTTTATTGAAACACCCTTTACATAGCGAGAGCATGTAATGGTAATGTAAGCTAGAAACTTAAATCATATACCTACACGATATTAGCGATTTATTTTACCTGAATACATCCAGCTTTCCCAGTGCTTTCCATCCTAGAAGCAACATTCACAGTGTTTCCCCATATATCATAATGTGGTTTCCTAGCTCCAATCACACCAGCCGTTATAGGTCCGTGATTAATACCCATCTTCAGTACGAAGTGATTGAAGGACTGCTCATTAATACTTTGTAGAGCTTTTTTCAGTTCTAGTGCGAATTCAACCAGTAAGGCTAAATGTAACCACCTTACTGATATGGGGTCATCCGGCTAAAATAAGTGGGATATCAAAAATGATTTATAAACCTTCTAAACAATTTTTTCACTTCAAAACTTGGAAATCAAAATACAACTACTTTAACAGATGTCAGTTTTTAAATAGTTTCGCCACTATGGATTTAGTTATTTTGAGAAAATTTGTAACATTTTTTTCTTTTTGTTTAAAATTAAAAATAAAATACAGAAATGTAGTTTTTTCAACAATAATTGTTAATATAAAATTATTTAACCATACCTTTACGTGCCTTGAAGGATTTAGGCCACTGGCTGCCATGTAAGTTGAGCCAATTGTTTTTATTTTTATTACATCTTGAAATTGGGGTAATTCCAAAAGCTAAAAGTTAACATTTTATAAGAATCTTTCAAACAGTCATACGAAAAACAGAAATAAAAGGAACCATGAAACATAGAATATTACTATTTCATCACATAAATATATTGTTTGATATAGATGGACAGACCACTAGAAAATATGTATTTTCATGTTTTCTTTTTTCTTTTTTTTTTTGGATTAAAGGCTAAAAAAGTTATTTACTTTAGCTAGGAATTTAAACGTATTTAAATAATGCATATCGCCCGCTAGTTACGTGTGACGTCATACCGCATGAATTTCTTACAAGTGAATACTGTTCAGTTATACTCGCGGTTTTTGTTTACAAATTAAAATATGTTGTTATTTTTGTGTTCTACCATGGAAAGTGAAAACAAAAGAACTTATTAAATATTATTTGTATCTAATTGTACAAAGATAACAACAAAAATTCCAGAAAAGTAAATTTTTTGTCACTATAAAACTGGACGACTGAAGTGAAATTATCGAAATCTTCACGATTATATTGCTGCCACGAGCATTTTAATGTAAATTTTCTCATTAAAACCCATGATTTGATATGATTTTCTCTTTATCACAAAGTAAAGAGTAATTTTATCAGCAGTAACGTTAATTGCTACTATTTCCAACAGATATTTACTACATATGTAATAATTATAAAAAAATTAATGAAGTATTCTACGATGAACAATAATAGTTAATATTAAAATATTGCACAGATATTTGTTTATATATTTTGAGGTTAGGTTTCGAAAAATATTTGTGAAGATGGCTAACTAACTATAGGAAAATTATAAAAATGGGCTTTAACAAATTTATTGTCTATGAATGATACACACTTTGTTGAATTCGCATGTCAGCACTGATAAAATCAGTATTATTACTTATTTGTAAAGAAACTACTACTGCTATCATGAACATGTCAATTTTTGGTAAATTATTGGTCTGAGCTTGCACAAAGCCACTATCCCCCATTTTCATCACTTAGATAAATTAATATATTAATTAGATAATAAATAAACGCGATATTTAACAGTCGTCAACGTGCAATTTAATGTATTCAGGTAGAATGTCAAAGCCAAAATTGTGCGGTATGACGTCAGGCCATTAGTGTAGCGGTCCACAGCACGCAGTTTTGCTTGCATAAAACAAATTTTGTACGAAAAAAATTTGCTAATTTTTTTTATTATGTTAAATTAAATGTTACCGGGTGTAACAGGATCATGGTACACTCCACTTTTCTCCTTTAGTTTTGAGGATAATTAATTGAAATTTGGGACATCCTGTATACATAATAAGTTGCGCTTTTTGACATACAAGTGATTTTTTTCACTTCCGGTTTCGCCGGAAGTGCCACTAACTTTCGATTTTTAAATAGAATACCCTGTATATTATTGCATTTTTTGAATTCTGTATAATATTCTGAATCCAACGATACCAAATAAGTGACATTTCAAACGTCAATATTTTTTATAATATAATTTTTAGTTTCTCATTTAAGTGTGCCATGAGTGTTCCGATTTATTCTAAATGACCCGTGTAATGTTAGAAAAATCTAGATCCCCTCAAAAATACTAAATTACGTGATTTATGAGCAAATAAAGTTCATTAAAACGATTTTTGGGACAAAACTCAATTTTTTCAAATGGAACCATATTGGTACCGTGGTACCATTTATCAGTACCAGCCGTGTCTAACCGCAACGGCATTTTTTCTACATTCCCCAGAAATAATTAACATGTCCTCTTTTTCATATTATTATTATGTATATAGGATATAGGATATCAAAACATTTCAAACAATTACCTTCAAAACTAAAGGAGAAAAAGAGGGGTGTACCAAGATCCTGTTACACCCGGTATCTCGTGAAAATGAAATAAAATAATGTTTTTCTAAAATGCATGCATCTGGCCTGTTAGCGATGGATTGTAAATAGTCATAAATTACCTACACGATTTAACAAAAACGAGTATCCAAAGATTGCAAAATCAGTTGTCGATATTGTTGAAGAATATGTCAAATGCCATTAGGAATAACAACTTTTTTTTAATATCTGATTAAAGCGTTAGCCATCAAGACAACCAGACCTGAGCCTATAGACATGTTTTCAAGTAAAATGAAAAACAAGTTTCATGTTACTCTTACAAGACTAGAACATTGACAACGAATAATGACTAGCGTGGACAAAATATGACAAATACTAGGGTGTATTTGTTACTGTAGACCTTTGTGGGCGAAATGTGGAAAATATCATAAATGTTTCACAGTCTGAAAATCATTTTATGTTATAAATAAAATAGAAATCACTTTGTCTATAGAGTCATTTATTTTATTTACAACAAAAATGGGTATTTCCCTCAAGAAATTTTAAATATTCCACTATTTTACATTAAATTTTGTAATTTTTCGTCAAAATATTTGTCTCAGTCATAGACGACATTTTGTTTTAAAAATTAAACTAACATAGGAGATTATTAGATAAATTGTGTATAAACGGTCTAAGTTGATTTCTGAAAACAAATGTTAAGATGTTTTCCTCTGTTCTTTAGTACACTCTATATGTATATTTACAAAAATATATGTTTTCTCAGGAGGTAGTTTAGAAATAAATTTGATTTATAGATAGCACTTTAGCTTGTGCTATAAATTTATTTTCCTTTCTCGGCATTACAAGCATATGAGGGATATACTTTGTAGGTTACACATCACACATCGAGTATTGAATTGAATATTTTACTTACCGCATCAAAATCAGATATGACTTCGTTCAAGAATCGCAGGCATTCTAATCCTTGGTTATTCACTGTTTCTTCGGAATAAAAATCTGAAATTTATGAGTTAATCGCTTAATATGTTAATATATTTCAGCGCAGTACATTTTTAAAAATATATGTTATAGATCCTAGATAACTGCTAATACTGAATCAATCTTAGATTTTCTATTATTACAAAGAGGAAAGTGAAAAATTAATCAATTTTGAAAGAATGTGAAATATCTTCGTTATACAGTGCTTCTCAAAATTAACGCACTGACACTTCATATTGTCTGGTGGAGGTTTATTGATGATCTAGGGACAAATTTCTTTAGGAGCTTGTAGTGCTCGGATAGATCCAGATTCTTTGAAAAGTGTACAATGCGTATAATTTAGAATGGCGTGTTGGTTCTTTCGTCCCTTATATTGGTGACAATTTATTACCGACGTACGACAATGTTGAGTGGCCAGCATGCAGTCCAGACCTTAATCCAATTGAACATTTGTGTGATATTCTTAGCGGGCATCTAAGAAGTTTTCAATCCCCACCCGGTAACCTTAAAAAGGTTGAACACTATTTGGTACAAATACGGAACAACATTGACAAGAATGAAATAAGACATGATTGGTCGGTGTGAGGATGGAATTTGTATTAGAAGTGGAAACGCCCGGTACTAAATGTTGTTGTTGTGTAAATTTTTGTTAATTTTCGTTAATTGTACGTGACAATGTATTTTGGATGGATTTTGAAAACTAAACACTTTGTAATTCTGCAATTCTCGAAAATACACTTTAAAATTCACATAAAAAACCTATCTTCCATCTTATCTATTCTATAAATATCATTCAATAAATTCTACTTTCAAATCAAAATTCCGATATTTACCTGAAAAATTTGGCATAGAAGCAAAAAGCACCCCGACCTCTGCATAACTCTGAGAATAAAGCTCGTCGTGTTGCCGTTTCCTGTTCCCCATGAAATGAGCCGCTACATGCGGCGGCAGGATATTGTATACTAGGGCCTCGTTCCTACGTCTCATGTCTTCCGCACAATCCCGCTGCTCTTCAACTTCAGACCGCCAAAGAAATAACACCCTTGCAACCTGCTCCATCTGAAATATGTAGACGGGTGATATTGATGTGGTAGTGTAATATGCGAAATGTCACTTACGTGCCTAGCAAGAAAAGCCAGCGCCAATGTGGCTGTCAATAAAAGGCCCGAGAGTGTAAATTTTCCCTCCGTTAAGCTGAAAATAACAAAGAATTAGTGTAAATTATTTAAACATATTTGAGAAAGTTCCTGAAAATATTCGATCACCACCCAGATACTAAAACATTTGAAAAAAAATTATTACACTTATTCAAATACATTTTTAATGATTATTTAAATAAGTATATTAATATAAAAACGCCACATGGTATTGCCACGTGTCATTTGTTTGAATGAAAAGACTATGAATGCTACAAATTCAAACTTTTGTTTCTTGAAGGATTATTATTCTCTATAGAATTTAAAACAACTTCTGTGAGGCCATAATTCTCACGTTTCCAACAAACTTTCTTTTTTTGTCAGTCGGCAACTTACTTCGTCAAACCTAATAAAAGAGCATGGAGCAACTAACTTGAGAATCGAGCTGAATACATTAAGAAGGCTTATTATGCAACCGCAGTTTCCTCAATTACTCTCTACATTCAAATTTCCATTTACTGATATCTCTTTGATCAGTATTACAGCCACAGATCCTACACTTTGTCCGATTTGGCTAGTTCACTGAATTGATATTCGTGTATAAATTCATTACTCAAAAAAGGTACTTAAAAAAATATGTCGCTTTGCTTTACCGCGACAACTTTTTGTATAAGTTTTATAACAATTTTTCCGAGAAACAGTCATAATTGTGGATAATAATAATTCATTAGCTGTAAAGTGTTTGTGTATTTTTGTCGATTTTCTTTACTAAGTAAAACAAAACTACTAAAGGGTCTACTTTTTTTAATTCAATAAAAATAATTTATATTCCTAAGCAAATAGTTGTGTTTTACATTTTAGTCAGGCCTTTTCAAATTACTAGTGGAAATTGATCGAATTACTATTTTGATGATGGCTGGATATGGTAATAGACGATCATATTTGGAGGAGTACAATTTATTTAATGAAACGCCTCAGGAAAGAAGTCCGGTTTTAAAAATAAATCACCAGTAACCACAATTTTCCATAAAGTTAATGAAACAGAGAATTACAAAAATATACTTAACCCTGGTCGCCAAAAATCTGCTACAAATGTTGATATCTCCTTCATTATTCATCTTCATGCACAAGACAACCAAAAATCTTCAACGATAGCTCATAATAGTGAAATTCCTGCGTGAAGAGTATTACATACAAATAAATATCATCCGTATAACGGCTGATCCAGACAGAATAATGCATATATCTGCTGTAACGATAACATAAATAATAATCTAATATTTTACATTTAACCTAAAAATATTTGTTAATCTACATAACTTAGCATCGATAAAAATTAGATGTTTGGAAGGCGCATTACAGACCTCATCCGTAGTCAGCAATTGCAGTTTTCCTCCCGAACGCCGAGATTTACGGTTGAAGCAAGATAAAACTGTACCATATTAGAGTGAATTCTGTCAGGACCAAATTTCCATAAAAGAGGATGCATTGAATTTGCTAGGCTTAAGCCCCCTTGACTTTTTTGGGTACACTTAAAGTCCGTAATTTATAAAAACACTTTTTAGAAGACCCGGAAAACAAAATTATCGATTTTACATTAAATATTTTCACACATGCTGCTGTGATCATTGAATTTTATTTTGCAAATATATCTCGGAAAAATTGTTACAAACATTATGAAAATGTTACGTCAACGTAAAGCAAACCATATGCACTTGCAGTAAAGAGAAGAAAATATCGATGACGTCATAAGCCAAAAAACTAGCACATACACAAAATATCAGAGAATGTCATTTTATGGAAAATAACTGGCAGAGAATTGTTTATAAAACTTATCAACATATCAACTAATCTTCGGAGAAACTAAACCGGAGTAAAACAATACACGATTACTGTTTATTGACTTTGTGATTTCGATGTCTTGGAGATGCACAGGCTCCTAATGCTCCACAAAAGGTACTTATGTGTCTAGCCAGTAAAATAAAGATTCTGAATTTTTTAAATATCCAAATATTTTGAATGATCTGATGCTTCCGAAACCATGAAATTGTAGAAATAAAAAGGAAGAGAAATTGACTTACAGCCACAGTTCGGCCATAATGAACTGGACTATAATGAAAATTTGCACTTCCATTAATTAAATCATCTCAATGTTTCTAAGAAAAATTGTGTACTACCCAAACTAATTAATTTTCTAAGTTAAAAACCTTTGATTTACTTTTCAGTACCTACTTTGCAAACAATATTTAATCTGGTAACAGATTATCCGTGTTTAGTAAGATTGTCAGGGATTTACTAATTAAATTAACAATATTTATTTACCTTGTCCAATGTTTCATGAATTCCTCACAGTCTAAAGCTGGGCCTAGTATTAAAATATTCACCAGACATTGTGCAGTCGATATTAATAACATCAGAAAGCTTTTCCATAAATAAGATAAGCATGCTGGAAGGGAAGATGCTATCAATATTAACACTGTGAAATAACTGAAATATGACGGGTATAAACAAGCGGCGTCGATGTCTACTGTGGTTGAACAATTTTCTGAGGTTTTCTTCAGTTGCACACAAGTTACCTGATACAACAAAATACTAAATTATAATCGAAACTTCGGTCCAATGTCAGGGGATCGAGGACAATGATGAAAGAAATGAAAGAAAATCAATCTGACGACACTAACATATAAGTAGTTTTATAAACGATGCACGTTTCGTATCGTAGGCATCATCTGAAGATGATTGAAGCTCATCCCCAAACGATGCTAACTTGGTTGGCGAAACGCACCTCGTGTGTATCTGTGAACGTTTCGATGTTTTTGAAAAGTACTTTAGTGTCAGTAGTTTTTTTCCAATTTGCTTTACCGGTTTTGTGACTTTAGTCAGCTATTATGTTTGCATAACAGGTTTTCAACCCTTTTGAACCAAATAAATTAGAGGGTTCGGTTGAAAGCGGTGTTAACTGGCATAACACATGTAAAAACACTACCACTACACGTAAAAAATATTATAAATAAAATGAAGTAAATAAATGATATGTCATTCTAAAAAGGGATTACCCATTTTCAAGTGAAATATTCAGATTACGATTATTTTCAATCTGTCAATAAAATTATTATTCAGGAGGAGAGAGAAATTCATTATTTTAGTATATGTAGTTAATAATTACTGTACGTATATTTTCATTTTCAAGATACCGGTAATTTGCTCATATTTAAATGATGAATTAGTTAATTAACAAATCACTGCCGTATGGTGGCAAATGAACTTCTAGCACGCTTCATTGTAATAATAAGGATTGTGGTGCATTCCAGTCATTTAAAATTATTACGAATGCTGGAGGATTCAACTCAGTTCAGATGAGGAAATCTCCATGTAGCCAGGCTTAGAAATTCACAATCTATATCGGTATTTGTAAATGATCGATGTTTTTCAATGAAAATTCGCTTACAATAAATCGATCTTAAGTTTGACAATCTTTAACAAAATTATCAACTTTTTCAGAATTGAAACAATTTTCTTAACATTTCTCAGCTTACTTTAATATCAAATAATACTTATCAAAATTCGTCAGTAAGTAAAATTGGTATTACATGCGCAATCTAGTATTTTGTATAGAAAATAGAATCTAGTTTAATTTATGAATCATGCTTTGTGCACGTCCGATGAAAAAGTGCTTTTTTGTTAACATTTGTTTGTTGTTTTGTATTATACTTAAATAATAACTTTGTTCGCGGTAACAGTTGAACTAAGTTCAAATATATTTGGAATCAATCCTGAATTATTTAAGTGCGCATACACGAGTTATATTTTGTTGTTTGGATCATCGCGCGTACTTTACAGTTACAATCTGTATAAGGTAAATAAATTGGAGGTCAACTTTACTTTCGAACAGTGGCGTGTACTGGAGAACAATATTTTTATATATTGCAAAACTGAGATAGGGTATACTCTAAATTTCACCGGCCGTTACTGAGTACTAATAATAATAATAATAATACTGGGATGGGGGTTAGAGACACGTGGGAAAGGCCTCACCGATTGGTCTCAACAACGACGACAATGGCAATGTACACGGCCGCTTTAAGTGGACGAGGGAACTTCGGGATGACTTGCTGACTTGCCACGTGAGTAGCGAACCTGCGCGAAGGAGATACATCGCGCGATTGCATGGACTTTAGCTTTGGTGCGAAATGTATCCAGAGTATCTCGCCTTCTTTCAACAACACCTGAGCTCAATTATCCTTCTTGCGCAGGACACGTTACGTAAGGGCACCCCGGCAGCTGGTGAACTGCCAGCCGCAGTACCACCGTGGCAATTACCAGCTGATGGGAGAACATCCTGTAGAGTTCACCGATGTAGACTTAAGGACTAGAATTAGCCTTAACACTAGAGCTAATCTAAAGTCACAAGACATGATTGTCTTGCTTAAAACAGAAATGTGTTCGTTTAATTTATTTGAAATATGCAGACATTACACTAATCAAATTATACTAAAATTTAGATACAATTTGAAGAAAAATATTTGTTAGTGTCAAGAAACTTTATATGTTTCATATGAAAAATGGGTTTACGTTATTAAATATAAACAAAAAAAATAATAAAATCTAGTTTACATAATTTGTTTTTTATGTATCTAAAGAACATATAGGTTAATGAAATGCTGTCAAGTTATTAATGGAGAAAAGAACTTCTGAGATTTCAGCGAGGCCTCAGCTCTTAAGATAATCAATTGATACTGTTAGGGAGGAACATACTGAATGTTATTTTTTAGTAATTTTCGATGAAAGGCACTTTGTGCATACAGTATTTTTATTTGCAACAAAAACCTGAATTTAATTTCCACTACATTAAATTCACTTCAATCTTTGTACGTGTTTTCAAAACTTTATGAAAAAAACACTTACAAAGCTAATTTCAAAAATGTACCTAGGTAAAAATAACATAAAGTGAAATAACAAAGGGAACTCGTTTGAAACATGCATTAATATTTTATGAAATAATTTGTTTTCTCATGTAACGAAATTAATTAATATAAGGGCCGTCATATCAATCAAAAATGAAAGATGTAATAAATTATTATTTAATTTTGAGGGCTGTAATGAATGGGAAAATAGTTCTTGAAAACCTCAAAGTTGCCAGTCATACTAAAACATCGAAGTTCTTTCTTTATTTATAAATCGATGGTGGTGAAATTTTACACGACTTCTACAAGGTGGGTGTAAGTTCTTTTATGAAAATTCATCAGTACGACTTGAAAAATAATTAATGCTTCTTATATACAGCGTGTTCCTAATGTAACCTATAAATTCGATAAAACTCCCACAAAAAATTTGTCGTGAACATGATCGAACTCATCAAACGGCATTCTTCAGTATTACATTTTGAAAGGTTTTGATTTTTTAGACCCATGTTTGTCAAAGTTATCACCTCACTGATATGTTTTTTTTACATATAACAACTTAACAATAATTAAGACCAAAGTACCTAATAGAACTTTTTCAATTATATTAAAAAAATACATCACAATTAATTAATAGAAATGTTCCCCAATAAGCACTTTACGGTATCTAACACGAAATATGAACTTTTCCCGAACATTTGTTATGACACCCGGCGATTTTTTCGAGTTTCATGTCGAATTCGTTCTTTTAGGTCTTCTATGTCGTTAGGCCTAATTATGTAGACCTTACTCGTAAGTCGTAAGTAATCTCTATAAAAAAAATTGAGTGGAGTTAGGTCTGGTGGCTTTGCAGGCCATTCAATAGGTCCTCTCAAAATCCATCGATTTGGGAAAAATGTTGGTGAATGTTAGCAACGTAGTGAGGTGGAGCACCGCAGGCGAGTGTTGTAAATCAACCTAGTGAATAATAGCCATTAAATTTGAGTAGAATACTATACTTTGTCCACGACTGTTAAATAATAAAAATTTTTGCTAAAATATCGCGATAAAAATAGTGCACAAACTTTGGCATTTCAAATTAAATATTATTTCGCGCTTTGACTGACCCGTCCTAGAAAGTTTTGTTATTTTAGTCAAAATGAAATATCTCAAAGCCAGTGAATAATGAAATCATTTTTTCCTGCTGTGAATAATAAATAGTATAATCCTTGGGAAATACATACATAATGGATATATTATTTATTAGTCGTGGCCTAACATTTTTCCAGGACAAACATTTTTCCACCAATATACGTAAAAAATATTCTTTATCTAACGACGCAATCAACAATACAGGTTAAAAAAAATCGGCGAGGTAATAAATTTGACAAACATGGTTTTTAAAAAAAATCAGAAATTCTCAAAAAATTACATTTAAAACATACTATTTGATATATTCATGTTTTTAAGAAATTTATTATAAGAATTCGATAACAGCTCTCACCAATTTATGTAAATCTAGAGTGTACAATATTCATTCATATTCTAAAAACAACACAGAAAACTTACCGAGTCTAGAATATTAACAGTCCCCATCAATATAATACAAATCGTTGACAGTAATCGACGTATAAGCATTGATTCCTTGAAAGCTCTCCAACACTTTGACTGAAATGAAATCCATATTAACTAGTTCTCAAGTAATTAAAATATCGATTTCTTACCAAACCTGGAAATTCTTCTGCTATCGCGACCATTACTAAAATAAAGAACACTATATTTTCAGTACAGTAAGTAATATCAATCGTTAGGTCGCTAAAACAAAAGCAAGAATTTAGTACACTTGATTTATCAATTATTAATAAAATAAAATTACCTTGGTAAAACTATAACTATCGTTGCTCCTATAGCTAATCTCACTATCAAAAACATGAGTAAAATAAAACTGGAAAACGATTCTATGTGCAGATGATATGATTTTTCTTTCTGAGGATCAACAAACGCTAGACTTATAAACTTAGTATTTTTAGAAAGCTCCCCTAAAAATAGAAACAACGTTAATACTGTGTATACTTACATTAATACAAGTTTAATTTGCTTTTGTTGGATTTTTTACATTTTTCTGGACAGTGTGGTTCAAATCCTTCGATATAGAAGTAAAAATAAACGAAATATTAACTATATCGTAAAAATGGACAAGAAAAATCAGTTTTAATCTATCGTCATTGCTTAATCATACAGGCTGTTTTTTTTTAAGTGGGCCATTTAAACTAATTCGATTATTGTTGGGGTTAGATCAAAATTCAACATATAATAGATGTTTTCAGCGCCATGTATTTACAGGTGAAGAAAGTCTTGGAACCAAAAAAAAATTACTTCATGGAAAGAGAAAATTTATCCGAATCGGCATATTGCCTATGTGTTTGTATATCTTTGGTTCTGTGAAATACATTCTTTTCGTTTTAAATTGAAATGAGGAATTGTGCAGAAAAGGTCTTTTGTAAATTTTTTGCCAGATTAACTGTTACCCAAAAGGAAAAGGAAATGTTTAATAAACAAATATAAATATGAACAAAATTATTTATTTAATTCATTTTATACTTGATGTGAAGATGGGAAAATACTGCCAAGGAGTATTTTTTTTGTTACTGATTTGTCAAACAATTTTTTTCGTTTGGAACCCAGTAATTACTTATAAATGTTGTTACACGATTGGTCGCGCGGTGTAAAATTAAAAGTCAGTATTCGAATCTCTACACAGCAATTACGAAATATCCTGTACGTATACCTAATGTAAATGAAACAGCACACTACCATATTTTCTACAGTTTTTATGATTGAAATTCCAGAATTTTGTAATTGGTCAAAAACCGCGTTATTTTTAGCGCTTATATTTTATGAATAATATTCCAAAATTACAAAGTTTAATTTTCTTATTAATTGTATTCTTAACTTTACGTCAAAGATATTGATTTGACACCAACGCCGACCTCTTTGGTAATTAAGGATAGATAGCTAGAAATGATAAGAAGATAAGTTTATTTTATCCTCTTCGCCCACTAACTTCAAATTTAAAATCTTAAACGAAAAAATCTCGGATAGGAATCAAAGTCTGTTCAAGAGCATATTCTTAATAACAGTATACACAGTACCATTCAACATTATTATAGACAGGGTGTAACACTTAAGCTGGAAACATGGCTATATCTTAGTTAATATTCCTCAAAAAATTATCCGTCAGGATTTTTTTGTTTCTGATTGTGTATCTTCTGACATATAAAATGCTCCATGAATCTATACAGTGTGTTTGTGAGAGGGAGATATAATTTTATCATAAAAGTAAATTTATGTTAGCCATACAGACCCGAAAATAAGTTGAAGGAGAAAGATAGGTACTTGAAATCATAAGTTATATGTAAATATCAATTATGGAAGTAAAGGTGTGAAAAAAATGTTCCACAATTTTCATAATACGAGGTGAATTTTTGCCTTTCACAAATACATGTATTTTATTTACCGAAAATTTCGTATTCACCACTATTCAATATGTTGGTATCTTGTTGAAATTGAATAGGATAAAAATGTAAGAAAACCTTAATTACCCATTAAGTCGACGGTTTGAAAATATTTATTATCTTCCTCAGGACTACAACAAATAACAAAAATTTTCTATATAATTTAGCAAATCTTTTAGATCAAGACACTTACAAAAATAAAAAAAATTAAGAAGACTAACATTTTGAGAACATTTTAAAATTTCATAAATTTACCTAATCGTACTTACATACATATATCAATAAAAATAATTTAGAACAACTGTAAAAACGTTAAAAAATATTATAAGAATAATATTTAAAGAAATTTAAAAAATCATTCAGGCTTACCCAATGAGTTATTTGTTTTTTTGTCAATACAATCATATCATCAAATATTGCAAGAAAATAAAAGTGTAACTTATACAGAATTCCAATACAAATATTTCAGCGTAGTCAGAACAGAAACAATTTTCTATGTGTATAAGGATTTCAGCATTAATGGATATTTATCAAAGAAACTTTGAAAGAATCATAATAAAAGTTCGGTCTGAAAAAACCGTTATTTTTATTTATTCATAAACCAGTTAAGAAGTTGGTGAAAAAATACGTTTGCAAACTAAAATTTAAACTAAAAAACCAATTTCGTGTTCATTTATGTAGGTATACAGGGATGGCTATAATTTTATATATTTTTCTATTAGGTTGTTATAAATTCTGCTCAAATTTTCAGTGTCCGTTTTTTTTATGTTTGTTTCGCTTATTAATCGTTTGTTGTAATTTTGTTCGTTGTTCAAAATGTTAGTATTATCCAATTGAAAATAATGATTTAACTAGAAATGATGCATTGCAAGAAATTTTCATGAGAAAATTAAACATGAGCAATAATATTCTCTTTTGAAGTAAAAAAAATGTCCGAATACCTTTTACCGATTCAATGAAATTTATTTGCGTGTATATAGACATATTATCTGAAATAAACTCTAATTTACTGAGATGGATTTGAAAGTAAATTACAAAAAGGAGTTATGCTCTACCATCTAGTTATTTTACCGGTATTGATTAGTCTGGTGTTGCGGGGATCAGGTGGTCTCCAGACCCTAATAGCAATTCACTACCCGAGATCAAAGAATCCTTTGTTTTACGATACACACTTTACTTTAAATAATTAGAACCGCAAACAAATATATCACTCCTCTTGTTAAGCAAACAAAATTATACCACCGACAACAGTTTCTTTTTTTTTAACTTTAACATGGACGTAATTTTTCAAAGTGGAGGTGTTTAAATTATTAAACGTTGCTTACAAATTATAAAAAAAATTATGCCTTATAACCCACGCAGCTACGGACATCTGTATTGTGGTGAAAATGCACAATAGTTTCGAAACACCGGTGTCCATAGCTGCATCATAGTTTCCATTTTGAGAAATGTGGCATAATTCTTAACGTATTCATTCATTGACTCCCACAATCTCTCACTTCTTTTTTATCTTTTCCGGGACGTGCTTCGTAATTTACTGAAATAAATTTGGTTTCAAGTAGCTGTAACAGCATTATGTGAACATTTAATTAAAATATTACAAATACCGAAACGCGAATATGAACAACAAAAAATATCAAATACTTAATCATTTGAATTTTTTGTATGAAAACAATAAAACACTTTTAAAAGCAGACAAATCATTTGCATGAAAATTTCGAAATAATATCACTTACTTATGTCCATCTCTGCTTACTAACTCTTTTCTTAGCCTGATTTTGAAATCCGTAGAATCCTGTCGTGATCTTGCAGGGTTACTATCCTGAAACAGTAACATCTCATTAATTAATTAATTAAAAATTAATTAAAAACACAATTTTAACATTCAAGAACTTACATTTGCTTCTTCTTCCTTAATATCGGAAGCAATTTCTGCTATAACACAACTATCTTCTTCTGGAACAATTCCGCTACCATTTTGAAAATCTTGTTTAGGCGGCTGAAACTGAAAATTGTTAATAATATATTTATTATCATGTAGTGAATAAGAGTAACGAGTTAAAATAAATGGGCAAAATGTTCATTAGTATATTTTCTATAATGCGTCTAAATAATTGAATAATTATTGGATATTACAAAAGCATTATTTCAAACCTAATATGATAATAATAATAAATACCTAAATACCTATAGTTTTTTTATAATTTTTACTGTCAGTCTTATCTAAATGTCTTAGTATAAAAGTTTTAGGTATATAATAAATAAAAAACAATACTTCCAACACTTTTATCATAGAAAGTATTGAAACAACTACTCAGTCTAGGAGCAAGAATTACATTGAATTAAATAACAGTGTTCTTAGTATAAGAAGCAAAAAAATGTAGAGATAAAAAAATACTAACTCACCAAAAAGTAAAATTTTTACTTAAATTAAGAAATGATATCCTCCAGTTACAATGCAAAAAACAAAAAACCCCTAGTCCAATATATATTTACTTTTATTCTTCCTGAACTCTTCAGGGGGCTAGTTAGCGAATAAATTAATAATAATAGTTCTAATAGTTTCTATGTTAAATATACTGGAAGTATTGTTTTTGATTTACCTAAAACTTTTATACTAGCACATTAATTTTTTCATTTATTCATTTTATACATGAGCGACATGAATGATGATATGTTGAACGTGTTAGGATTGGTGAATGTGAAAAATTATATTGAAATCAATGTACTGATTTTCATACACAAATTAGACTCCAGATAGTATATTCTTATTTGCAAGAGATAATGTAACTACCTAATAGCCTACATAACTACATATAATAACAAGGGAAGCTAAGAAGGGTTGTAACATAGCTTTCTTAATAGAATAGTTAGTGATATCGATAAAGGGAAAAGTAAGCACCAGAAAATTTTGAAAATCTAGAGAGCTACTAACGGCAGTGTGGCCAATCCAACTAAAATAATTACAAGCATGTAAATGGAACACCCTATATATTTTAGAGTTTTCGAAAAATTCTGAGTCAAGAACATGTAGGATACCATATGCTTAAACCCAGCTGTTTCACAGATATTTGATATTTTAAAAAAATTTTGACAGATGTAATGGTTTACAATAACCTTTATAACTTTCTTCGTGTAAAAGATACTCATTTGCTATTTGGCATGCGGAAAGAACATAAGATGAGCTACGCTTTACAGTTTAAAGAAATTCAATAATAGCATAGCAAGTGTTCCATTTTTGACGTTACACTTGGTAAACTTCAAATCGCGAAACTTGCTTAAGTCAAATGGAACATCCTGTATTTTCTTACATCACGTTATGAATAATTAAATTCGTTTTTTTCTGATATAAGTATTGTGGGAGTTTAAATTACAACTTCTTGAAATATTTGCGATTTCCTTAGAAATTCAAAATTTCTTAGTAAAAATTTTATCAAATTAGCCATAATTAGAAACTATCAGTAATGTCAGTCATTCTCTTATGTCAAAAAATACCACCGCATTTAAATTACACCCACAAAGACTTTTTGAA
This sequence comes from Rhamnusium bicolor, assembly GCA_029963845.1. Taxonomy (NCBI): domain Eukaryota; kingdom Metazoa; phylum Arthropoda; class Insecta; order Coleoptera; family Cerambycidae; genus Rhamnusium; species Rhamnusium bicolor. Next base: position 838,108 of record JANEYF010001276.1, on the reverse strand, counting down.
TTTGTTCGTTATTTATGGAGAATGTGATAAAGTAATATCAAGAACTTGTAGTACATTTGTTACTAGATATCCACAAAAACGGAAAATAACTCTAAACACTGTAACATGCCTATTAATTGGATTGAAGACACTTTGCATAAACTAAAATAACTAAGATAAAATGAACTAAAAAACATTATTCCATTTTAAATTAATAATGGTTCAAAATTCCGCCCTCGAACCTCCACACATTTTTCGCACCTTCGGATTAGTTCTTCATTCTAATTAAATTCTGTGATAAGTTTTGAAATACATTTCTTACTCTGCATATTATCTTCAATAGTTGTTAATGGGCTCTCATAAACTTTATTTTTAATAGTTTCTAAATAAAATAATCTAATATTGATAAATCGGGCGAACGAGGAGGCCACAGGAAAGGTCCATTATCGGCGATCGTAAAAAAGTTTTTTGTAAAAAATTATTTTCAAATACGCGTTATGTGAGGGAGCACCGTCGTGCTGATAAAAAAATGTTTCTATGTTCGGCAAGAGGCAAATTTTCCAAATAGTTATTATTCAAATTTTGTAAAATATTTAGATATCTTTCACCTAGAAAAAAACAAGAACAAAAAAAATTAACTATACATATTACCAGAAGAAGAAATCTTTATAACTTACTGTTTAAATTTTCCTGATAAAATTCTAATGCCACCACTCTGTCGTTTCTTATGACACAGTAAACATTAAACTGCCAACTTTCTTGAAAATTTCGCTCCCTGAACACATGAGGATTCGAGTCACTCCAATAATGCGAATTATGTCAATTAAACAGTCCATTTTTGTTAAATTTAGCATCATCTGACCATATAATATTTCCCAAATAAGAATCGTCGCCTACAGACCTTATTAGAATAAATTCACAAAAATTTTTTCTTCTTAGGAAATCTGTTTCTTTTAATCATTGAACCAGTTGGAACGAAAACGGGTAAATTTATGTTTAATTAAGATTCTGTGAACTGAGTCCTTGCATAGTCCCGATCCCAGAGCAGCTCGTCTTAATTACATCATTGGAAATGCAAGAAATTATCACTGAATTGCTATTTCTACGTTTTCGTCATCAACAATAGGCTTCCGCTTTTGAATTGTTGCCTTGACAGAGCGATAGTTTTTAAAACTATTCAGTATGCGTTTTACAGTGTTTGGTGACGGTTTCCGTTTTTGTGGATATCGAATAGCAAATGTACTACAAGTTCTTGATATTACTTTATCACATTCTCCATAAATAATAAAATAATTCAAAAAGTCTTTGTCGATGTAATTTAAACATGGTGGAATTTTTTGACATAAGAGAATGACTGAAATTACTGATTGTTTCTAATCATTGCTAATTAGATAAAATTTTTACTAAAAAAATTCTTGAATTTCTGAGAAAATCGCAAATATTTCAAAAAGTCGTAACAAATTCCCACAATACTTATATCAGAAAAAAAAGGAATTTAATTATACATAACCTGATGCAAAAAGATATAAGGTGTTCTATTTGATTTAAGCAAGTTCTCGCCGTTTGAAGTTTACAAAATGTAACGTCAAAAATGGAACACTTGGTATACTATTATTGAATTTCTTTAAACTGTAGAGCGTAGCTCACCTTATGGTCTTTCTGCATTACAAAAAGCAATTGAGTATCTTTTACATGAAGACAGTTATAAAGGTTATTGTAAACCATTACATCTGTCAAAAAATTTTTTTAAAATGTCAAATATCTCTGAAACGGCTGGGTTTAGGCATAGGGTATTTTTGAATCAGAATTTTATGCTCTTTTCGAAAACCCTAAAATATATAGGATATTCCATTTAAAATAAGCAAGTTGGTATCGACTTCCGGTATAATGCTTGTAATTAATTTAGTTGGATTGACCATACTGCCATTAATAATTTCCTAACTTTTCAAAATTTTCTGGTGCGTACTTTTCCCCATATCGATCGATGCAGTTCCTGGTGAGTCACCCTGTATATGGTTATCGCTGGAACCGTCCTTTTATTTTTAAAGTGATGAAAATTTTTATATTATTTCTATTGTATACATGTTGCAGCAAAGTGCTAAAAAAACGGATTTATTAATACTATTAAAGCAAATATAGTCGAAAGTTTAACATTAATATCTTATTTTCTGTTCCGACGGTGCCTGCGGACATTTTTGTGATATTTAGAATTTTGCACCCTTTGAAAGCGAAAGTGGTATTAAAATTTTTATTTTAAATGAAACATGACATATATATTTTCACCAATTTAGAGAGAGACCCTCAATAAAATTTCAGCAGTGTTAGGTTTACTGGAACCATTTCTATCCACTAGATAGTGAGCAATTTGAGTAAATTTTACTACTACTGAGTAATAGTAGAATATGGGCATGCCGTTTTACTTTAGTCAGTTTGCTATGAATAGTTATTTATGATACAAGTGTTAAAAATGACTTTTTATTTTGTGAGTGGAGAAGTTTGCGAAACGTGCGGAAGCGAGTGGAGCAACTCCACGAACAAAATAGTCATTTTTAACAGGTGTATCATACAATGTTTTTTCTACAAACACCATTAAAAGAACAATAAAGTTTCTTTAAAAAGATTTCAAATCCTTTTAATGGTTACCTCATAATTCTAGTAGGTTGTAGGATTTATGAAATAAATAAATCAAGTTTGCCCGTTGTTTGACACATGCTTGTCAAATGTGAAAAACTATTGCAATATGATGAGTTCCAATATTAATTATAGTCCAGAAGGAAGTGAATCGATTCCTCAAGAAATAGAAGAAGCAGCTACAAGGACAACTTTAGATTTGTTGCCCACAAAATCCAAACAACAATATGAATTAGCATACAAACGTTTGTGGAATGGTGCGATCGGAACAATGTTGCAGGCAAGTACAGTGAAAATGTAATGTTGGCCTATTTCGAGCAAAATTCTAAAATTTGGAAGTCTTCGACGCTTTGGGCACATTTTTCAATGATAAAGGCGATGTTAAATGTCAAGAACAATCAAGATATAAGTTTTATAAACTCATCCCATTTTTGAAGCGCAAAAGAGAAGGATATCGTCCAAAAAAATCAAAAATTTTTACATGCCAAAGCAGAGGCGCCAGATGACAAGTATTTGATGTTTAAAGTAGCTGCTGTAATGGGTATACTAGGCGCGTGTCGCCGTGAAGAACTTTGTCAAATGAGTTTAAACAATATTGAGGATTTAGGAAATACACTAGTGGTAAACATTCCAGATAGCAAGACTAGAGTTTCAAGAACCTTTACTGTTATTACTGATACTTATATTGACTTATATCATAAGTACTTAGCATTACGTCCAGCTCATGTCAACCACCAACGTCTTTTTATTAAATGCACTAGTAACAAATGTACGATTCAACCTGTTGGAATACATATTTTTAGAAAGATGCCTACAGATATTGCAAGAATTTTGAAATTACCAAATAGTGAACTTTACACCGGACATTGTTTCCGTCGGACACCGCCAGCTTGTTAGCAGACTCTGGTACAAATTTATGTACAATAAAAAGACATGGAAAAGTTCGAGTGTTGCAGAAGGATACTTGGAAGATTCGTTAGAAAACAAAAAAGAGGATTGCTTGTCACATTCTTCCAAATAATTGCCCTTCTTCTAACAATTCAGAAATAGTGCATATTAATAATATTTCCTCCACTGCTTCAAGTTCAACTTCAACAATTTCTTCTTGTGAAGTAGCTTTCTCACAAGGGATAAATATTACTAATTGCTCCAATTGTACAATTAATATAAATATTTCTAAATAACTTGTAATTTTTTGTTAATAAATATATAAATATCATTATGACAAACGACTTGTCATTTTACTTTTTGCACTAGTGTTAAAAGTAAATCATGTGATCATTTTAAACGCGAGTTTATATAATATTACATTTTTAATTCAAGTATGCCGTGTTAAAAATTTAGTTTTTAATGGTGTTTGTAGAAAAAATATATTTTATTTGACCTTCATTTGTTTTTGTTTAAAATAATCATTTGGAAAGTTTCTCATTCATTACCCACCTCTATTTTTTTTAACTGTGACTAAATATCGTTGAGCACATCGACTAAAAGTCACGAATAAAATTTATCTTCACAATAATATAATAATATTATAAGCATGAAACATTTATTCGTGACAATATACCATTACAAAATTTTAATATATGGAAACAAATTTGAGGTTAGGAAAGGCTAAAAATACCATCTCCTGCTGGAAATTACTTCATATTTAAATAAATATTAGGGCACGTATGCTTTCACCTTTCTCTACCCTCTATTAATGTGTTCACATCAACTACAAATTCTCCATTAAAGGTACGCGATACCTTGACTAAAAATCACATAACGTTTTCCAGAATTTTCTTTAAAAGGGTCAATTTAAATAAAAAGTGGAAGTTTATGAGCCAATGTTTAATAAGATTTTTACTAATTAGCTTATATTCAAGAATTGCACGAAACTGATTTTACCACTAACATAATATGAGTAATTCGTTGCTGTATCATAAAATTCTGATATGAAACGGAATCAAGAAAACTTTTATAACATCCGCCAGTACTGCTTTGTACTTAATAAAAATCGAATTTATCAAATATGCTGAATGATTTATTAAATCTATTTATCTATCTCGGTCAGAATAATACATCGACTTATATATGCCATAGTCTCCAATCATATTTAATCCGGATCTACCCTGAAAACTCTGTTTTACATGTATCAATACCAGTTAATCTTATGTTACATAAAAATAGTTATTTTTCCCTATGGTCCATTAAAAATTTATCTAATTACCATAAATTTTAGACAATCCAAGGTCGAAGTTGGAATAAACCAAGGATAGGAGATTATCTCTAGGACTGTAGTTTGAAATATGTTGGACAAAGCAGATGATCAATTCATTGTAGATTTCAGAATCATGGTTTATGGCAAATATTGAAAGAAACTTGAAACTTGAACTATGCATCACAAGGATATTAGCAACTTAAATTAATTATAAACATAGCAGACTATAGATAACCAGCAAGTTTAAACTACAATAAAACGTTTTGCTTCATTTTGACAAATTTTTGAATAACTTTTCTAAAATAATGTAGAAAAAATCAGTAAAAGATATTTTGAAACTTCAAATAATGTTTTACGAGTATAGCCGAAATAAATAAAAATTGACAATTTCATTTTTGCCTCGAGACTAAAAAATAGAACATTGTGATACAAGTGTGGCAAGAGCTTCATTGCAAAACAATGTATGTAAGTAGAAACACGAGCGCAGCGAGTGCTTTTATCATACAAGTTTTGCAATGAAAGTTGTGCGTTATATAATATTTTTTCTACGGTTGTGAAGATTATTCCCTTAAAGTCTTTCCTTAATTTTAAATTTGCCGCCTGTCAGATTTTATTTAAAATAATAAAGATCAAGTACTGCTCAAATGGTTGTCATGAGTTGTAACGGTCTATTTTTAGATATAATTTACTTGCGTTTTATTTAATGCTAATTGCATAATTTGGTTTGAGGTTAACCTTAAAAATTCTAAAACCGACTTTGCTAACTTGTAAATCTTTGATAATTTGTGCGACCACTGGACCTTTAGTGCACCAGCGCGAACATTGTGTGGGGACAAAGGGGGCACGCTTGTACTAAGACGAGACTCTCTGCCGAGCCACGGTCGAGTGCAGACCTATGGTTCCACTGTGTGAAGTACATTATGTTATCTTATTTCTGATGAAGACAAGACTGGTGCATCGAGACAGTTAGGTGTGTTTTTGTACGTTGCTTTTATGGGCACTACATTATAGATTGTGTCTGGTTGAGATGTTATGGTTAAGAAGTTACTAGGCATGTAACCTAGGAGATGTAACCTATGTGAGATGGTAAGGTGATTTTCCTTCCAATTATTATTAAAATAGGTACCTATTAAGTATTACCCAGCCGGCTTAGTTTGGAGTGCGAGTTGAAAATTTGAAATTAAAATTTGTACGAACAGTGCTAATTTGCCGATCTATCTAGAGGTGGAGAAAGCCCCTTAGAGTTTTAATTTTGCTCTTGAACTTTGTGAGACAATGTTATGGAAAAGTAACCGTTCGTTCCCCCTTTCAACGGCACTAGTGCGGGTAGTTTTTAGACGCTTAAAAATATGTAATTCTTGTAGACTTGTAAAATTACGAAAAGGAAAAAAGAAAGGCGGGTGGCGCCCTACACAAACTCCTTAAGTGGATATAAGAAACAAAAAGGATTTCTGTGGTTTTAGTTTAGGTTTTTTTTAAAGGATTATTACTTGTTCTCACGACCTGAAAGAATTTTTGTATAATAAATAACGAATATATGTATTTTTGTTGTTTCATTAAAGAACTACAGTAAAGTAATTAAAATATCGAGGGAAAACACCACGTTATAGAGTAACTAACAAAACAAATTGTATTGCTAAACTGACGCGTTCTATCTTGTATCTTCTGCTTTTGAGGAAGTGATAATTCAGACGAAGATATTCCTGCAGAAATTGTTGCAGCCGCTGAAAGTGTGAGTTCCGACCTCCTTCCACATAAATGGAACGAACGTTATAAAAAGGAAAAACCTCTTTTCGTAAACTGGTGCCGACAAAAGAAGGTGAATGTTTATATGGAAGTGGTCCTACTCGTCTATTTCACCGAAAAGGCTAAAACGTTGAAATCTTCCACGATGTGGTCAATTTACTCAATGCTTAGAAGCGCTCTGTCATTGGAAGAAAATATAGATATTTCGGAGTTTTCGAAACTAATTGCCTTTTTGAAAAGATAATATGTAGGATACAAGGCAAAGAAATCTGAAGTATTTACCAGAGAACAAATTAATGCTTTTTTATTTAACGCATCTGACGATTTTTGCTAAAGGTAATACAAATTTCAGTTTTTTTCAATCTGTTGTAATAAGACATTATTATTGGAGCGGCTGGTGCCCTCAGAAGGGAGGAATTGATGAAAATTACCATAGATAACATTCATGACAATGGAAAATTTTTGTTCATTCCAAACTCTAAAACTCATAAATCTAGAACGTTTTCAGTTACAAAAGGAGATAGTTGGTTGGATTTTTATCGTCGATATGTTCAACTTAGACCTGCATCCATAAGACATAAACGATTCTTCATTCAATACAAACATGGCAAGTGTACAGTTCAAGTGGTAGGGATAAACACGTTTCGACAGATGTCAAAAAATATTGCAGAATATTGAAAACTTCCTAAACCTGAGTTTTACTGGGCACTACTGCTTTCGCCGAACGTCAGCAACTCTTTTGGTTGACGCTGGAGCCGATCATACTAGTTTGAAAAGGCACGGTGGGGAGCGTTCTTCAACAACAGCAGAAGCATATGTAGAAGATAGTGTTAACAACAAAATAAGTGTCTCCAAAAAAAATAATGGGCGACAACGAAAATGTCATAACCATTGGTCCATATATAAATATTTCTAGTATTTCTAATAATATAAATGTTCCAGTTTTTCCAAGCATTAACTTAAGAGGGCTAATCGAACCAGTGTTTGTAAGGTAATTTTTCAAAATTTATTTCTTCCATACGGTTTGGTCAAATTTCACCAAATTTGAAGGATCAGTAGTTGAAAGTGTACATGTATATCTATTTTAATTAATTTTCACATTATGTAGGGAAAATTTATACTGTAAATATAAGTGAAATTTGAACATGATTAGCTCCTAAATTATGATATCAATCGGTAAAATTCGAGGTAAAATTCATATATGTCTTCTAGAATGAATCTTCATAATTATGCTCAGCAAGCTTCAAACTTTTATTCCGTACTATTTGGTTAAAATGAATTTTCTAAATAAGTATCTTTGTCACTACAAATGGAGCAAGAAAGTGTTACCTCTATCGGGAATCGCAACTCAATGAAGTCGGTGAATAAAACGTCCAGTGAGAGTGACACAGCTATCCGAAGCTTTTTCCCGACTAGGCCCTTTAAGTTATTGCAATTCCTGTGTAATTAATATACATATATAGAATTTAATTGTTATTACCAGTTAAATAATATAATTCTTTAAGGTAAACTTTCAACACAATCGTAGAAAAAATATATTGTGATTATATTATACCGAAAGGCAAAGAAATTAATTTGGTTCACTTGAAGGTGAAGGTAAAGCTAATATTGCTGAGAATATGTTAAAATTGGTTTAAATTTTCTGAGTACAATAAAAAAATACATTCCTAATTTTTCTCGCCCAGCTTAATCAAGTTCTTGTTAATAAACAAGTAATTATCCACGGTATTGAACCAAGTCTCAAGGTTTAATGCAATGTAATTATGCTGTATAATTACCGCTGTAATACTAAAAATGACAAATAATTCAGTTAAACGATCTTTACGAGTAAAGCTACCGCCGAAATATATACAGACTCTCGCCTCGGACTGATATGAGAAATTGAAATGAAAAATTAATGAAAACGTAATGCGCAAAAAGGTTTTATGACCATCCAAGCTAAAGTGCTAATACGTCCAGGCTAAAGTGCTAAAATTAATTTAATGATTACGTTAAACATTTATACACGAGCCTGCCATATCAAGTAGTCTTTCAGATATTTAGAGATACTTCTCCCATTTTATGAATTGAGGTTTTCTTTATTTAAAATTATTTAAAAAAGATTTCAAACTACTTTTTCTAGTCCCTTCTAATCTAAAAAAGCATCAAAAATTGAACAAATCAATTTTCATTTTTGGTTTAATTTTTTAAGTTGGTAACAAATCAGAAACATTAAAATAATTTTTGTTCTCTATTTGCGATAGCAATTTGGGTAAAAATAAAGGATTCCAATCGAGATATCTTAGCAACAATAGATTTGTTACCTAGGTATATCCTTTAAATTTGTAGTATTTGTAAATGACCTCCATCAATAACAATTCATAATAGAACTACTGCTTTTTTTTCGGTAGAACCTATGTTGGACAGTCCTCGCCCCTCTGCCATATGCAAACTCCAAACTCAAGAGTCTTCTACTCCCCCCCCCCCCGTTGACTTGGGAGATGCACACGAGGAACGGGTGATCTAGGAAGAATACATCTATCAATATTCATCATCTTGCCCTATCTAATTGTCTCAATTAATCCATTGTCCAGTTGACTACTCCAAAGGAGTAAGGCAGAACCGGAACTGGAACCATGTTGTTAGTAGCAGACTTGTTCTTCCCCCGAAAGTTCGAACGACCAAATCTCGGTCGGTGTCCATACTTGCTACGGAAATAATTCCTTATTTGTTTTACAACCTGGATGTGATGTTGTAGAGCCAGGTATGTACAGATCTCTCCGGCATCAAGATGTCGTAGGAGACTTCCATCCTCTAGCTCCGCGTCTTAGAGAGTATCCCGAATCGTCGTCTCTTGGGATGGACGACTGCATATTTGTTAAACCCGATTTCAATACTAATTACCCACTTGTATTCCTCGACCACCCTAAAAGCGTTATGTATGTCGCGTGCTTTGAAGACATACATTTTAAGGTGGTCATCCATATAAAATACATGGGTGACCTTACACCTCCGGTCGCTGGGTAATCCACATTGATATCCAGGGATTTAGCGGATCCCAACAGACAACGGCAGCAGTGAGATACAGAAGAGGAGAGAATGCAGGTAGTCACCCTGAAAAACTCCTCTCCTAAGTGCCACCTGATCTGTCGTGACCTGCTGTACATCTGATGTTATAGTACAGCGAGTCTTTCAGAGTGGCAACAGCTGTTCTATGCATCTCACTACTGGTGCTCGTACCGCAAGTCAGTGTAACAATAGATCGTGCTATGCTGTATCAAATGCCGCGTGGTAATAAATTCAGACCATTGATAGATTCCGCTTATATTGCACAAAATCCTATGTAATAGTGTCCTTGAAAGCTGTCATATCTTTCTTAACACCACGATGTATCTCCTGGAAGAGCGGATCAACAGACCTCAGTGTTCTGGCATAAAAGATACGTTTAAATATCTTCTAGCAGGAGTAGACACAAGTAATAAGTCTATGATTATTATATTATATATATTCGGGTCGGAAAGAACCCCTTTTTGGGAATAAGCACAGAATGTCATTTCAGAATCTACTGCCCTTCATTCAACCATGTGTTGAAAACACACGCCAACCGGCGGTGAGTGGAACGAACATTATTCCAGCACCACCAGTTGTTCATGCCGTCTGGGCCTAGGACAGCGAAGTTCTTAGTACCAATAAGAACTTGTTGGACTTCCCCGTACTAATTGCCGGACACACTTCTTCTGGCTCTTCAAGGTGTCTATATTAGAAAGCCTCGAATTGTGCGATTGCTGTAGTGTCGCTATCGCTGTTGAATGGACGCGTTGTATCGTAGATCTCTTTTCAGGATATTTCAACATCTTCCACAATAAATAGCAAATTTTTATTGTTATTACATTTCTATTAAATTATTAAATTTTTTTATTACATGTGACTAAAAATTTTATTTAAGGAAGTAACTGGTAAATATTATTTTAGTTCTGAAATAATCGACACATTTCAACATACAATTTTGAATAGACACACTGTAAGATCTAAATAATTTATGTACATTTTAAGTCAATTAAGAGCGTAAATAGATTTCACTCTTGCATTATATACTTACAGGTTTGAGTACTTTAACTATGAAATATGTTTTCAGTCCTGCTATTCGGAGGGCTTCATCTCGCTTTTCTCCATATCCTGGTTCCACTTCGAATTCTCCATTCAGAAAAGACAATGTAGAGTCAGATATATGCACTCTTCTGTAAAAATAAAATTAAATTACTTAGAGAAATGCAGCAGCATTATGAGCTATATGCAATATACGTATATCAAAACTTAATAACAAATTTACATGAACGTAGTATATATACAGTGTGTTCCATTTAGAGTGACAACACCTCAATAAATTCATTATTTTAAACCATATCCAAAAATTTACATTTGTTTATTATAAAGTTCAAAAAGGTGTATTTTTTCACAGACTTGACACATTCAAATGCAAAAACTTGGTCAACTACGATTAAAAATTCCCAAAATTCAGAAAATGGTATTAGTCATTTTTTACCAAAAATGTTAAGAAAATATCTGGTACGATAGCATATTTAACTAGGGTACGTGTGGTGTGGTATGCGCGACTAGTGACTGTCTAGTTTGCTCTCGAGGTCGATTCCTAACTCCGGCTGATGACAGTGTCGGACAAAATGGTTGTATCCACATTTTTTCAAAGTATAATCCTTTTCCGCGCTGCCTCTGCTAGTTAAAGTGACACATTTGTACATGCAAAGTAAAATAAATCAATGACGAATGTAATAAAATTAAGTGCCTCCAGGATGGAACACTTCCTGATTCCAATAAGGAATTTTCCGTCTTTTCACCACTTTTAAGCATAAAAATGTATTGTGAAATCAACTTACAGGTAAAACTCCTCACGAGCAAGGAAAACAACAAAAGAAATAAAAAACGAAATAAAATTCTGCTATTGGGACGCAGTCGTCAATGAGTGGTGAATGTGGAAGAAATCGACGCTTAAAAATTCGTAGGCGACAGTTACTTTTTGCTACTTCGTACTTCGGTCGCGTTCATCCATGATACAATAACTGAGCATTGTATCATGGCGTTCATCAGCGACTGGCGAATTTGGAGGGAAAAGAAGCCTTAGCTTCATTTCCTTCTACGAAGAGATCCGACGAATGGCGAACGAACGACCGATGAAAGGCTTTTAATAAGAACGATTCGGTAGCATGTAGCGTTTAAATATAGAGGGTGCGGCAATAGTTCGTCGACTTCGATATGTCGAGTTATATAATAGCTAGAAACTTAATTTGAAAACGTAAATAAACTAGACAAAACAACAGGAAATTACTTGACTCTATAGAAACGTCTTGGCCTGTATACTCAAAAACAATTTCCGGTTTTAGACTTTTTCATCTAACTAGATTATGTTTTTTAATCAAGTTTCTAGCTATCATAGAGCTATCAAAGTCGGACGCAATATTGCCTCACTCTGTATAATAAATACCTTGACGAACCGGTTGCGGCTCTTTGTTCGCAATCCCCAGCGACTGACGAATGTGGAGGAAAACTACGCTTTATTGTCACATCATAAGTATTTGGTTAGACGAAGTATTTATATAGTGGTTTTGCTATTTTCCAATAAATTTCTAACACGCGTTATAACAGTAGAATTAAATTTTATGGAAGTTCTTTCATCCGATTGACCTAAAGTTGATTACAGACCGTTTATTTTATGGTTTTCTGAATTTCGGTAGTTATTTTTTATCGTAAGTCAAATTTTTTGTATTTGATCACAACATATGATGTATCTTTCAGAATACTGGAGAACACCAAAAACAACTTTTGGATACGTACAAAAATAACAAAGTTATCTAGATATTTCCACATTATGTAGAGTGGAACACACTGTATAGTTGAGATAAATATAACTGAAGTAAATCCGCATAATGTAAAGAGTTAAAAGAAAATAATTATACAGGCTCGTTATACGAACATGACTGAGCTCGCTTGTTTTAATCATCCCTACTTTAACCACAAATATTCTTAAAAGTATTCCTTCATGCAACATTATCCCTGGCGACTGAAATTGAACCAAGTGCCGCCTTTAATTTAATTGAGTTTTCTCTTCCCGCTGCAAGTAAAGCAAATAATAAGAGTGCATCTTACCCCGCCAGTCCGCTGCTCTCCATTTTGTTGGCTAATTCGACGTCCTTTGAGTATACGTCGAACTGCCACTGCCTTTGGCCTAAAACCCCGGCTAGAACGGCTCCTGTGTGGATTCCTACCCTCATGTCTACTGGAGAATTCGCTGTTTGCTGGACGTATCTGGAAAGAGACCTCTATGTAATACACGATTTGTTTTTAAGCAATACACATAACATTATTTTTGGTAAAAAGAGTTTCCAAAAATTCAATTGCTCCTAGAGAATAATACCGATCGTCGCCAGGAAATTTGTGAGGAAATTCAGAAAACTTGCAATGCCAACTAAATTTTTCGTAGAAATATTTCGTTTTCTGATAAGGCTACGGGAAGTAAGCAAAACTGGCCTTTAAGCAACAGAAAATCCTTATTAAGCACAAAAAGTGTCCAGAAAACGTCTAGACCCCTATTTTAATACGTTAACTGGAGATAGGTACTTGAAGTTTTTACGGTGAATGAATTGAATTAATTCCCTGAGAACTATACCTCGATTTAAATGATCCAGACATTTCAATTAATTGATGAAATGTGATATTAATAAGATGCACAATACATAATGCAGTTTCTGGTCGTGCACATTTTAGATTATTCCCAAATCGCTGAATTGATTGACCAACTCTGTTATCAGATTTAATGTTTTAAAATTATAGTGCACCTAAATAGACACATATTATTTTCTTAACGACTTGAAGAAATGCACGCGGTTAGAAATAAAATCTTCACATCAGACTTTTCTCAACCAAATAATCCAGACATGCCAAATAACGCATTGTGGTATCGAGAAAAGGGCGCAGATTGATACTATACCGCTCGCATTTGTGCTTACGTAGATAATTTTCGAATTGGTGAAGTATAAAATGACCATCTCGGACAAATTTTACGAGAATATTTGTTTCAGAAGTAAATTGTACAGGATCAAATGTTTTTTCTCCAAAACGGTAAATGGTACTTAAACATACATTTTTTACTTTCTTATACCCAATATAAGGAAGTATAGTAATCGTGATTTTTTTTCGACCTCGAGATTTTGATTGATTTATACGTTTTGAACCCTCCTGAATCCATTTGACTATTTTCCGAATGATGTCTGTCGGTGCGCGTGTGTGTCTGTGTGTGTATGTGTGTATCTGCGATAACTTAAAAAATACTAATGAGAGACTTCCCAAATTTGGCAATTAAGATTGTCAGTAACATTTTAGGTGAGACATTAAATTTGGTGAATGTGGTGCCACCAGAAGAGACACAATAAATGAGAAGAAAAAAGGTACAGTTTCGGGAAAAGAATTATTGCATTTCTGGACGAATCTCGACAAATTATAATGAAAAAACATAACTTTACGGAAAAAATCTGTCTGCATGTCTGTAGTATCGCGATAGCAACCGCAGTTTTTGAGGTAAAGCTTTAAAATTTGGTACACATGTTCTAAAGGCCAAAGATAATGATAAATTCGATGAGCAAAATTGGCCAGCTGAGAGGAGGTCCACGGGACCCAATCTTTTTTGTATATGCCTTTACAAAAAAATATATTCTTGATGACAGATTGTAAATCATGTCTACTATATCACGCCAATAAAATATATTTTCCAATTACTTAAATAAAGCTGAGGTAAACTTAAATTTTTTATACATTTGTCCTCATAAAATGGAGTTAGGATAAATTTAACAATTTGACATTTGAAATGTCTAACTTAGTTGCAAAAAATGTGAATGTCAATAAGAAGAAATTATTAAAATATATGACATGAATTATTATTGACAGTATCGAATGACGCTGAGAATTAATTATTTAAAAATTTTAATAAAACGGCTATTAAAATTTAATTGAGGTAAGTGAAGAATTAAATAGAATAATTTTTTTTAGAATTATGTATCATTTAAAAGGTAATTTAATTATAAACAAATTTTCTTACAACAAGCTAAAGAAATTCGTATTGCGATGCTTTACCTGAACGTTCGAAAAAAATGATTACTACTCTGCTTCTTTTCACTACATGTATAAAAAAGTAAAAATAATATGAGCTATAAGATATAAAAAGTTTAGGGCAATTACTTCGCTAGTTGGTAAATTATATTTCTACAGTTGTCGTAATTCCCAGGAGAAATCACGCTTTATCACTTTTAGTCACAAAGAGGCCACAGTCAAAAAGATAGCATGTTTACATTGTAGCAATAAGCTGAATAATTAAAGATAAAGTCATAATAAATATCTGGAAATCATTAATGTAGATTTGCATATTCCAGTATGTAGACATATTCTGCATGTTCAAGCCTGGACTATGACCTCTAGCGTGACGATTAGTTGGAATTAGTTCCGTTTTTGTTTCCGGATTCGGCGACAATTTTCTTGTCCGTTTTCTCACTAATAAATTTATACCAACTGATCTATGTTTTAGACTATAATCATTAGTAATTTGTGGAAATCGAAATTTTCCAAAGGATTTCCGGTTCTAAGTAAATTGTATCAGCAAATATTTGTAAGAGGGAAATAGTTAATTTCATTTATTATAAATAAATAAAACAAATGAGGTAATTTTTAGTTTGACCTTGAACGCTTGAGAATTGGGGATGTCTGTACAATATTTAATATAATTTATTCAAAACTATATTCATAGCATTAATACACCCATAATTAAGCCTGGCCAAGGTCATTAATCCTACAGAGACGTACTGGATATGCATCATATCATAATACTTGAATAAGTACAATAATAAAAACAAAAAATATTTTATATATTGTGATGTATGTTTTTGTACTATTTCTTTCGCTTTAAATTCTTTTTTTATGTATTTCCTTATATTCTGTAAGCTTAGTGCTGCACATTATTATTAAAGTGTTAAATGACGTTCACACATGTACATTGTAGATCTAAGTGATAACTAATAATAAATAAATAAATAAATAAAATAAATGGAAATAAATTTTAATAATACTGGTACATGTACAAAACTCACCTTCTTAAGCAGATTTATGAAGTAGCTTGGTTGTCGTTATCAAACTGGAGCACTTATATAATAACTGTGTAGCATCAGATATGTTTCTACAGTTGTCTCAGTAAGCGATGTTCGCTGTGGTGAAAAAAATATGTTTGTATTTTGAAAAAGACCGTTCGACATCTACGGAAGTAATACAGGCATAAATAAAACACTCTGTGAACTCACTTAACGCAGCTGTAGATGCACCATCACAAATTTGTCTTAATTTGGTAAAATTAAGATCTTTCCGTAATACACTCGAATTTTTCAATTACGGGCTTATTTTTTGCGTCATTTATAGTCTGTAGCTGTGTATTTACGTCGTCCACTATTTGCAGCGATTCTACTAATGACAACGAAGTATGTTGCAATTTTTCTATTATGTCGTGTAGTCCTCTATAATTGTTATAAATAGTTTTTAAATCTGTTTCAAGGGAAACATCTTGAAAGCTTGTCTGGCTTTCCTTAATAGCTGCAGCCTCGTTAGGGTTGAACTGTAGTATCACAGCTTTTATTTGTTGAAAATATTCAGCACAATAAAAAGCTGCCTACAACCACATTCCCCAACGTGTAAGAATTGGCTCTGGTGGTTCCGGAATACCAGGACACAGTGTGTGAAATGCTCGAAGCCGTTTAGGAGATTTGAGAAATAATTTTTTTGTATTTGCTATTAATGCATCTACCTCTGGAAAACATTTTCGAATCGTTTCTGCTACAAGATGGAACGCATGCACTTTACACATAACATGTAAAAACCTACAATCGTCTCTTTGAAGAAATCGGCCCACCAAACGCATTGTCGCAGCACCGTCGGTCACAAACATCAACACTTGACTTGTTGACAGTTCAAATTTTTCGAAAGTCTCCAACACCACCCGCGTAATTGTTTCGCCAGTACACGCAGTTAGTCTTTTGATAGCTAGTAAACGTGGAAATGTTGGTTTAACAGGGTCGAGCACACGTACTATAACATTTAAAATAGAAATTTTACAATCTGTCGTCTCGTCAACACATAAACACAGCCGTGTATTTTTTAATGCACATTTAATCCTATTTACAATATCTTACGAACACTTGATACATATCTACGTAACGATGAACGACTTGGTAAATTCACCTGGGGATTGTATTTATTCCAGAATTCCCGAAATGCTGGTTTATTCAATATGCGCAGGGGAACATCACAGGCAATCAGCATTAACAGTAAATCAAACATAAACTGAGGTTCCGAAGAAGGCACGCCATTTTTTTTATTTTCATGCTGGTTACTATTGACATGAATTTTGCAGCCATATTTATTCCAGCACATTAAGTCTTGATCACAAACTTTACAAATTATTTTACATCCGTCATAGAATAAATCCGGAAATTCACCGATAAATTTATTCACTTACTGCGTACGGTCGTTTTCTACTCTTTACGCTCAACATTATTTATTATTTATTAGTACTATATGCATAGACCGGCAGATAACAACTGAAGTGTGTCGTGTCATCGTCATCGTAAACAA
This sequence comes from Rhamnusium bicolor, assembly GCA_029963845.1. NCBI lineage: Eukaryota > Metazoa > Arthropoda > Insecta > Coleoptera > Cerambycidae > Rhamnusium > Rhamnusium bicolor. Next base: position 820,896 of record JANEYF010001276.1, on the reverse strand, counting down.
GCGCTCGATGGCATTGGTATTGCGCCCGATCCTGAATCTACCATCGCTTGGCCAGGCTTACCCATAATGATGATGATGATAATAATAATAATAATAATAATACTTATTGACCATTAAAGATACAATATGTATATATGGCAAGTCACACAAATGTATACATAATACCCACATATATACATGCACAGTGTATAATATAAAAAATATAGAAAATGCACATTACAATAAATAGTCACATAAACACTAATAAAAATAGATCTATATAAATATATAAGTAAATATAGATATAATGAAAGTATAAATAAAATTTAACGAGTAAAAAAGAAGAATGATACAATACTGCATGGAGTGTCTCAAGGTTCTCTATTTAAAAAATCCTGAACACTATAGAAACCACCTTTGAGTAATATACTTTTAACAGAATTTTTAAATCTGTTATAGCTTTGCATAAATATGTCTAATTTCAGACTATTGAAAATCTGAATGCAGTTGTAGTTTGGAGAGTGCTTGTAATTTGTGGTGTGATGTTTAGGTATATTAAGTAGATCTGTATGTCTTGTACTATACACATGAAAACTATTCCTTAGTGTAAATAATTCAATATTTTTCTTAGTATATGTTGGACATTCTAATATGAATATACATGGTGTTGTCGGTATCTTTTTTATTCATAAATGTATCTCTGCAGCTCTGGTTATATTGCATTTGAAAAATTAGTCTTATAAGCTTTTGACTTATGAATACCCTATCCTTATCTCCTGCATACCCCATACAAGTACATTAATAGAAATATGCGAGTAAGCAAGAGCGTAATAAATACTCATTAACCCTGCTTCATCTAGAGTACTCTTCATTTGTAATATAGCAAAATAGGCTTTGTTAAGTTGTGCACATTCATGTGCAATATGATTCCTCCACGACAATTTGCTGTCCAGGTGAGTTCCAAGCAATTTGGTATTCTCTGACAGAGCAATTTTGTCATGCAACATTATGCTATGTGACAGTAGTTTCTGTATTCCGAAATTTATAATACCTGTTTTATCCTCATTTATAATTGAACATCGAGTCATCTGCAAATAAAACACGTTGCCAATCTTTCAAATTCCCATCGACATCCTCTCTCGCAAACTGCATTTTGCCCTACAATGATCCATAGTTAAAGCAGGTCCTGTTGCTAGAGTCCTAAGAAATAATTCATATTTTGCAAGTTGTCTTAAATGTCCCTGCTTACATGCACATTGTCAGCTGTTAAACATTTCATTTAAATACTTCTTGAGGTAACAAATAACAATCATGAATTACTATTGTAACTCGTGGTTTATCGTCATTGAATATGCCCCAGTTTAGTAGTGTAAAAATTTGTGAAATCATGAATATAAAAATCACAAAAATTCTTAAAACTTAAGCGTGGATACTTACATCAGACAAGAGTTCGATTCAGTCAAATATATTTACGACCATCTAGCTATGCATTTTAAGCCTTAAAATTATGCTAATTTAAGAAATTTAAAAATAATGAGATACGATTTACCCACTTCAAAAGTAATCGAGATATATTGCAGCCTCTCGGAAAATCTAACGGGTCCAACGCTTCGACATGTGATAATTAGGTTTTATTTGAACTCAGACCATTCGTCCCGGTCAGCCGGGATAGGGTAGTTCATCTGGGATTTCATGCGACGACCTCCCGCATCTCAACTGGAAATCATACCCCACACTAAGCCAATGAGACGACCAAAAGTATATCCCTCATAAAACTGGTTACGGATGAGCATGAGTTTTTTGTGGTACGAGTTTAAATTTAATACAAATTGGGTATTTCCAGATAAAATATAAATTCTAATTGGAAAAGTTTTATTTAATTATTGGATCAAATAATTTAATCGAGATACACACATGAGAATATTTGAAATAAGAAAGTTTTTTTTAAAGTATTTGGTATCAAAACGCCCATCGTAGAGAAACCAATCATGCCTGGCACAAGTTTTAGAAAACCCGTTGATCAATTAGTCAATTGTCGTGGGCAACTGACAAAAAATTAAGTGGCCATTTTGTCATCACTAATTTAAATACATCGCCTACCCCAACCCCAAACTCTAAGAGCCATGATACTTTAATATGGAGTCGCAAATACTTTTAGAGATGTTCCTAAGAAGAAAGCTGAACTTTTTACCAAAATGCCGCCAAGTATATTAATAAATGTAAAAAATGTATATATTTTGTGAAATAGGTAAATCAAAGACCAATAAAACACTATGCAAAAACATTCTGATGTATAAATGAATTCCCTAAAACTATCTTCTTTTTTTCATTTTATACGGGATGTCCCGAAAATAATCTACCAAACTTCAAGACCGATAGAATACTCGAACATAAAACCAATTTGTGATACAAATTATTATTGAAACGTGTGGTTCCTCTAATGTATCCATCCTTAGTATGACATATTGAAATTGACACTAAGGAAAATGTATGAAGAATGTAACGAAAACAGCATTAGTCCGTTATCGGCGTGTTTACATTTAATTTGTTCGTTCAACTTGGGCTTGTTCATTATTTACCTTAATTACTGAATATTTACATATTTAGTGGGATTGATTTTCATGGAACGCTTATGTAATTAAAATTTCTGTGGTGTTATTTTACACAAACAGTCGTAGGATGAATATTTGTATTACATAAACTATTCATATGAAAACATATTAAATTGGAAAAGTTTTAATCAAAGTTTACGTTTGACCTTTAGGTTAGATGACGTCCTTATAAATGCCCGAGTCACAAAATTGAATAACGAAATCTATTAAAATAAACAATTCCCCTTTATATATGTCCACCCACTTACAAACTTTTCCAATATTCTTTAAGCACAGCAAACTTTTTAAGGTAAATACGGTAGTTTGTTTTATTGCTTGTCTTTCTTCATGCTTCAAACAATTTGCTGTCCCATTTCTCGGACAGTACATCAAATATGAAATCTTTTGGACATTCGCATTTTCAAGTAAATTGAAATCAGTCTATTACATCTTGTATTACACCATATGGACCATAAATTTACAACTATTTTTAGAATTGTAAGTAAACAAGTCAAATAGGAAAATCTCTAGGAATTGTTTGGGGACTACAATTTTGATTTAGTTTACTTAATACTTCTTCATGAGGGTAAGTAAATAAAAGTTCAATCAAATATCTGATCGGCCTCAGCCGTCATATTGAAAAATAAAGTACAAGTACAAAAAACAACTAACGATTAACTTTGTTAATAAATACGCTGTTGTGAAGAAAGTATACATAGTATCTTAAGTAGACTTAGGAATTTTCTGGACATTCGTATAGGTATTTATTGAATACAAAATTACTTATATTTAAAAATCACACATACAAATTGAGCTAGACCACTAAATACACGACTAGTGGCATGTGCAGTTAACAGTTGTTCGTCTGTTGCCAGCACGATAGGGCGATCGCAGCGCGAATGCATAAAATAGCTGGCCTGAAGTTGTTTCTTTATTACGATGCACTAATTTAGTAGTGGAATTTTAGTGACAGTAGGTGGCGCATAAAATCAGTAGAATTCAAATTTTATTGCTGCAAAATGCCACAAATATGAATATACCAACTCGCACATGGATTAAAGGTTAAAATATCCCCTCGGTACTCCCTGTTAACACGGATCCGTAAAGATTCGTAATCTTTTGCTGATCTAAATGTGTCTCTGTTAAACATTGAGTTCAATGGTGTTATGTGAAATCGTGATTAAACAAAGTTGGTACATCCATATTTGTGGCTTTTTGCAGCAGTAAAATTTCAATTCTACTAATTTTGTACGCCATCTACTGAAAAATGTCACTACTAAATTGGTACATCATAATAGAAGAACATCATCGAGCCATCATTCATTGCTTTTTACAGTAATTTATCTGCGGTCGCTCCATCGTGCTGGCAACAGATTGATTCCATTCCCTAACAGAACTTTACTATTCGGTAAATAATTTTTTATGTAACTATATACAAATTTCATCATATCGGATTGATTTCCGTCGTTGGACAATACTTTTTCAAGTCAAGCAGGGGCCCACAACCTTTCACATCAAATTTATATCATCCACTTCCGCATGAGATTTGTTTTAGGATTAATAATTTCTGAGAAAGATAGTTTGTAAGATACTCATTTTAAAGAGGAGATTGTACTCTATAAGTCTTAAAACAGTTTTAGTCACCCCAGATGATGCCAACTTGATTGGCGAAATACGCGTCGAGTGCAATATACTGTTAAAACAATTTTCAGTTTTTCGTGTCTATATGTTTTTCTTATAAATATTAAAAAACGTCCTTTGGATATGTTGTTACAGTAGAAAATACGAAAAATTTTAGTTCTTTTAACCCATTAAAGGATGGTTTGGTGGGGTTAAATTTGACAAAAATATCTGCCAGCCAAGGTTAGGGTTTTCTAGTGCCTTGTGAACCATAAGCTCGCTGGGCAGACGTTTTTTTTAATTTTAATTATTTTTTATCAACATTTCAAATTTTGATCAATTTTTCGCCACTTTGATGGCAAATTGCTTAAAAATCGATCGATAGAAATGTCTGCCACTATTGTACAGGACTGTACACACCAAATCAAACATATTGCAACAGGTTTGGTCCAGTACCTAAAATTTTTTTTTCAATTTCCGGTTACCGCGCGCCAACCGGAAGTTTTGTCTGCCAGCATATTTGGGGTATGTGGTGTACATATAGTTGATTACCGACTGGCAGACGGTAATCTTTCATCGTCGAAGTTGCACGCTGTTGCTTAGACTAATAGAAAGGTATTAACGATATAAAGACAGTAGTGTGAACTACGTTACAAAAATTATGTCGACCAGTGTAATTTATACACGAAAAGGCGAAGGTGATATTACGAGAGTCGAGGAGTTGGAAAATTTATATTATGTTTATCTCATACGATAGAAAGTACTTTTGTTTCATGTATCATGTTTTATGAATAATAGCATTAATATTTTGTACGTTCGAATAAGTTTTATTAGATACAAGAAAAAACTGCTATAGCTTCTTTAGGAAAGACATAAGTACATAGTGTTTTTTGCATAAAATTGTGGTCAGAATTTTTAAAGTATTTAAACTAACTTGAATATATTTAATAAGGTCTAATATAAATCTTAAACTAAGTCATTAACTAAACTATAAAGTGATATTACTAGTTTTTACCTTTATTTCGCTATCTTCCGTTTTTTTTACGATTCCTTTAAATTATTGTTAATAATTGCACAAAAGTTACATTAATTTAATTTGCCAGTTATTCTCGTAATTTTTAATATAAATATAACTTCTAATATAGAAATAGGTTTTCTCAATATTAGGTCGATTCTGCCATCTATACAGGGTGTAAAACAAATAACAATAGAAAATTCATGATGGTTACATGATGATATTTCGACAAACCAAGTATTGAAAATTTTAAAATATATAGTCGAGATAGACAGGAAAGGGTGAGGGAGTATCTCTTTATGTTAAAAATTCGTTGCACATTTCTATCATTAATTCTAACAATAGAATTATTGTAAGTAAACATCATACTAAAAAAATGAAAATATTGCAGTTGGGATTGTCTATAAATCGTCTTCTCAAGATACAAATATATTATTAGATGAGCTATTGTTTCGTTGTAAAACTGGTTTAAGTCGTAGTGTGTTGTGGTCTGGGTCACATACCGTTCAAGCCTACAAAATACGATACGGATAGGTGTCGCGCACATTCCTGCAGAGATTGATGGTTCAGGAAAAATGGTGAATGCTTAAAGTTCGCCTACATTCTGGTACAGTTTAAGTAAAATATTACAAATTCCCTGTGCGGAGTTATAGTGAATAATCATTTATTAGTGCTCGTTGTTGTTGGTGTAACGTTTTTGGGTTTGTGAAAAGCTTGCCCGAATATAGTGTTCTCTCGTACAGGGTGTACTACGAGGTTTTTTTTCCAAAATAACCACCCAAACTCACACCCAATTTTCCCGGCTAAAATATAGAGAGCTAGCTGAGATGTCATTCGCTACCCACTGCCTACGAGTGGAACACTATAATATATCTCCTTTTGTTACTACGCTGTTAGGAGTAAACAGCCCTGACCCCTATGTTAAACACCTCTCTTTCCCTTAGGCATAACAATACGAACGTAACAGAGCTTGAGGACACTTTGAGCCAGGTTTTACCCACCGTCAATGATATTACTTGTATCGGAGACGACAATATTAATATGTTAAATTTAACAAATATTCATGTTAATAACTTAAATTCTGTTTTAGAAGTATTTAGTTTAAATCAAATTACTGAGACACGTAAAAGAATAACTAATATTACTGCAACTTTAATTGATCTGATAGTGGATTTGACGCAAGAAAATTTAACAGAAAAAGGAACTATTGATAGTGATTTATCTAATCATCAGATAGTTTATTGATAAAAGAGAGAAACGACCCAAAATGGTAACCTACCCACACTTAAAATTTTTTTAAGAAATATTGAAGAAAATCTATGTAGAATCCCATTTCACAATATTTGATATGAATAATGTTGATGAAAAAATAGATTAATTTGTAAATAAATGAATAGAACTTTTTTCATCGTCATGCTTAATGGTGACGTCACGTGTCAACAGACCTCCCGCTCCCTGGCTAACAGATGTAATTAAAATCATGATGTCAACCAGAGACAAAGCCTTAAAAATATACGAACAATCTAAAAGTGATGCTCTTTGGCAGTTTTAAAATCAAATACATAATTTTACGTTAGCGCAATTAAAAGAGAAGAAAGGTTACCTAGATAGTAAAATAAATAATTCTACTGCAAAAGAACGCTGGAAATTCCTATATCTAATAATATAGTCCCACAGAACAAAATAAGTCATATTCCAGTTCACCTTAAAGATGTTAATGTTATAAATGATTTCTTTGTTAATTCTCTTCCATCCACAACTGTGTGAAATGAAACTTATTACAGAAATAACACTTTGCACAATCAAACCTTTTCATTTGTAGCAGTTGATGAGATTACTGTTTACGAAACAGTCAATCAGATTAAAAGTAATGCGTCAGAGTGTGATGGTCTTAGTATAACATTAAAAAAAGTTAGTTTTCCACATATCATTCCATATTTAACTTATATTATTAATTTCTGTGTCTCAAATAATATATTTCCAACGATGTGGAAGAGTGCCATAATAACTGTTCTAATACAGTAAAATTTAAAACTCATGTCTGCGGCTTGTATTTGGCATCTTTAAGTATGAAAAAAATTCTACAAATTGAGGAATATAGGGTGGTTTAATATGGCTAATTAAAGAATTCTACACGCAACTTTCCAAATATTATAGAATCATAGTTTCCATAACCCCACATTATTTGTATCAGAAGATAATGTTCACTTTTTAGATATTATATTTAAAGGCTTGCTAATATCCCCTGTATGTCGTACACGGTATTTTAAACGGTCTTATAGATATCAAATATGCCATGTTTATAATTCTATCCCAAATGTATTAAAGAATATGAGAATTGGTCTATTTAAGACAAAAGTGAAGTCCGTGATATTTGATAGACAATAATTTAATAATTATGTTAGCCCCTGGAAATTATGAAATTATGTATTTTTTATGTTATCTGTTGTTTACTTTATTAAATAGTCCCAAGGTCAGTGCAGCTCTAGATAAGATTAGGTGTAAGAATAGACCTGCAATTTTATAGTGTCTAAACTTCGCCCTTTGTTTCATCACATCCTATATCTGGAAAACAAATACTGTGTATTTTAAATTTCTTATGTATGATGAACAATAAAGACGCGTATTATTATTATAATTATTAGTAGACCAAGTTTCAAAAATAATGGCAACTTGCTCGACTATTAATATGTCCCTAAAAAAAAGTATAATAAAGAAATAATTAATTGTCAATTGAGTACTGATGTTGAAGTTACACATGAGAAAAAAAACGGCACATATTAGGAAATCAGTCTTGATTATATAAGTACTTACTCCCGCGCCTAAGAACAATCGCTGACATTAATAATTTACGTAACCGAGTGCAAGTGTCACTTCGAAGTTCTGTACAATTGCTTCATATGTTTCATTAGAATGAGTTGACATTATAAGCCTCTTGTGCCATTTCCTGCAGCCTATATTCAATAGAGTATACGAGGTGGCAAAAAGAATTGTTGTAACTTCTTTATGTTTTGTCCATTATAACTAAAAGATCATGGGGAAAGACCAATACGTTTTAATTTTTATTAAAATTGTAGATTGCGTTTGATACTAAACTTAAACCTTCTTTAGAATACGCTGGAACTTTTTTACTGAAAAAATAATGAAAACCTTAAACACGTATAATAGAATAAATATCTTTGAATATTTTCAGTCATTCTGATGGGTTGCGAAAATATGCTGCCAAATATGATATCATTTTATCATGTTTTCGTTGAAAGTCGACGAACATAGTGTAAACATCAGTATCTGTTTTAATCAAAACCCCATTAATACTAGTACGACTTTGACGATTTAAAATTCAAATTTAAGCCTAGATATCTTATAAATGAAAAGTATTGTTGGGTGAATCTAGCCCAGACCGATTTTTTTAGTACACCACAGTAAGGCCAACAACGAATTAAAACAACTAAATAGATATTCGCCACGACAAACTTTGTCCGAATTACAACGCCTATAAGTAAGTTACTGACTTTTTACTCAAACATAAGTTTGTCACGTTTGCGATCATACAAGTTTCTTTGGTCAAGTTTAATTTAGTTTTATATACACAAGGTCTCTTATTGTCTAGCAACAGAAAAACGCCATTATGATAAATTCCCACAAAAACTCTAAGAAAGTGTATAAAGAGAAATGAAATTTGAATATTCATATACTTCTAAAGAGACAATTAGAATGTCTTAGAAAATAATAATTATTGCTTTAATTTCAAATGACATTTTTTCTGTAGGTAGAAAACTAAAAGGTATGACGATCGCATTACTTGGCAAAAAAGTTGAATTTTTGTATACACGTAGATTTTAGTGTCGTAATCAACGTCAAATATTTGTATCGCAAAAATGAATGCGGCGTTGTCCCAGTAAGACTTTAGCGACAACGATGCAGTACTAATTTTCCCAAACTCATCCAAATCAAAGTCAAGATAAAGAGAAAGCGGGTATAGACTCTCTGCCCTCGAAAATATCGAAGAAGACATTCTAAAAATGGACGAATTTCTAAGTGACCTTGAGAAGGCTTCCACCTCTGCATCAATTAAAATAAAGAAAATCATGTCAAATAATTAGTATTGTGTAGTAGGCTTACTGGGTTACCACGTAAAGAAAACGTGCCGCGTAAACTACCACGCAGGGGTGGAGTAATGAGTACAAAAGTGTAAAAATTTGACATATAATATATAGGCATAATAATAATAATAATAATAATAACCCTGCGGGATGTGGGGAGTGGCTGTAGTTGATGCGCCGGCGCGACTCCCGTGAGGCGTCGGAGGCCACGGGAGGACTGACCGGCATCGGGAAACCGAAAAAAAAAAAAAAAAAAAAAAAAAAAAATAAGGTGCACAGCGGGTCACGACAGAGCAGGTGGCATTTAGGAGAGGAGTTTTCCAGGGTGACTCCCTGAGTCCTCTCCTCTTCTGCATCTCACTGCTGCCGTTGTCTGTTGGGCCCCGCCAAACCCGCGGATATCAATGTGGGCCACCCAGCGACCGGAGGCATAAGGTCACCCATCTATTTTATATGGATGACCTTAAACTTTATGCCTCCGGAGAGCGTGAACTACAAAACGCTCTTAGGGTGGTCGAAGAATATACGCGGGCAATTGGTATGGAGTTCGGGTTGGACAAATGTGCAGTCGTCCACCTCAAGAGAGGACGATGCGGGGAATTCTCTGATGATGCGCAGCTCGCAGACGGAAGCATCCTAAGACATCTGGATGCCGGAGAGACCTATACATACCTGGGTGTGCAACAAAGGCACATCCAAGATGTGACACAAATAAAGGATTCTCTCCGCGGCAAGTACAGACACCGCCTCCGAAAGATTTGGTCTTCCGAACTTTCGGGGAAGAACAAGGTGTCTGCAACTAATATGCTTGCCGTTCCGATTCTGCTCTACTCCTTCGAAGTAGTAAAGTGGAGGGTAGATGAGCTGCGCCAATTAGACAGAGATACCCGCAAGATGATGAATATTCACAGAAGTATTCATCCTAGATCGTCCGTTCCTCGTGTGTACCTCCCACGTCAACGGGGGGGCCGAGGACTCTTGAGCCTGTAGTATACGCATGGCAGAGTAATACTGAGTATGGCATGTAACATACTCAGGAGCTCAGATCCCCTCTTGCGGTTCGTAAAACATCACGAAACTGTAGGAGTGGGAGCAGGATTATTCAAGGCAGCAAAAAGAGCCGCAGATGAACTCGGTCTCGCATTTGACATCAGGCGAGGAGGCCGGCGAGGTGCTGATGTTGAGTCAGTCACCGAACTTCAGCCAAATCGTCTGAAAGCCCGAATAAGAGCTGCCGAACAGGAAAATCTGTTTCGGCAGCACGTCGATAAACTCCAGCATGGTGTCTTCTATAAGAACATAGAAACACTGGGTTTATCGACCAGGCTGACCTTCGCCTTTCTAAGGTCAGCAGGGCTTAAGTCGGAGACCGAGGGATTCATTATGGCCTGCCAAGATGGTGTTATCAACACCTTGGTCTACCGTAGCCGCGTGTGGCGTGTAGAGGTTCCTGATATCAACTGCAGGACCTGCCATCAGGCGCCGGAATCGCTCATGCACTTACTTTCTGCATGCCCCATTTATGCGATTTCGGCCTACATCCACCGACATAACGCGGCTTTACGAGTGCTATACTACCATCTACGGCACTCGTACGGGGTAGACCAGACACCAGTGCTGCCTTACGTCCCCGGAGATATTGAGTCCGTTGTCGAGAACGAGAAATGTCGGATTTACTGGAACTACTCGTTCCCGACTGTCAGGCTAATCCAAGCCAACAAGCCTGACATAGTCCTCCTCGACCATCAACTCAAGGTGATGTATGTTATCGAGTTCTCGGCACCTGCGGAGAAAAACATCACCTTGAAGGAGGAGGAGAAACGGACCAAATATCGCGATCTCCGGTACGAGCTCCAAGTGCTGTACCCAGGCTACTCGGTCAAAATGGTCGTCCTTATTATCGGTGTACTCGGAGGGATAAAGCCTACGCTGCTCTCGGAACTGAAGATCATACCGGCCTGCCAAAAACCAGCCGAGTGGCTGGCAGGTCAAATGCAGAAGGCGGTCATTCTGGGTTCTCTCCGTCTGCTTAGGGCACACGATTCTGGTATCTACAGTCACTAACCCTGCGGGATGTGGGGAGTGGCTGTAGTTGATGCGCCGGCGCGACTCCCGTGAGGCGTCGGAGGCCACGGGAGGACTGACCGGCATCGGATATTCCGAAAAAAAAAAAAAAAAAAAAAATATTAATGAGGTGCTCTCGGAACTGAAGATCATACCGGCCTGCCATAAATCAGCCGAGTGGCTGGCAGGTCAAATGCATAAGGCGGTCATTCTGGGTTCTCTTCGTCTGCTTAGGGCACACGATTCTGGTATCTACAGTCACTAACCCTGCGGGATGTGGGGAGTGGCTGTAGTTGATGCGCCGGCGCGACTCCCGTGAGACGTCGGAGGCCACGGGAGGACTGACCGGCATCGGGAAACCGAAAAAAAATATAATAATGACAAAAACAATAATAATAATAAAAAACTTGAGGCGCAGAGGACCGGCAACCTCCGCGTGGTGCACCCTGGACAGGCAGAGGCAACTCTGCGTGACAAATGCCTGCCGCGGAGTACCACCTGGTATCCCTACTTCTGGTTTCATGTAAGAGAAGACAGGCCCCTCACAATCGACCTCAGTCGGATGGAGGTCAAGGACAGATGGGAGGGGCCTTACTGGACGGTCCAAACGATGAGGACAATGTAATTGTACATGGACGCTTTAACTGAACGAGGAAACTAAAGGACGACTTGCTGACGTGCCGCGAGAGTAGCGACCATGAGCGAAGAGGATACATGGCGCGATTGCATGACTTTGGAGCGAAATGCATCCAGAGCATCGCGCCTTCTCTCAACATCACCTGAGAGACCAAGTATCCTTCTTGCGCAGGACAGATTACGTAAAGGCACCCCGTCAGCTGGAAGAACTGCCAGCCGCAGTCCCACCGCGGCAATTACCAGCTGATGGGAAACATCCTTTAGAGCTCATCGATGTAGACTTAAGGACGATGGTTAGCCTTAACACCAGGGCTAACCTAAAGCCACAAGACATGGCTAGAATGGAGGCGGTCATCGATGAAAAACTTCCAGAAGTTGCAGACATCTGGCAAATCAACTGTGCCGTATACAACGCCGCGAAACAACTCGTTCCCTTGAGACGTCAACCAATCACGGGATCGAGAAAGCCAAGCGGCGTGTACAAAAAATCGAGGGCAAGATACAGTCAGTCAGATAACACGCTTCTCGGATCCAGAATGTGGTGGAATACAAGACGAGTGGTAGAGTTTTTACTCCCAGAATCAGGCGCATAGCAGCCGGATTGAGACGTCAACACCATACTCTAAGTCTGATAGTGATGCACAATCAGGCAACACTGTCTAGATAGGATCCGAGCGCTCATGGGTATAAAGAAAACGTTGAAGAGGCGGGTGAGGAATATGGAGCAAAACAATTTATTCTGTACGAATCCTTCCTGCCTCTCAAGAGCCACAGCCTGTTATAGATAATCCGCCGACTGTAGAAGATGTCGAAGCCTTCTGGAAAGGAATCTACGAAACGACGTGTCCATTCAATACCGACACTCCAGCAATTGCACACTTCGAGGCTCTGTGCCACAAACATCTTGAACAGCCAGAAGAAGTGTGCCTGGCAATCAGTACGGAGGAAGTCCAACAAGCACTTGTTGGTAGCAAGAACTTCGCAGCCCCGGGCCCAGACGGCATTAACAACTAGCGGTGGAAGAAATTTTCTCCCACTCACCGCCGGCTGGCGCAAGTTCTCAACTCATGATTGAACGAGGGGCAGCAGATTCCAGACTGGTTCGTCGAGACACGTATTGTGCTTATCCTCAAAAAGGGGGATCTTTCCGACCCGAAAAATTATAGGCCGATCACTTGCCTCAATTCCTGCTACAAGATATTTACTCGTATCTTGTATGCTAGGACACTGTTGATCCGGTCTTTCAGCAGATACACGAACAGCTTTGTGCTAAGAAGGGCATAGCAGGTTGCAGGGACAGCCTGCTGATAGACCGCTATATTACACAGGATTCTGTGTAATACAAGCTGAATCCATCGATGGCCTGGATTGATTACCGCAAGGCATTTGATACATCACACGAGCTATTGTTGCACTTGCTCGAATGTCTTGCGGTACCAGCATCACTAGTGAGATACATAGAACAGCTGCTGCCGCTTTGGAAGACACGCTTCACCATAACATCATGTGCAGAGCAGGTCACGACAGAGCAGGTGGCATTTAGTAGAGGAGTCTTTCAGGGTGACTCCCTGAGTCCTCTCCTCTTCTGCATCTCACTGCTACCATTGTCTGTTGGACTCCGCCAAACCTGCGGACATCAATGTGTGCCACCCAGCGACCGGAGGCATAAGGTCACTTATTTATTTTATATGGATGACCATAAACTTTATGCCTCCGGAGAGCGGGAACTACAAAACGCTCTTAGGGTGGTCGAAGAATACACGCGGGCAATTGATATGGAGTTCGGGTTGGACAAATGCGCAGTCATCCACCTCAAGAGAGAACGATGCGGGGAATTCTCTGAAGATGCGCAGTTCACAAACGGAAGCATCCTAAGATATCTGGATGCCGGAGAGACCTATACATATCTGGGTGTGCAACAAAGGCACATCCAAGATGTAACACAAATAAAGAATTCTCTCCGCAGCAAGTACAGACACCGCCTCCGAAAATTTGGTCTTCCAAAATTTCGGGGAAAAAACAAGGTGTCTGCAACTAATATGCTTGCTGTTCCGGTTCTGCTCTACTCCTTCATAGTAGCAAAGGAAATGTAAGGGTAAATTCAAATTTTGGCGACATTTTTCAAAAATTTCGGCGAACGTCGCACCCATTTTTGTCAGAAATATATTGAATGTAGATACCTAAAAATCTACGTGTATACAAAAATTCAGCTTTTTACAACCAATGTAATCTAAAAACCGCTATCGACTTGCCTATAGGCGGTAAACAAAATGTTTACTGCAACAATTAAAAATTACATTTATTATTCTTTATAATATTAGACACAGATCATAACACATTAAATTCAAAATTTGTTTTAAACTAATAGTATTCATTATGACTATATCCTTGAACGTTTATCTTTTCCTTTATCTTCCCTAAATTCCTTTTCAGTCTCTTTTCGCAATTTAAAATTATGGCGGAGGATCTGGTGATACGAAAATACTAATAACGTACGCTGATGATCAGGGAAAGGAAACTAGACCGGACTCCAGGACCGGTAGCTATTACTGCCACATATGGTTGACAGAAGGGCATATGGAGACAAATAAGAGCAAACGCATAAAATGAATAATGAAATACATACCGCTTGATAGAATGTATTATTCAGAATGAATGAAGTCTGACATCGTATTAGAATACATGGTCACCTCTCAACTAATATTCGTTCTACATTCATAGCCGTTAAATTTGAGCGATTTGGTCTTACATATAAGTAATAGACCAGTCAAATTAAGCAAAAATCATGCCCATTTTCACGATAATTTCCAACCATTCCCGACCTATACCATTCGATTCAGTTTTTTTTTTGAATTCTCATGGTCAATTTTGCCGTAAGTTATATGAGCAAAAATTTAATTTATAAACAATTAAAGTTGTGAAAATGATAAAAATCGATGTTTCTAAATATTCAACTTCAAACGCTGCGAAAACGTCAACAGATAGAGGAGAATTGCTCAGAGCATTTTTTTATAGAGCGTTAAATTCCCTTCAAAAAAGTCCGCGACGGCGTAACTCTACGGGGAATAGTTAAGGCGTTACAATGAGTTACTGCGTATAGTTAACTTTAAAATGTGTCCATGTGTATTTGTACAATGGGCCCGTTGTACCCAGAGGGGGAAGGTAGTCTAGTTTGGAACACCTGCTTCTCAAGAATGCTAGGAGCGTATATGTAGCTACCCTCGGGCACAGGGCACTATAGTACTTGGTAATATATCTTAATAATAATTTTCCAGGTCTTTGAGTATGCATAAAAGTATATAATAATTATATCTAGACCAAAGAAGTGATAAATACATTTGCTAACGTTGTAAAAATAAGAAAATTATGAAAGATTTACAGCAAGTCTACTTTCAAATGTTCTGGGCAGACGGCCATTACGTGGCGTACGAGTCTGTTGATCGCGCATGCGCGTTACTTGTACAGCTGAATGATATACAGCAGAAAAATAATAAATATTTAACTCATTGTAACGCCTTAACTATTCATCGTAGAGATATGCCGTCGCGGACTTTTTTTGAAGGGAATTTAACGCTCTATAAAAAATGTCCTGAGCAATATTTCTCTATCTGTTGCCGTTTTCGCAGCGTTTGAAGTTGATTATTCAGAAACATCGATTTTCATCATTTTCACAACTTTAATTGTTTATAAATTAAATTCTTGCTCATATAACGTCAACGGCAAAATTGACCATGAGAATTCAAAAAACATACTGAATCGAATGGTATTGGTCGGGAATGGTTGGAAATTATCGTTTTGAAAAACCCTTAATTTGACTGGTCTAGATACAAAACTCGGTTTTTGCAAAAATTTAAAAAAATTTCTGGTTTATGTTATTCAAATATAATGATGAATTGTTTACAAAACAATTTGGCCAATATGGTGTATAAGTTAGTATTTTGCATGGTAAAGTAGGTGTTTAAATCTAACGCGGATGCCAAATTTTTCTAAAATCTAGAAGATACACGTCTCACCAGCAAAGGGTTATAGGAGACTCGCGGTTGTTTGACATTCTTGTTGTTATGACAATAACTTATGGTACTTTTTATTTATTGCTGAAATGTTGGTGGACATTTAATTAATTAATTCGCGTTTTAATTTTCCTGTCTTGATTCTTATTATATCAGAATATGCTATAATTATTTTTTTTATATACAGCTCTTTTTCATGCGCCTTAATGAAAGCATAACAACGAAATTAAATGTTATCATAAAAATAATTACCCCTGGTATCTGTATTTTTTTTACGTTGGGAAATATATGATTGGAATTTAATAAAATCAGTAATATTTCCAGGCAGACAGCTGATATTTCAGAGTACAAGTACTGTGCAATAAGCGGAATCATTCCGACATAATAATTTATAAGTCGTCTGTTCGTATTACAGCCATAAACGTGTTAAGAATAATAATTTAATTTAAGTTATTTAATACGCCGTTCAAGAGGTCCTAGAATCCAATTACAGAATAGGCATAGAAGTTTACAAAATAGAAAAAACTATTACAAAAAATACATCAACATGCAAGATGTACATACGCATATGTGTGCACATAAATGCAGTGCAACATACAGGGTGAGCAAATTACGATTTTTGTTTAGGGTAACTCGGTAACTGTAACACACAAAAATAATCTTTTAGTAGATAATTTTTTGCAAAAAGTAATCTACTAAAAGATTATTTTCGCTATTAAACACCTACAGGGTGGCCCATTTTCGAGCCTCATCATTGGGATCTTGGAAACCGCAAGAGATACAAGGTCGGTTAAATTATGGCGCAATTTGATGCTTATCAAAATGCTGTTTTGGAATTTGGAAAATTCCGAATACTTTTTGAAATATCCGGAAGAAAACGAAATTTCATAAAATATTTTTCCCTTTTTTCTGACGTTATTTGAAAACAAATTTTAAAACTAATAAAACTTCGTCATTGCCACTATTTATGCTCTACAAGGTGACGCTGTCAAATTTTAATCCGACGTTTCGCCTTCCAGAAACCATCATCAACTAATTTTTTTTAAATACGGACATGGATTTTTTATTTTATTTTTTGTTACCTTTGGACTACCTAAATGCTATGACCCATCACAAATTTTGATTTTTAAACGTTTCGATAACAAAAACTGACATTTTCTGTATTTTTAAAAAATATTTAATACGACACTGTTTATAAAACAAATTATTACTTCTGGCTAAATAATGTTAATAATAATTAATTAATTAATAACTATATACCTAAACTTTAAAAGGAACAAAATTAAAACCTAAAGTAAATGCTCAAATATCCCCCCTTGCACCTCTATGCATTTTTGCATGCGTCTTCGCAGATTGCCCGCAACCACCATTAGCATTTCGGGGTTTACCAAAACTACCAAAAAGTCACAAATTTCTATCCAACGTATTAAATACGAATAATGGGATTGTGGACGCTCGGGGTATCTTTCTAAATATTGTTCATATGAAATTTGCGAATTTCTATTGACACTAATAAATTAGAAGTATATCACGTTTTTCGGAATTGGCAAATACCATTTTTACATGTCTCAAATTATTTAAAAATTTAAACTGTCATATTTTAAGGAGCTAAGGCGATTTCTTGCTTTAATATCAAGGCCGCATTTTTCATTTTCCGTTAATATTACAGAAATAAGCTCAATATAAACGAGGTGGACGGACACATTAGATTGAAATAAAAGTATTTGACATCCTATTTTTTAAAATCCTATTTATGCATTTAAGATTTGGAAATAAATAAGAAATATTACATTGGTATTTACTATTGTAATCTAAATTAGTTACCTACCAATAAGTGCTTTAGTTATAATTATAATGACTTTTTATCCGCTTTTAATATAGGTTTTCATCAGTTACATAAATTTAGATATTTATTTTTTTACCTAGCTAACAAATTTAGAATTTTGAAAGAATAATTTGTTTTAAAAACAGTACCGTATTATTTTTTTTAAATGCGGAAAATGTCAGTTTCTGTCATCGAAACGTTTGAAAAGGAAAATTTGTGATGGTTCATTGCATTTAGGTCGTCCAAAGGTAACAAAAAAATAAAATAAAATATCCAGGTCGGTATTTAAAAAAAAATAAGTTAATGATGGTTTCTGGAAGACGAAACGTCTAATTTCAAATTTGATAGCGCCATCTTGTAGAGGATAAAAAGTGGCAATGGGGAAGTGTTATTCGTTTTAAAATTTGTTTTCAAATAACGTCAGAAAAAAATAAAAAAGATTTTATGAAATTTCGTTTTTTTTCCGGATATTTCAGAAAGTATTCGAAATTTTCCAAATTCCTACACAGCATTTTGATAAGCATCAAATTGCGCAACTTTACTATAATTTAACCGATCCTGTGTCTCTTGCGGTTTGCAGGATCCCAATGATGAGGCTCGAAAATGGGCCACCCTGTACACATCAAGAGCCACCCCACATATGATATATAGTTTGAAAAAAAAATTGGCTATGATTCATATTAAAAAATATACAACTTTATACCATAACTCGAAATTGCACCTTTTTTTATTAATTTTCTCAACGCCACTGTATTATACAGAAAAAAGTGCCTGAAAATTGTTAAAGTTGTTTTTTTCATAATTTTACAAACAACCGAGATATTGACATGTGTCTAAAAGTCGAAAATCGAACTGTTTATTACTCGAAAATAAAAGACGATAGCAAATTTTTGTTTTAGCCAGTGAATTTGTCTCAAAAAAAAGAGATCGAGAATGTATCTTCCATTTTTTTTATCTCTTACAGATACCGAATTACCCTATACAAATATCAAAATTTACGCACCCTGGAATGAAATAAACAGAACTAACGTACATCACAAAGTATTACAAAAAAGTGTTAAAATATTTATAATTAAAAATACATGATTTTAGAAAAGTAATATTGCAGTTGAAAATATTAGTATCATTATGTATGTTATTATAAATGGTACACATAAGACGAAGTGGAGAAAATTTTTTATGTTCGTTCTAGGCGTTGCTAGTTTAAATAAATGTGTTTGACGTGAAGCTGTTCTGTGAGCATGAAAAAATAATCTGAAATTCCATTTTCTTTTATATTATTCATAAGGCCTACCATTATTATTTGAACAGGTATTAATTTAAAACAGAGACTCTAACTATAGTCAGTATAAGTTAGTGTTCCGTGTTGAAAAAAATCGAATTTTCTGTAGTATATATTAGAGACTTCAAAAAGTTTCTAAGGACTATTGGTTACTTGAATTTATCGGTTTATACGTAGTTCAATTCTCCAATATAAACAATTATTATTGTTTACATCAATTACTGTTACTACACATGTTATGTTACCACATTACTCAGATAATTTTCGTTGAATCAGGGTGCAAAAGGAATTTATTTTCGGTTATCTAAAATGTCACATTTGGTATGATACTTGAATTTTAGGCATTAACTATTACTGTAGTGTAAATATTTATCTTCTATATGTAAAAAATGTTTATTAGATATCTATTATTCCAACAAGGAAACAATATAACTTTTTGACGGATCATAATTGGATAATATCGATGTTGACGACGATGATTGATGATAACTGATGTACCATTATAGGCCTAAGTATTTTTATAGCTGGATATATGTTGAAAAATAATAACAAGTGTTGAGAACGGTTGAGTGATACTTCGACATGTTTCGTGATGTATTTCAACAATAAAACGTTGACTAAATAACCAAAAATAAACAAAATCGTACTATATTTACACATCAACAAGGCCTAAATTCTCAATGCGTTGAAAATTGTAAATGGAGAATCGAAAAGTATTTTTAGGTAATCGGTTTCAAGTTCGGAAACATGTTATTGATATTACTAGTAAAGGAAATAAAAACTCCGTAAGTGTCGATGGATATATTTTCAGCTTATTTCAGTATTTACTTTGGAAAAAGTAAAAGTGAAGGTAAATAATATCCGAACGAAATTTATACGCAGTAACCTGTGGATAAAATTATTTTTATTTAGGAAATCCCAAATGTTAAATAATAACTTATTTTTTATTAGATCTAGCAAATAAGTAATAGTAATTTTGTTGATTATGGATCTGTAATATACATTAAATTTACGTTGGATGTATTTATATTTGACTGCCATCTAAATAAATTGGCAGACATGGCAGATATAGTATTGTTTGGAAAGTTAAACGCCGATTCAGAATCTGCAGACAGAATCACATTGTTCGGATTAGTTAGTTACCTTAGTTACATTGTAACATTTAGTTAAATTGCCGTTACAATATAATAACGTTACATCGCAACATTGGCGCAACACTACAGAGTAACATAGCTGTAACATTATATCATAATATAGTTGTAACGTCACATTGTTATTTAACTCAAAAAAAAACCTATATTATTACTATTTCTGGAGAAGCTTTAAAAAAATATTTCTCTAAATTTACAACATAAGAAATTCGATAATTAGGATTAATCTCATGTATGTCTAATGATATAAATGCTAATAAAAAATGTACTTACTTAATAGCCTTCACCATAGACAACCCCATATGAACACACAAGACAGCATGATCTGGTCTCTCTTTTGGGGCTCCACTAATACAGTAATAACAATCTCCTAAAATTTTTATCCTTAGTTGCTGATATTTCTGCAAGAGATTTAAAACCATATAGCATTAGATTATAAACTGCATATTGTATAACTAGTCATAATTCAGTGTCGGCTAAATTTTAGATACGTCGTAATTTAACAATCTGTATATCAAGATTGAGAGCATTTTATAAATATATTTTTTTTAAATTGTACATTTGAAATTTTCTGGTGTAAGAAGTGATCCTATAACCAAACCGGAAGCACTTGTCTACTTCTCGGGACAAATTCAATGCAGCAATCACATTTTACCTCTGTATTTGTTTTCTTGCCTTTTTTAATTTTGTAGAAGCTTAAATTTATTGTGTCTCGTTTAGGATAAAATTTTTTTCAAAATGTCTTTAGTGTTTATGCAGAAGATTTTAATCAGCCTATTGTCATTGAAAATGTTCCACCATCTTTAACATTCTCAGTGAAATGCATATTTAACACAAAGTTAGCCAAATAATGGGTAAAAAACGAAATTAGTCCATATAAAGTCGGCATACGTTTTTTAAAAGTTTTTTTTTTTGCATAAATCATTTGTTATTTTAAATAAGAGTAACAACTTACATATTTTTGCTATCAGGCAAAAAAATACCAATCCTAACTGCAAAAATGAACACGCAATCCATTTTAAAAATGCAAATTGAAAATTATATTTTGAAAACAGAAGAGGCCAAATAGAAGCATGGAAAACTACACAGGGTACAAACAAATTGAGAAACATTTCATCCTAAACGAGATAAAAGGATCAATAATCGCTACCAAATAAAAAAAATGAACGCGAAAACAAAAAGGAATACTGAAAATTTAATTCCGCCATTGAATTTGTCTTAAAAAGTAAATACTACGTACTATGGGTTTTGTTGTATAATCATCCCTTATACCCCAAAATCCCAAAACCTATCAAATTTATTCTATGCTTATACAGGGTAATCATTTTAAGTGCCTCAATCGATTTCACTGCTTGATTTTTCTCCTAGGAAAAAAATTATAAATCCATACTTACATATTTTTTTCTAAGGAATCCAAGTTCGAAAAGAAAAAACAATATAATGCCAAATAAATATGTTATGGCCGAGAAAGTCATGTTCATATTTTTCACTTCCGGTTTAACTGGAAATTACTTCAAGATTTTTATTTTAAGCAATAAACTCTATATATTCAGCTCATTTTAAAGAAAATTTCCTCCTGAATTCAGCAATGTATAATATATTATCATTATCTTTCATATTCAATAAGATATTAGAGTTTAAATTTAAAAAACATGAAAGATGTTACTGCGGGATGAAATATAATAAGTAGAAAGAATCATAGATGAAGCCTACAAAAAGATGGAATCCATGGACACGTGTTTCTGACTCACTAGTCTTCAAAGCCTGGCTATAGTTAATTTGTAAGGATGGGCACAACTGAGACAAACGACACAAGGGAAACCACCGACAGGAAGCTAGTCGTTCATTTGAGGCTGCAATTGATTCTTGTGTTTATAGGGTGACAGACAATATTACCACGGAGGGAATTACAGCTACCTGCGTGGAATTTCCTACCCAAGGAATTACTGCGGGATGAAATATAATAAGTAGTAAGAATCATCGGTGACGCTCGCAAAAAAGATGGAATCTGTGGGAAGGAAAGAAGTTGTGCCCATCCATACAACTTAGCTATAACCGTGCTAATGAAGACTAGTGAATCAGAAACACGTGTCCAAGGATTCCACCTTTTTGCGGGCCACACCCATGATTCTCTTTACAGTTTAAAATTAAAATAAAACAAAAATACTTAAAACAAACTAGGTACTCTTCTTGGTAAAAGTTCTAATAAAATAAGAAATGAAATGGAAATATAATAACGATAAAAGTTTTTGCTAATTATTGTCTTCTAACATTTACAAAAAATTTATCATAGATAAGTATATACATCCTTTCAAACAACTGCTTTCCCGGCTATTTGCCAAAGGCTGAATATTGGATTATAAAAAAAGATAATACACATTATGTTCAGTACGACTGACCCAGTTTCGCTTATCCTTGGCAATATTTAATACATATCAATCTCCATTTTATAATCATATTGTTTCAGCATTCGGATCGCCGACTTACCACCTATCTAAATGGTTAACAGAAGAGTTCGAAAATTTACCTATTACACCACCTAGTTTCTCTGTGATTAATTCCAACGATTTCATTAATAAAGTGAAAAATTTTCAGTTGCAAGAAGGTGAAATTTTGATCTCCTTTGACGTTTGTTCATTGTTTCCAAGTGTTTCGATACCACAGATCTTGGTCTCCTTTAAGAATCTACTCAAATTAAACAATCTCAGTCAAGATGTAGTAAAAGAATATCTTAAACTCACTAAACTTTACATGAAACAAAATTGTTTTCGATTCAACGATAATTTCTTCGAACAAAATGAAGGAACAGCAATGGGTAACTCTTTGTCACCATTCATTGCCAGTGTTTTCATGAACAGATTCGAGACGGAAGCAAAAGAAGAATTTGAGTATTTCCCCAGGGTTTGGCTTAGGTATGAATAGAATAGAATAGAATAGAATAGAATTTATTCCCAAACATATATACATACACTTAATATACAATTAATATACAATTAAGAGAAACGTATAGTAGGTATACACGAAAATTTGCTCTTCATGAGCAGTTATGTTGGCGTGTTACGAACAATCTTAACATTAAAAATTAAAATAGTCTAAAATAATATAACAACCATAGTAGCTCTATTTCTAGCAATAAGGATAATATCAAATTATTTTAGTTGTGTAACGTATTTCTACCTATACAATTGTTACCATATTAATTATTATACACTTACTAATATCTTTATTACCTAAGTAATTACAATGTTGGATGATATTTTTGCAGTCGCTGATATTGATAACTTTGTATCATTAAACCGTAGTTTCGGGTCAGTTAAATTCACATATGAAACTGAAAAGTCTGGGCAACTACCATTTTTAGATGTATTAATAATGAGAAATAGTGAAAATAAGTTAAAATTTGATACACAGAAAATATACCAGTACTCTAAGATATATCCCTAAGGACTCTCACCATTGTGCTCAACACAATATGGCGAGTTTTAATTTTCTAGTCCATCGTCTATTAAGCTTTCCCCTCAATAAGGAGAGGTTTGAAAAAGAAAAAGCATTGATTAAGGATATAGATATAAAAGATATATTATTATTGTTGTTATTTTAAACCCCAATATCTTATAAAGTATGAAAGATAGTGATTATATATTACAGAATTAAGAAATACATTTTCTTTATACTGAGCTTAATATACAGGGTGTATCACTTAATTTGAGGTAACTTCCGGTAAAACCAGAGGTAGAAAATATATGTATGTGATACGCATTTATAATCAGTGGTATGCATAAGCATAGGTCTGTGATTTCTTACGTAAAAAATCAAGCAATGAAATCAATGAGGCACTTAAAATGATCACTCTGTACATAAAAAATTACCCTCGAACTATTTGTCTGTCGTTTTATCTCGGGTGAAAACAACTATTCCGAAGAATATGCCAAAGTATCCTTACTTTTCCTTCTTTTTTTTTTCGACTTTCGGATAGCAGGTTTTTTATAGATACCTTACGATTCTTATTGATGAATGTGGCTTTTACAAAGAAACATATTTTATAAATTTGACTTTCAGAATCCTCGTGAAAATTTTATATTATATAATGGAGTTTGTCAAATCTATGTAAAATAATTTAGAGATAGCTCCTGAACACAAGAGAATAAAAAGTTGCTTACCTCGGCAAGTTTATCGAATCTCGCAAACAATTCATTCAACATTTTCACCAATTCTTGTGCAGAATACGTTGATGAAATCGCTGTAAATCCAACGATGTCAGCGTATAAAATACTGGAAACAAAAAGTTTCATTACAATTCAGTGTTTCAATTTAAATAAATGGATAAATGTCGGAAATTCGTAACAAATTGGATTTTATGAAAGAGGCAGGAATACGGATTAACAGTATCATGCACTGGATTAAATGCAGAGACTTGGAGAGGTTTTTTTTATCAAAAAATGCGCTTAAATTATTTTTAATGGGTTTTGTACATATCAATTGTTTTTAGGTTCACTCATATAATTTGCGAAATAGAGAAAAGCCGGAAACAGAGAATGAAAATAAGTAATTTAATTAATTTATCTCATGATTAATTTACAACTTTATAGGTTTATGAAATATTACGATAGTCATGTTACCATTGGTTTTAATTTCATGGAAATATCTCGAAGGGATTGCCTCTAATACCGATCAATGTTTGCCGCCATAGTTTCGATATAAATAATTTAAACGAATCGAACGGAGTTCGAAAAATATACTACTTGATTATTTCATGCGTATTTTGAAGAGATTTTGGCAAGTACCTTATTATTACAAATTATTCTTGCTTAAGTCATACAAGAACAAAAACGCTTAAAAAAATAAAACCATATAACCGACATGTTTTTTATTAAAACGTGAAAGAAACATTCATTAGTACATTGCTATCTATGTAAGCGTGGAAGAAGCTTCATTGAAAAATTAGTATGAAGTTCATAAACGCTCGTGTTCCAATCGTACGAGTTTTTCCACATGTTTATTGCATACTATTTTTTTCACCGTTGTGAACTTATATTTATTAAAGTCGATATATTTAAAATGTTTTAAAAATTTAAAAATAAAATAAATGTCAATTAGACGTCTGTCATCTATTACTAGCGTAACCCCGTCGAAATTCGACGGCGGGTGTATTGGAAAATGCAAGTGAGTGACGAAAGTTTCATGTTACAGCACCTCCTTAAATTTCTTGGTGTAGTACATCATAAAATTTCGTCATTATACCCTCAAAATGGAGGATGTGCTCCTTATGGACAGTTATACATTTTAGACTTTTCTAGGTGAACATGAGGTAAACCTCTCTTTTGGAACTCAACAGTGTACAAATATGTTAGTACTTTGCCAAATATTTGTTTTTGGTTAATTAAACGCAAGAGTTCATTTACTTTTGCATAAAACACGCGAACAGTAACGTCTGGCCTATTATTAGCAATTTCATAAGAATGTATGCTGTTTGTAATTTCAGGCCATAAAGAATTACATGTAAACGTCAAAAAAATTTCTGGCTTACCAAATTTTCTTACAATAGTCATTGCGTCCTGATAATTTTGCATCATGTTTCGACGACTGCCAGTAAACGATGAAGGTAAAATAACAACACGTCGAGCCTTTAAGTTTCCGTTGTCGGCCCTTACATGTAAAGCATCTGCAAGACCAACGTATGTATCTACTCGCAATTTCACCTGTTGGTTACGGATGAATTTCAATCTGTCGCCGTCGATGCGATAGTAATAATCAACAATCAACTGCTGCGTTAACTTTCCAGGAGTTAAACCTCGAACCATAAGTCTGTAAGATATATATTCGCATAGAAATATTTTGGCGAATTTTAGTTTTGCGCTCTCCTCCAGTTGGCATTGAAATATG
This sequence comes from Rhamnusium bicolor, assembly GCA_029963845.1. Taxonomy (NCBI): domain Eukaryota; kingdom Metazoa; phylum Arthropoda; class Insecta; order Coleoptera; family Cerambycidae; genus Rhamnusium; species Rhamnusium bicolor. The sequence continues at coordinate 794,737 of JANEYF010001276.1, read as the reverse complement.
CCATCCTGGTTCCCCGCATGGCCAGATTAATCCATATGATATCAGATCGCAATGCATACTGTCAAAATCTATATTTTTTATTCCACCGTCATGTGCGTAAACAGCAATATGTCTATGAGAAGGTGGAGCACCGTCGGCTGATTCAAAAACAGCTGCAACTTCAGAACATGTAGGATCATTATACCGTCGAGGATCTGATTTGGGTTCGTGATAAAAACGCATTACCAAATTAATATGTACACGATTTTCTTTTAAAGCTAACTCCTTTTCTTCACATATCTTCTGATGCATTGTCTTATATGACATCACATAAGGATTACATTGATTTACGACACGATTTAGTACTTCTAGAATGTCTTTTCTCAAGGAAATGTTCGCAGCATGTTCAAGTCTAATTTGATTGGCTTCGAAAAAGTCTAAAACGTATAACTGTCCATAAGAAGCACATCCTCCATTTTGAGGGTATATTGACGGAATTTTATGATGTACTACACCAAGAATTTTGAAACAATACGGACCATATCCGGATGGTAATTTTATATTTGCCCCGAATGACACGAACGACAAAGCATTATTGTCGAATATTATCTCGAACATTTTTCGATATCTCGTCATTCTCTGTAAATAATTCTTCCATTTTATCAGGAATCCGAAATTCCGGTAATTTGAACTTTTTATTACAGCAACAAAGACCAAAGTAGCCAGCCAAATTTTTTTCACATGAAAAGTAGCGGACAGAGCAATAACTACATATGTTGTTTAAGTTACCTAAGTTGAATGGAGTTACATTTGAAATAGTATCAGAAACGGCACATCTATATTGAATTGTAAAGCAGGTTTCTTTTTCGTATTTTAGACGTTTTTGTGTGCATTCGCGTCTCCATTCCCTGCCACCAGTCAACATCTTTCTTAATTTACATTTTTTTTGAAATATTATTATTATGTTGCACAACATTGCAGAGTGCGTTCTCCACATCGGCATCATTAGTGACAAGACGAAATTCTAAAACACTATAATGTCCTGCATCAACATTACCAGAAAAAAAGTAAATTAGAAATAATATTTCCAGTACCATAATCAAGAGTTTCATTATTATTATTATCTCTATACACTCTAAACAAATGATCAGGAAACAGCTGACTAATACAGTGCAATTCGACATGGCCGGGGAACTCGCCATCTAAAGACAATAAATTTTCGTATTCTGCGGAATTTGTAATCGGTAACCGATTCGATGGATCTCCAATAATAAAACCTTCATAATATTCCCATTCATTTTTAATTTTTTCGACGACTTGCATGCGTATCTCGCGATGATGTTGGTCATTATTAAATAAACAATGCGAAACAGAACGAAATAAACAATTTCCGTCACCTACAATAGGAACAACTGTCGTTCCATGCTTAAAATAGATTTATTCCGAAAAACAAATAAAAATAGTAAACTAAACTAAAAATACTTAGCTTAAATTCCTATTTGCAAAGCAAGCAAAAAGTCGAAGTCACATTTAAACAATCCTGTTTGCAGCAAAGTAACTGAAAACTCGAATGTAAACAATAACCGAGCAGCACACTGGCCACAGAGAACCTGTCTGTGACACTGGCACAGACAGAATAAGCCAAGCAGGCTAAGATGCGTTAGTTCCATTTCTTAAGAGGTCGGTGGTAGAGGTCGCTTCAAGTAACGCCGCGCTTAGCTTACGCTAACATGCATTAGTTTTTGTTTATTTTGTTTTACATATGAAAATGGTGATTAAAAAATATAAAAATGTCTCATGATTCATCTGAGGGTAGAGACCTTTCATTGAAAAAAAAAATTATCAAAATTGGTGAAGCGGTAGCCGCTTGAGGAACCGGAGAAGAAAACCTTTTGAGCTTTTATATATGTATGGATTGCGTTTTGAATTAAATCAAATAATCAAAATTATGTAGTGTGCCTACTGTCCAAACGATCGTCATGTAACGAAACAAAAAAAAATTATTATACAAACTGAAAGTAAAAAAAGAACGCATCGAGAAAATTTTGGATAATTACAGTGAAATTTAAGAAAATGTGTACTTTTTATGTTCGGTCCTTATAGACAGTTCCAAAATACAGCATCTTTAACTCTTTATACTCTTTCGTAACTCTGCAAATAATCAAGGGTAATATAATAAGTCCTTAATAAATAGTCAGCTATTATTTGTCATCAATTATTCGAGAGTGCGATGGTGTCAATTTTGACGACACCATATTTAATCACCACATTTTAATCAACGACAAATATGGTGGAGTCAAATTGGAGAAAGAGCACTAGTGAAAAATTGCAACAATATAATGGACGCTAGTTTATCAATGTCGAGATATATTTTGTTAGTTAATGTGACGTATGAAAATTGTATGACAGCAGTACACCCGCCCGACAAGACATTCTAAATCAAATATCAGCGACTATTTGAGCTGGTGGTCAAATAGTCGCTGATAATTCCCGTTCCCACGTGGAAATCAAATAGCCACTAATATTTCTCGTTGCTACGGAATTTAAAGTATTGTGACCGGTTAAAAATTACAAATTGACATATAATAGTATACTGTTTTATTAGGATTAAAAGTGACACTTTGTTTGACGAGCAATTATGTTTGTATTTGCGAGGCGAAGCGCAGCGTAGCCGAGCGAACGCAAAAATTGCGAGTCAAACAAGGACACTTTAAATCTGAATGACACATGTTATTTTTTCTTCAAACGCAAACAAAAAAATCGAAATATTTAAACATTAAATACATACATAATTATTTTCGATTATACGACTTATAACAGTTTCTTCGTGTTGCTTGTGACAAACACTATGTGATTGCTAGGGATATTGTGTGGTTGCTAGGGATGCCAATAAATATAAACGAACATTATATTTAAGCAAATAAATTGTGATTTATTATAGTCCATTATTAGAAAAAAATGTCTGATTGTGAAGGTTTATCGAGTATACCAGCAGAGGTGGTTAAAATTGCTAACGAAGTGACTTTAAATCTTCTACCACCAAAGTCGCGTGAAGTGTACGAGTGCTCATATAATCGTTTTATGCAATGGTGCTCTGAAAAGAATATAAAATCGTATTCGGAAAGTGTTTTATTAGCATATTTTGCCAGTCTGTCCTCAAAAATGAAATGTTCCACTTTGTGGTCATAGTATTTAATAGTGAAATCGACACTAACTCTCAAGAATACCGTAGATATAAGAAAGTTTTCCAAGTTGAATGCATTATTAAAAAGGCAAAGTAATGGTTATACCCCTAAAAAAGTTAGGGTTTTAACGAAGGACCAAGTTGAACAGTTTTTGGATGCTGCTCCTAACATAGATTATTTAATGATGAAGGTCTGTTTAAAATTAAAGAATGAAGTAGGCAAATCTTGTGATTTTTATTTATAGGTTGCCTTAATAATGGGAATTGCGGGCGCATGTCGTTGTGATGAACTAATTCATTTAAAAACTGATGACATTGAAGATGTTACGTCTGTTTACTGATAAAAGTTTCTCATACTAAGACCAGTAAGGGTGGGTCATTTACGGTTCTTGGAGAAAAATATTTGATTATTGTAGGATTTTCCTTGTTGTCTAGGGTATTATAATTAAAATGAGTCCGGATAGTTTACAATATTATTTATTTAGATATGTAGGTTAGAACTGCTGCCCGTTAGAACTTTAACAATTAGTAACATATGTATACATTCACAAACACAAAAAATACAAGGGTTAACAGGTTCAGGTTAATACTGGACACTTTCAACTGAGAAAAAGCACCCGTCTCATGCCACTTCTCCCGTCTTTCGTCTAAAAAACTCAGTGTGTCGTCTACACACATCCGCTCTCATCCAGTAACCAAAACTAACTGCCCGTCGGCTGTTTAAGCTATTGGGTGGCGTGGTAAAGTATATTATACAGGGCGGCACAATAAATGTAAACGTAAACTAAAAATATAAACTAAAAATATATACCTACACTCGGCTATTCTGACCCTGAATCCGACTCGGATTCGCTTTGTGCATCAACCCAAGGTTTCATATACTCAGCGCAAGTACTAGTACGCCCTGGCCCCTCTTGATTACCCACTTTTATCACATCATATCTTTCGTTGGGTTTATCTTTTAGTACTTCATACGGACCTAAAAATTTCTTTCGTAGTTTTAGTCCAGGACCAAGCTGCGTGCGTTTGACTGCAACTAGATCTCCTATTCTATATTTTTTGGGCTCCTTTCTTCTTAAATTGTACGTCCGTCTATTCTCTTCTTGAACCTTCAGAATTTGTTTTTTTACTTTCCATTCTCAATTCTTCCCTATGTTTATTAAATTGTTCTAGAGCCTCTTTTTCTATTAATTCTATTATTCTTATTTCTTCTTTATTTCTCATTTTTACGCCAACAAGAACTTCAAATGGAGTTGCGTCTATGCTTCTCTGAATCGTTGAGTTCAGTGCTCTCTGGACGCGGTCAATATGCTTAAACCATTTTCCAGGATCGTCTAGGCTTAATTTCGTGAGTACAGGAATTATCGTTCTGTTAATTCTTTCGATTTGACCATTTCCGCGTGGAACACCAGTGGTTATAGTTAGATGCTCGATTCCTTCTTCTGTACAGTATTCTTCAAATTCTTGACCTATGAAGGCAGTTCCTCTGTCAGTTATAATCCGGAATGGATTTCCAAAAATCTGCTGCTGCTTTCTCAGACAGTTTACAGTTTCCAAACACGTCGTCGACTTGGTAGCATATAACCATGTAAATTTTGAGAAATCATCGATTATCGCCAAAATGTGTTTATAATTTTTATTGGTGGATGGCATCGGCCCCAAATGGTCTGCATGATAGGTATGTAAAGGACCTTCAGGCTTTGGTATAGGATGTAACCAACCTTCCTTTTTACCTTCCTTTCGGCTACCTAATATACATAATACACAGTTTCGTATACAACTTTTTATTTTATCTGTCATCTTCGGGATATAAAATTCTCTTTTTACAACTTCTTCTGTTTTCGCTGCTCCAAAATGTCCAATTTCATGCGATCGTTTTATGATTTCTGTTTGCATCGACTTAGGCACAACTATCAATTCTCTTCCTCTGTCATATTTGTATACTATATCATTTTTCAAAATTATCTTCATTTTAACGTCCGTCGTCTTAATCTTATTTGGTTCATATTCTTCAATAAGCTCTCTCACTTTATTTCGATTTTCTTCACCTTTGATGTGACTGAAATCAATGGTCTCAACTTCTTTTTCTACGTCAATTTTCATTAAAAAGTTTTCCTTTTTCTTCCTAAAAATCATTATTTCCCCATCGCTTATCCTTACGTCAGCTTGAGACAGCAAATCATTACCGACTATACATCTAAAACTAGAGGCTTCGGTTGGTATTACATGAATTTTTAAAGTTACTTCCTCGTCATTGATTATAACATTTTTATCGAAAGATCCTAATGTTAACACCTTATTTGATCCAATGCCTTTTAAAGTTATACACGATTTGTCAAGTGGTATATTTTCAAAATATGAATTGTAAACGTCACTTCTTACAGCAGTGATATCACTTCCCGTATCTAAAAGCGCTATTAACTGCACACCGTCGATAATAAGTTTCACACTATTTCTTGGTACGACTTCAATGGTCGTCATATTTGATGAAGTACTCGCGTCTTCGGATTTTGGTTGCTTTTTAGGGCATTTTTTCGCCACATGTCCAAATCCGTTGCAGGTAAAACACTTTATGCCTTTTTCCTTTTCGGGACAATCGGTAGATTTATGACCCTTCACGCCGCAATTAAAGCAAACCATACCTTGATTCTTTTTTCGTGTACCCTCGTCCTTAACTTTCTTTGCTTGATACTGAGATCCATCCTTTCTTGACTTGAAATCGTTGCTTCCTTCTTTACTGTACGTTCTAGTCTTGATTTGTTCATACAATTTCAGCTTCTCTTTAAAATCTGCAAAATTTCTAGCTCCATACAAGATAACTTTTATGTGATGTATCGTCTTGAATACCATCAATGATATACTGTATCACAACTTCATTTTCTATATCGGCTCTACTTCCGATCTCGCGCATAGTTAATGCATATTCTTGTACTGATTCTTCTCTCTTCTTTCTTCTGGCCATCAATAATTTATGTACTTGAGCACTATTTATTTTTACTTCAAATTCTGCTTTTAGTCTTTTCTTTAAGGTTGACCACGTCTTGATCCCCTTTTCCGACTGTACAAACATTTTCGCAAGTCCCGTCAATGACCTTTTCGCAAAAATCAACTTTTGTAGCTCATTCCATCCAGTTATTTCTGCAATTTCTTCAAAATCAGACATTCACTTCTCAATGGGATAATCGTCTTTGCCGTCAAATGATCTTATACTATCTTCAACATCTCTAAAAGTTAAAGCAAAAGAATCTTTTTTAGTCTTTTGGGCCGTCTGCACCATTCTCATAGACCTTCTTCTAACATTTTCGTCATTTTCGTCTTTTTCAGATTCTTCTTCTTCGTCTTCTATCTCATCATCGTCCACTTCTTCTTCGTCTTCAATATCTTCGGTTTCTTCGTCGTTAACCTCGTCGTTAACCTTTAAGTCATTCATAAAAGAACAAATGCGTGCTACTATATTTTCATCTGAACCGGAATAATCTAGATCTAATATGTGACAAATAGCAACAAAGTCAGCTAACTTTAAACTTCTCTTAACATCATCTATTTTCTGCATATATTCATCAGAATCCTTGTCAAACCCAAAGCCAGAAAAAGCACGTAACGCTTTCCTCAATTTTCGCGGTTCACCCTCATTACCATACGCAGCCACGTGTAAAGCTTTAACGGCCTTAAGTGCACTATTTGTAATATTATACGCAATTTTGTCACTATCTCCTAATGTAGCCATCTTTAAACTCAAAAATACTTACAAAATTTACAAAAATAAACTAAAAGTGAAATATTTTACTTCTCTTTTCCGCTTATTGTCGGAAAAATCGCGAATAGATCATGTACGCATGCTTTTCCTCTTAACACGTACTTAACTAGATACTCTAAATGAAATATAATCAACAGTTTAACAAATGGTAAACTAAACAATCAATAAGGTAATAATTTAACATTCAGAAAACGCAAATCTTTAAAAGAAAACTATAAAACATAAATACCTATGTCATTAACCAAGAAAGTTACTTAAAAATATCATTAACATAAAATATATTCAACATAGAAACACTATAGTAAACTCTAAACTTCAACTACGTTATCAAGTTAATATTTAAAACATTTTCTTTTAAATACAAAAAGAATAAAATAAACAATAAACCTCGTTTAAAATAATCTATCAAGTTAACACTTAAAATATTTCAACTGCAAAAGGAATAAAATATTAAAATAAATACGTCAACAATAATTGTTGGTGAAGACCAATACAAGAGTCAATACATTAACTTCTTCCAGGTCGTTGAATCAAACATTAAACTTCACATTATTGTAAAAATTGGAATAATATAAATCGCATACCTCAAAACATCCAATATTACCAAATCTATAAAACAGTGGTGCAACTGGGCAATTCCCGTCTTTTATTTACATAACAGGTGACAGGTACTCTCTGGAATACGATGACATCAGCGACAACGGCTAGCATCCATTTCACTTCCACTCAAAGCTGTTAGAACCAACTGCTACTATCCATCTAACATTCGCTGGGCACGTAATTCGCGGTAGGCATCAAAGAGTTATGGAAATGTTTTTTTTTTTCAGCATACAACAGCGTCTGTATCTTGGACTATGCAAGTCGGCATAAAATAACTAACAAATACATGTACATACATAGGTATGTATATCGACAGCAAACCTTATCAATCGAAAGTTCGATTATTGTTTGGGTTAAAGTTCAAAACACAAAAACTTTGTTAAACGGCGAATTTGGCAAGTTTTATAATGTATGTCTTTCCATCACAACTGGCACTTCTAATTTATAATTTAATAAACGTCTTACTTCTAATGGCAAATTATTTTCTATTAAAATAACGGCCCTTAAACACTTTTACGTCTTAAAAGAGCAGAACCCTTTTATATCACCACAGTAGTTTTTCACTAAAAATTTATCTTATTTTCGGCATTACTATCACTAAAGACTAACAATCACTATCTATCTGTCTATCTATCCCGGACGAGCCCCCAAGTTGTAGGCTTTTCCTTGTTGTCTAGGGTATTATAATTAAAATGAGTCCGGATAGTTTACAATATTATTTATTTAGATATGTAGGTTAGAACTGCTGCCCGTTAGAACTTTAACAATTAGTAACATATGTATACATTCACAAACACAAAAAATACAAGGGTTAACAGGTTCAGGTTAATACTGGACACTTTCAACTGAGAAAAAGCACCCGTCTCATGCCACTTCTCCCGTCTTTCGTCTAAAAAACTCAGTGTGTCGTCTACACACATCCGCTCTCATCCAGTAACCAAAACTAACTGCCCGTCGGCTGTTTAAGCTATTGGGTGGCGTGGTAAAGTATATTATACAGGGCGGCACAATAAATGTAAACGTAAACTAAAAATATAAACTAAAAATATATACCTACATTATTTACAGAAAATACGCTGCTCTTCGGCCAAGAGGTTTTGCATAAAGTCGTTTTTTTTTAAGGTATTAAAATAGTAGATGTCAACGGTCAGTAGCCAGTATTCATAAAATTAGTAGTATTGCAAAAAAGTGGCAAAATATTTAAATTTACCAAATGCAAATGAATATACTGGACACTGCTTACGTCGAACTTCTGCCACTTTTCTTGTAGATTCTGGTGGTGATGTCACTTGTCTTAAAAGACATGGAGGTTGAAGGTCAAACACTGTTGCAGAGGGGTATATAGAAGAATCTATAGAAAATAAAAAAAGTACAGCAAGAAAAATATTTCGACTGGATGAACCTAGTACTAGCACCAATGGGCCTAGTACGTGTAATCGTGTCAATCCCTTGAATCTCGATAATACAGCTGCTTGCATTAATGTAGAAAATCAAGGAAAAATTAATCAAGAAATGTGTTCCCACGATACCACTAAGAGTGTAACAGTTTCAGATATTGCTACCACCACCGTTAAAAATGTTAACAGTGTCGATTCTTCTGGTTTGTTTAATTTTTATTCAACTTGCTCAAACTGTATTTCAATATTACTATCAATAAATAATAATAATTGAATGAATTTATATATCTAGCCTAATCAATAAGTTTTGTATTTCATTTCATTGTTTAATAATTTTGGATTGTAAGAATTTCATATTTTAATTTAAATAAACCGAATCAATATGAAAATGCTTAATTTTTACCTAAATATACTTTTAATACTAGGATTAAAAATACTTTTAATCCTAGGAATAAAAGTGTTGACATCAATTTTTGTGTCAGATTTTACCATTAAAAATGATGACTTTTGTGACGTTTGAAGTAAAAAGAAAATCATTTTTATTCTGGATTATCACACACATTGTCGCAAACAGCATTTACATCAAATTGCCCCTCATATCAATCACTCAAATATTTTGAAAAGTTCTCAAACCGCAGGTAAAAATCGAAAATTAAGATACTGTGAGGGTTTATATCTGCGATATCATCAACTTTGGATCTAGGTATTCTGGGTTTAATCTAAGTTATTTGGAGCACACTATCATCCATTAAGAGGAAGGTATCGAATTTAAGACCACCCTGTTTATGAGAATCACATTCGAATATGAAAAAAAAATAATGATATTGCTAGAACTGTATGCATTGTAGATTGCATACGTCGTGACATTATAACTAACTACTCAAGTCTATTTCTACCAAAGGACCCGTTAAAAAATGAAGAGTGTCAAATGCCTTCTCATCTAGTTCTACAGACAGCTGCACGAACCAACCCACAAAATATTATCAACATTAAACTAGGTCTTTTCTGACAAATCGTGGTGTTTTCTCTTATTAATAGTGGTGATTAACTATGTAATACAATAACTTTATTTCACAGCAGACTAACTCTAACATTATTTGATCTCTCCGTTTTGTAAACTTATTACATACAATAACTCATGAAACCTACGTGACTGAAGAAAAAAATAGCTGTGTTGCTGATAGGTGTGATTAGCCATACTAAAATTAATAAAGTTATCATTATAAGAATTGAAATAAAACTAGTTAAATAAAATACCACTGAAATACATACATGATGTTCTAACTAAGATGGCTTCTTCCATAGCTCTCTTATATAGATTTAAGAAAAAAATTTTAAAATAAAAGTGTCATGTGCACTTGATAAACAGTCCTAGATACTGGAACCTATATTTGAAAATCATTCGACAAATAACTTTTTTTTTAAATGGAACAATCCATATTTACTTCCACCGTTGTATGTGAAATTAAATTCACTTTTGATTTATAAATTGTCCGATGTTCTGTATGTAAGAATTTTCGAGAAAAATACGATTAATTTCTAATATTTAAAAAACGCGTTAAATGCAGCACAAAATAGGTTTTGTCAAGCATTGTTTAACTCAGATGTCATGTAAATTTTTATTAATGTCAAAATTGCTGTTAGTTCTGCAGGTAAAGACTTTTATCATTTCCTAAGAAAAAAGAGTAAAAAATTTTATGTATATTTATCTTGACAAACAAAAATGCCCAGCTCTTAATTGATCGCATTTATGTCGGTAGTAATCTAGTCACGTACAAAGACTGGTTCTCCACGTCCAATCTATTTGTTGGGAAAAGTTTCATTTAAAAACAGACAAACTTGGGTGATATTTTGCGGTCGAGTACCATCATCTTGCATTCACATCCTTCGAAGGAAGCTAAAGGAATGTCGTCCAACAAATCATCTAAAGTGTTTTGCAGAAAGTTCAAATAAATTACTCCTGTCTGACCATCTGTAGTGGCTACTGGTTGTCTAGAATTGGTAGGGATACATAAAGGGAATACATTGTCAACCTAAAATTAAGTGCGGAATCCAAAAATGTTGTGCTACATAGGGTGTTATATTTAAAATAACGAAATTGTGCAGCGTCCAGGCTAAATGGAACACTCTGTGTAAGTAAAAATACTTTCTGCATGATTCAGTAAAACATTCATTTGAATTTTTCTTTTTAAATCTATAAAAAGAGGTCATAGAATAAACCGTCTTGGTACATCCTGTAGATTTGAACATATGTTATATAATACTACGTAAATAAATTCTCACGTACTCTAATTACAAATAATTAATGGCTAGAACATTTCCCTAAAATGTCTCGCTTATCCCAAATCAGGACAAGCAAGCTCCAGTGCGTGACATGTCATTATTAATTTGTACAATCAGGTAATTTAAACTTTCAATCTGCTATTATGGTATTATTTTAATAATTTGTTGGATTCTATTGATGATTTGATGTTAAATCTTATTTCTGAAAAATCTATCCAGAATTTTAAAAAAATATTAATCAATATCCTAAAATTCTATAGTATCAATTTTTAAGAAGGAGAAGCTTCATCCTTACAAAATAAAATTAATACAAGAACTGTCAGATGATGATTATAATAGAAGCTTCCAATTTTGTGAAATAATTATGAACAAGTCCAATAGTGGTCCATATTTTCTAAACAAGTTTTTTTCAAACGAAGCTACACTTTATCTAAATGGTGAAATAGAGACACAAATTTAAGTATCGAACATGGGAACGTTCTCACTGGGAGAATCTCATACCGTTTCCACAGAAAATAAATGTATGAGCTGGCACATAATTAGTCCCTTTTTTGGACGAAATTTTGACAGTTATCATCTGCAATGAAATGGAGTATCATTACAATATGGATATATATTTGAATCAAAGACTTACACAAAAATGGATTGAAGGGAGGTGTGCCATAGAATGGCCCCTCCGAACCCCGGATGTGATTCCTCTGTGTTTTTATTTGTGGGGTCATTTGAAGAGTGTGGTATACAAAGCAAACGAGATAATCTAGATGGCTTAAATGGTAAATGGTAGACATCTTAAAAAGTTGCGTGATCCATCAATAAATCAAATGAGACCTAATAAACAGTTTTACCTTTTCCTCAATATCTTAGTGAGATGGAGCATACTTTATATTGTTGAATTTGTATTAAGAATCCCTATCTAAATCCAAAAAAATGTACAAGCAAAGTGTTCCATTTAAAATAATCGATACCATTTCCGCTATCAACAGGAACTAGTAAAAATAATATTATTAGTGATGGAAAAACAGAAGTCAATGATCTAGATTTTTCAAATAGTCCATCAGATATTAAAGAAACAGAGAACTTGGTAATGTAAGAAACAAAATATTTCACAATTCGCTTAAAATACATGCCGAAGTCAACATGGACCCTTCTTCTATTGTTGCGTACATTCAGTTTATTGAAATGGGCCAGTGAGGGTCACCTTTTTATGGTTAGCGGCGCTCTCATCTACTGCCCTTTACATCTCGAGTACGCTACGAAAAATACAATGCCTTTATGAAATGAAGACAAAAAGAAACATGTCAAAAGCTTCTCCGAGTCAGTAGTTTTGGCTTGCATTTCGGAATCAACTAAAGTACAAAAATCATCGACTTTATGGTCCCAGTATTTGATGCTGAAAACTAGTTAGACTTGCGTCGTCGGTAGAGCAACCTACTTTTAGTAGAGGTTGCGCGCTTGAAAAGCTTGTCTAGAACTCATATCCGCTGTACATTGAAAGGTTAAAATGTGTCGAGTACGTTTTCAGATGCTATTTGGGGTGTATAACGACCCCCTAAATTCTTCTGGCGATATCGGTGTCCAACACACTCTCAGGGGGTAAAAACTGAAAAAACAAAGAATTTAGTACATTTCTTTTACTATAACGGTTCTTGCTATCCGTAATTAAGTAAGCGAGTTTTAAATAAACTTAAATTAAAAATTGCTATTAGATAAACGGAAAAATATCTACTAAATTAGCTTGTAACTCCGTTGTTATTCGTATTTCTATTTCTGAAAAAATGGAAATGTATTTACATCGCGATAACTTCTGAACGACACAAGATATCAAAAAAATTCAAAAAGTGATTGTTCTAGCCTTAAGCTTTTGCAATACAACAATTCGTCAATAAATAACGAAGATATCGCTAATTTACTCCGAGAATGTAAACATCTCCACTGCGAAGCAACACGCAATGTCTCTTGTTTCACCTGTTTCCCATCTCGTTCTGACGGGTTACACTTTACGTTATCGAGCCCGCAAAGAAAGATCGTTTGCTGAAAATATGTTTGTTAAAAATATTCATTGAATCATAATAAAATTTTATATAATTATTTGAAATTATTTACCATATTACAGATGGAAAATTTTGACAACGTAATCGTAATCACGATCCCAAAAACTTCATTTTATAGTCAATAATCAGACTTAATATATGAAATCACTAAATTATTCAAAATTAAAAAAGAATCTCAAAATATTATAAATTAGAGTGCCAAAAATTTAACCGACCACCGGAATGTTTCTGAATATTTAAAAATAAAAGTTTTATTTAAATTGGTTCAGTTCTTGTGGGTTCCGAGGTTTTGATGATTTTTTGGCTTCATTGACTGGACTATAACACTCTATAGGTATGAGCGTACATGTTATGTTGAAAAACAAAAACCATCATTTACACAATTTGAAAAAAAAATATTGAAAATCGGTATCTCCGAAAATACCGAATAAGATTTGCAGGAACCAACTACTCAGCGAACAAAATTCCTTACCTGTATTGAATTAAACCAGCAAAAAAAACATAATTAAAAGTATGTATGCGTGAAACCAAAAGAAACAGCAAAGTAAAATGTTGGATTAAAGCACATAGCGACAAAAAAAGAATAAAAAAAATGTAAACAGAAAAACAAGTCGCTTATTTCAAATAAATAGATCGAATGTCATTAAGGCGATAAAAAAATATATCCAATTTATTACCAAGCAAATTGTTATTATTGCACATTGTTGTATATGGGAGAATGGTGAAGTATATTTGTGCGCGCGGTGGAGAGATAAAAAGTTTTGTTTTTCACGTCAGGATATTCTAGGGATATGAAAATTTAATTGTTCAATAATGTTTTGACAGTCTATTTTATGATTTATTATTTTATACAGAAATACCTGCGATTGATACTCACGTTTGTGCTTAAGACTGGACATTGAATGTCTGTCAAGCAATTCTTGTTGTGGAAAACCGATAGGCGGGTATATTTCGTCAGATTTGAAGATAAGTAATTTAAGTAATCTACGCTGAACGGATTCCAGATTTTCAGTATGTAGATTATAGTGTGGATATCCCACAATCGCAGCGTATTCAAGTTTGGATCTAACAAAACAATTATAAAGTATACTTACGGTATTCGTATCCGTAAAGTTACGACTACAACAGACTATAAATCTATAAGTTTTGTATGCCTCATATACAATGATTTCAATATGATTTACGAACAAGAGTTTACTATCAAAAGTTACACCAAGGTCACGAAAGTTATTAGGGTGCTCTATAATCACATTATTCAGTTTATATTCAAAAGCCAGAGTAACCGATTTTAACGTGTAAGACATTACATTGCATTTTAGGGGATTGAGGTTACCTCTCAATGTTTAACTGGCACCAGTTCGAAATTTTCTCTAAGTTATATTGGATTAGTTCACAGTCGCTCATGCTTCAAACTACACCAAAAATTTTTAAGTCATCCGCATAAAGAAGAGAATTGACATGCAAATGATCAACTATGTCATTGATGAATATGTTAAATAACAGTGGCCCAAGTACAGATCCCTGCGGAACTCCTGATGTTGCAAGGTACTCTACAGACCTGAACTCATTGAAAACTACATAGTGCTTTCTATTAGATAAATAAGATGCAAAAAGCGTTAGCAGTGAGTCAGAAAGAACCAACATTTTAAGCTTATTAAGTAGTATCCCATGATCGAGTCTATCGAATGCCTTGGAGAAATCTGTGTAGATAACATCAGTTTGAGCCTGCTTATCTATTGATTCGGCAATGAATTATGTGATACACACTAAGTTGGTTGTGGTGGATCGACCTTTCATGAAACCGTGTTGGTAAGGTGAGAGTCTGGTACTAATGTTGAAGTAAATATTACTATGCAGTAAAAATTCAAGAGCTTTGCAAAAATTACACAGTATGGAGATTGGACGGAAATTTGTGATAAAGAGTATGTCACCTTTTTTATATACGGGACAAATTTGGAATATTTCCAGATTTTAGGAAAGGTACAAGTTTTCAGACACAGATTAAACAAGATTTTAAGTGGTGAAGCAAGAATGCAAGCACAGTCCCTTAGGATAAAAGCAGGCACTGCCTCCGGACCAGTTGTCATTTTGGGTTTAATTTGGTTCAATGCGACAAACATTTAATTTTCGTCAAATTCACGAATATGGACAAACAACCGTGAACCAGACGTAGACTCTCCATTGCTCAAGGATGCATCAGATATAGGAGAAAAAGATTTACTAAAAAAAATCGGCATAAGAGTTTAAAATGTCTTCAGGGTTATCAAGTAATTGATCATTATAAGACATGTTATTAGATATGCTAGTAGATCCTTTTTTATTTTTTATAAAAGCCCAGAATTTATTTGGATCATGCTTAATGCTATTTTCAGCGGAATGAGTGTAGTTCTTGTATGAGATATCAATATCCGATTTTATTTTAGATTTTTGAAGTCGTCGAGGGCAGTTATTTTTATGTTGACGCAAGAGATTAGCTTTAGTTTTGATATTTTTTATAATTTCATAGGTAAACCATGGGGGCTAACATTTCTTACAATTTAAAATAAATTTAGGAACACGAAGATCAAACTTACCATAGATATAGGTATTAGCATCCTCAACATTAGTAAAAGTTGACAAAAAATTCCAGTCAATATTAGAAATTGACTCATGACTAACTATAACAGTAAAAAATTTGCTTTTCTAAAGTTGTAACATTGGCTATAATTCATAGGAAAATTCTGCTATAAATTAACACTAGACTAAGTTTAAAAGAAATTTCTAATGCTGGGTAATGACTATCTTCGCCAACGAGGGGATCAAGGGATTTTTTAACAACACAGTTTTTGTTAAATAGGACTAAGTCAAGTATTATGTTACTGTCATTTAAGATGAAGTCATATTAAATATGTTTAGGAAATTATTTAAGAGTAATATTTGTCCATTTGGTTGTGAATCAATTAAATAAGAAGCATATTTGAAAACATTAAAGTCACCAATAATGATTAAGTCATTATTGTGCAAATAATTCAGAGATTCAATTGCTTTAAATAGACATTCAAAATCCACTTTTAGAGCATTTGGAGGAACATAAATGTTAATAATAAATAGAGTGTGAATTGCCGACAATTTTTACGCCCACTACCTATGTCAATCTGAGGCAGTTTATCGAATTGTGGAGTATTTAAGTCTAAAGCCGAAGACGTAAAAGTATCACCAGAGACTATATGTACTATAGTCTCTGGTATCACTAACAGCTAGTAGAATACCTCCACCCGTCGTCCATGTATTAACTGAAAAGTTTCTGTCAGAGCGGTACACACAAGAATAACGAGCAGTGAACAATTCGCTGCTATCAATAGAAGGATCGAGCCAGGTCTCAGTTAACGCAATGATAGAATAATCATGTAAGGGCAACGAGTTAAATATTGTGTTAGTTTTGCTTCTTAGTCCGCGGGTGTTTTGATAGTAAATCACAAAATCATCTCGCACCACGCGCAGGCAGGTGGAGTTAATACTGTTAGTGGGAATGGGAGCGTGGACAGTGGAAGTAGAATTAACTAACGAGGTGGTGTTAAATGATTGCTATTGTGAAATTAACAAAATATAATTTTTTTAGTTTATCACGCGCCTGTGTGTATGCCTTACAGTTATCTTTGTCCCAAGCAGTATGGTTAGTGGATATATTAGGATTTAGTTTATTCCTTAATACCGAGCAATTATAACAACAAAGTACTTTAGACTTACACTGTTCTACATTGTGACCTTCGCCACAAAATGGGCAGGATAAGGGATTAAGGCAATTATTATATGAATGGTGAAATGAATTGCAATTATAACACCGATATATTTCAGTTGCATCAAAAAATCCTGCAACTATCATAACATATAAATAAATTGTCAGCCTTAATGAATTTATCATATGAAAATCTGTCTAATTGAAGGATAACCTGAAATACATTCTACTCCAGGGAAATAAGGTAAAAATAAAGGCCATCTGCGGGGACGAACAAGCTGAATTTTTGCAGAAACCTTCGTTTTGATGTTCCAATGAAGCACAAAAAAATCTCATATGCCTACCCTTGTGCGTCTTGAGATATCGAAGGTCAAAAGTCATGAAAATCGGTTTTTCGCGAAAATCTCGCTTCCAGTGCATCTGACGTCGTAAGAACCCATAACAAAACTTACGTAAAATAGTATTCCCTACAAAATACATTTTTTTCGTACGACCAGACGTTTGAGAAACATCCCGATTTGACTCACTCGGCTCAAATATTTCAAGCAGAAAACTGCCCGCCAGATACCGTATTTCAGAACGGAAAGCGTTTTCTGTTAGCTATGTATGGTGCTCCAAAAGATGAAGTGAACCTTGACAAATTTAGATACACCCAATTCATTAAGGCTACACGACTTAATAGACCTGTTAAATTGTCATCCCTTTCACCTACCAGTGAAGCAGCTCGACAGCATATTTATCGGGTCTACTACCAAGTACAGATTTGGCTAGGGAAAAATCTACAACCCGAAGAATGGGGTTAGGATTTAAAAAACGACATATTACAGCCGAAAACAACACTACTGTCACCTGCTCCAGACGAACTATTAAATACAATATTCTGTAATTGTAAAAAGGGGTGTGGTGCGCAGTGCGGTGTAGAAAAGTTGGGCTGCCATGCTCCAAAGTTTGTGGTCAGTGTCACGGACAGGCATGCCTGAACCCGTCAATAGAGTTGCAAAACATCGAAGACTTCAGTGACCTTGAGCCTGAAGAGGTTTTGCCAACAGACATAGAGCCAACAGATATAAAGGAAGCGTCTGACGAAGATATTCTGTTGATCGAGGTGCTAGTGGAACCCGACGAAGACGAGGAGGAAGGCAAGGAAACATAAGGCGTGGTGTGGAAAAGAATGTATTTTTTGTTATTAATTATTTATTATATATTTTTTTTATAAATAAACAAATTTTTAACGGCTTTAATAATGGGAATTTAATTTTCCAGTCTAACAGATTAAGAAAAGTGCTTTTATATTTATAGCTCTGCAGTATAATGCAGTATTACCTATTACGAATGCGCGCTCCCGCTTTTTTCATGCTATATCTCGAAAACAGTTGGTCGTCCGAAAAAAATGTATATGAACAATTTTGTAGAAAATACTATTTTACGTAAGTTTTGTTACGAGTTCTTATGACGTCAGATGCACCGGAAGCGAGATTTTCGCGAAAACCGATTTTCATGACCTTTGACTTTCGATATCTCAAGACGCACAAGGGTAGGCATATGAGATATTTTTGTGCTTCATTAGAACATCAAAACGAAGGTCTCTGGAAAAATTCAGCTTGTTCGGCCTCATTCCGCAGAGGAAGTTTTATTTCTCTGGAGTAATTCTTGTTTTTTTAGTAGAAAAAAGTTTGATTATTTTACAATCTGAATTACTTAAAAACAAATCAGAGTTGCACTTCCTTATGTAGTTAACCAGTTGATCTTCCTGAAAATTTTCGGACAATCCCACAATGCGGACCTTGGGGTTAATACCATTAATTTCCCGAATCTCATATGAATCAGTTAATTTCTCTTCAATCATTGCCTTAAACTTTCCATTGTCCTCTTTGTTTTTACATCCTATCAGAACACCTCCATTTCTGACACTTTTAGCTTTTGATAGCTGAATATTCGATTCAGTAGGGTCAATGCTACGCATTACATCTAACTTTGTCTCCATTCTGGTTGCTCAGTGTCTTTAGGTTTAATAATATCAGCTGGTTGTGTTTTATTTTTGAGAACATCAGAATATCGAAGCTGACTCATAGGCAGATTTTCTTTTGCAGAATTAAGTAATTCAGATTTCAGAGATGTTACCTTATCATTAAAAACAAATAACAACCTCTCAACCTTTTCATCAAATAGCTTACATAGATCGGCTCATTAATAGTCATAGAGTTATCTGTGCATTCAGCGCATTTCCAGGAGAGTCTTTTAACACTGTTTAATAGGTGGACTATATCAGCTGCTTTGGTGGCACACGTAGCATGAACTTGCTTTTTGCAAACAGCCCAAAATATGCTAGGTTTATTTCTGCTTATCGTTCCACTACACGAACCACAAGTAATCATGTTGGAAACTTTTACATTTCACCAATAAATTAGCAATGAACAGAAGTCTGTCCTTTGATAATTAAATTGCACTTAAACCAAAATATTTAAAATTAAATGCCACGACAATAAACAACACGACGTGAACCGTGTGAACTTATCACTCACTATGTCTGTTTTACTTAGTTTGCTTTTGGCTAGCCTGGTTTGCTATTATTATTTGTCTTTTCCATTACTTATGGCATACAGACGAAAACATAAAAAGTTCGAAACCGGTCTATGGTTAGTGAGGAATTGACAAATGATCTTAGCAACCAAACAAAATTTGCAGGTATAATTCAATGCAGGTCGGGGCTTTTGTCCGCTGAGTAGTTGTTTGCTGTAAATCTTATTCAGTATATAGTTTATCCCACCCGGGTTAGAGGTCGAAGCTCTTGGTACCTGTTTTGCAGGTCGCTATCAGTCACTAAGACATCAGTGATGTCTGACTGGTAGTAGCACTGCCCACCAGAGGGATCTTACTAGGTCTCCGAAAATGATAAACTTAAAAATATAGAACTGAATTGAATTAAAAATTTCTACGCTCTATCGGCTCACAAAGAATTATTTAAATATAAATACTCGGACGTATAAAAAGTTACGTGCTACCCTCGTAAGATATTTCTTATATTGGAAGACCTAGCGAAAATAAAATATTTAGTTATTCAAGCTTTCCTCGAATTTAATCCTGACACAGCAGTTATCTTTTTTACGCTTCAGCCAGGTGCTAGTGGCAGGTAGCAATAAAAACGAGGATAAAATATTAATATTTAAAGCGAGCTTATAAAGAAATTATTTACAAGATAATGTGTCAACTTAAAAAAAAATTATACCTGACATTTTCATGCCGGCTCATATAAATTTTCTTGAACTGACTGTCGGCTGAATCTAAGTCCTGTCTCATTTGAACTGCTACGTGTTCGGGTAAGACGGAAAGTAAAAGGCGTTCCTGAAAAAAGAAAATGAACATAAATTCAAATAAGTTATAAAATAAACAGCTATTACGGTCTGGAATAACAATTTTGAGTAAGACATTTTTTTCCTTTTTTTAAATTATTAAATGTGAAACAAAGGTAGTTCCATAAAACTTCTCTTTTCACTTTTTGACTATTATTTAGCCAAGAGCCCGATCGTCATTAAATTCTGATTGTAGTTTTTCAGTAATTAATAATAAAGTTATACATTGTTTCGGTGTGTGCGATTGTTGCATCATGAATACTTTTTATAAAAGTAGCCGCCATATTATAAGGATGTCAGTTTTTTAAGCGACATCTTATGAATTGTTCACATGACGCATATGAACTGCTTAGTTATTACACTTATTTTAAGAAGTATATTCTTAGATTTCCATGTCCCAGAAAAATGCATTTAATAATACTAATCAAAAAACATCAATCGCAGTCTGTAATCTGTGATTCTGAAGCTCTTAGATTAGCAATTACTATTAGAGCTAATTCACATTGATTTAGAACTGGAAACATGGTAATACAAGATGGATGTAAAATATATGAAGCAAAGCTTGACATTAATGATACGAAATTCCTGCTTGAGTCTTAACTGTATTAAAGCATATATATGTCTATGACTAAGAATCGGGATTGTTAATTAACTAACTTCCCACGCTTTGTCTTAGATATATACATGAGTCTCAGAAATAAAATGAGAATCTTTTAAGTTATGTGACATAATTTAATTATTTTAAAATCCAAAGTAATTATTATACTAGATTGCTGATACTCACATTTATATTAAATCTACATCAAGAATGAGTATGTTATATCTTTGTACATAAAACAACGAAAGAGTAAATTAATAAACAAAAGAGCCACATTTGAAAATTAAAGGTGTCATTTATAAAGTTGAGCGATTCTTATCCATTGCTATGACAACCCGGAGTGTCAAGCAACCTCATATGATACTTCTGTAGCCCTAAGTCACAAGTTTTATTTAGTATGGAGCGCTGACTGATTACTGATCGTGTAAAAATAGTACAACTTTTAAGAAGTATCTCTATTACACAAGCTCAACGAGATTTTCGTAGAGGAATGTTGCTCCTTCGGTGAAGAGAATTCGAGAATATACCATGTAGTTTGATAGAAATGGTTAAATAGGAAATGCTAGGTGAAGGTCAAGGGCCCGACTAGTAAGGACTCCTAGAATCCTTCAAGTTAAGAATATAATAAGCGATACAGTGATTCCACGCAACGTATGCCAAACGCCAAATTTTCAAAAAAGAGTTGCGTTTATATCCCTACAAATGGCAAAAGATTCAGCATTTTCAATTAGGTGACGAGTTTCGCAGTTTGAAATTTTGTGAATGGGTCTTAAATGGTGGCAATAATTTAATCGAAAATTTGATTATGAGCGATGAAGCTCATTTTCAATTAAATAGAGAACAGAATAAGAAAAGTCAAAGTTTTTGGTCGGCACAAAATCTCAAATGGTGAAAATCATTACACTCACAAATGCGGTATAGATTCTGTTGGTGTATGTTTGCTAGCAACAATAAAGAACACAGTGGCGTCAATTCAGAATTGAGACAGATGTTACAAAATAATATCGAAAAAAGGTGACGTAGATTATCCAGCGCGCTCTCCAAATTTAGTATTCCAGAATACTCTTTGAGGGGTTATCTGAAGTCAAAAGTTGTTTATTGACTCTCTACATGATTGGAAAGAATTAAAAAACAGAATTTAATGTATCATTGCCAATATTCCTGTCGAAATGTGCCGGCGCGCAATACATAATTTATTGCGTTGGACGGAAATATGCACTCAAAGACATGGTGGCCATTTATTAGATGTAATTTTTAAACTAAATTAAAATAAGTTTCACAACAAAATCTTGAATGTTTGCCCTTTGTATACTACATACGTTGAATAAAGTTCTTTGGTTAGTTTAATTTTTACTGATGTTTCAAATAGCTCCTCTTTATAAATGATACCCTTATATTTAAAATTTGGTATAACAGTACTGAATTTTGTGCCTATAATATTAAAACAAAAGTCAAACGTCCAACACAAAATTTAATGGTCTGTCAAAAACTGTAAAAATATACAAGATGACATAATTCAAATTTGAAAGTTATTTTCGGTGACATCGGGGATTTATTTTTACTTATTAAAATTTGACAAGCCCCGTCCTCGTCGGATTTGGAAAAACGCCAACCGCCGCCATTCTTTCACCTTTAACAATTTCGATACCGTTTCAACATTTATAGATAACATAAGGTCACGAAATTATGCAAAATATATATTTTTTTTCTAAATTTTTGTAAACGAGAGATATTAATTTTTTCTTAGAATCTCAAAGAGTAACACGTCACGGCCGACATAATGGAAAACCGGAATTAGAAAATATGTCAATAAAGCCGAAAGCCGTGACATTAGCTCAAACGTCAAATATATCACTATTTGTTAATTCCTGTCGCTTTTAATTTTTGAGCTAAAATTCGCAGTCCATGACCAGTGTTCTTTTTTGATCTTCCTTCCTTCTATACAGAAAGCGATGCCAAAATTCTCCTTTTGTGAGATTCCGGCTTTTAAAAAAGTCCGCGTTTCGACAGAATTTTTAAAAACAGAAAATTTCGTGTGTCCTTACCGTCCCCGATTTTAGATCTTAGGGTTTAAATATACTACGAGCGATTCCCTCGGACCGTCTCCTTTTTATTTTTATACCTCTCGCAGCCCCAAATTCCATTTTTAGATAAAATCCATATATCGGGTGTAAATGAAAAGTAGCTCATTCCCTCTATTTTCATTGTTTAGGAAATAAATTGATGAAATTTTAATATGGTTGTTATACACGTAAAATTGCGTTAAAAAGAGAGTATTGTCAATTTTTATGCACTTTCGGTTTCGCCGGAAATTACCCCAACTTTTTTATTTTAAATGGAACACGCGTTACATTTTTTGGAACCTATGGTGATTTCTGAATATAACAATGTGCATTTCTCTTTGATTTTTTATTCAGTTCTTTCTTAAAGAAAATTTAAATTTTTAATTTAGAGTATTTTAGAGATTTTTAGATATTTTTTAGAGATTTTTAGAGATTTACAAAAAATGTTTCTGGCGGGGTTTTTTTATTATTGCAAAAATTGAATTACTGTTTTATGATAAATACTTTCCTACATCTAGGAGCCATCAAAACTGAGAAATTAGATTTTCTAAAAAATGCATATTCGTCAAAGCTAAAAATGGTGGCTCATCACGATATTTAGAAAATACATCTTTTTACGATTACAGTAATACTCATAACTTTGCAAATCCATAATAATTCACAATAGAAAAATCAAAATTCTTATAAACAGATGGGTATTACAATATAATTCACAAAACTCGATACACAAAGTAGTGTGCTGTGAAAACAATTATCTCAAAAAAAGTTATTTGTTTAAAACAGCTGTCAAAATAGTTATCAAGTAAACAATGGATAAACTAGCGTTATAGTAAGCGTCATTTAAATGTACCAGTCACGACAGATACTTTAAACAAATAATTTTATTTGATAATTGCAGTCGAAATCAAAAATTAAAATTTTCGTTAAAAAAAAGAAATAAATAAAAAATCAAAGAAAAATGTATAACGTTATATTCAGAATTTATCGTAAATTCCAAAAATGTAAAAATTTACAGAGTGTTCTATTTAAAATAGGTAAGTTGTGGTAAGTTCCGGCAAAACCGGAAATGCATAAAAATTGAAAATACTGTCTTCCAATGCAATTTTACGTGTATAAGATATATTAAAATGTCATCAATTTATTTCTATAAACAATGAAAATAGAGGGGGTGAGCCACTTTTCATTTACACCCGGTAAAATATTAAACATAACAAAAGGAGTGCGTCATAACCCAGTGACACCTAGTATAGAACTTATTTTGCACTATTTTCCCACGCTACATATTTCAACATTGGATTTAATGATAAAGAATTTACTACTCTGAAGTTGTCTTGGATTTTATTAAATTTTCTAGTTTTTATTCCACTTATTGCGGTTTCCTATTGATATATTATATACAACCATGAGAAACTTTATATTTAATTTGAAAATTCCAGACATTATAATATGTGGAAGCATGCCAGGATATAAGTTTAAAAACATATTTTGAGTAAGTTTGCTCTAAATATGGCTATTTCAGCATTTATTAGTGTTTAAGATTGAATTTTAATTTTACGAAAATTTTTTAAAAATAATTTTTGTTCCAGGCATTATGAAAATGTTCCTGTTTGGTTATTTATATTTCATGAACATTATGTTGAGGTCACATGGTTGGAATTGCAAAGCTGAATGAGACTAATATGAAACAATAAAATATGCAAAAATTTGTATCTGGGGTTAGTTTAGTTTAGTCGAGCACAGAACAGAATGGAACGAAAAAAAAATTATTTGTCCCTGATGTAACCCGTAAATTAATGTATTTACTACTAAACTGTTTAATATTTAATACGTCATGTTATGTTTATGACAATATTAGTTCGTTTAAAATTAAGTACCTATATTAATATATAAAAATATTAAGTAATTATTTAATTTAAACAAAAAGTTTTTCTAATTTTAAATATATCTCTTAATTCATATTACCTGTTCAGCACTTTGCTCTTCAATAACAAGCTTAACTTCTAACGATTGCCTCGTCTCCAAAAAGGCTCTTCTTTGTTGTTTATCTTCCACCAGGTAGGACGTCAGACCTAATAAATTGGCTGTCACCAGCAGGATGCAGTTAGACATGTGCTGAAACAAGAAAAAAATAATTAAATGAAAGCTAGAAAGGATATTTTTGATTTGATTCTAATAGCGGATGTTCGCAAATATTTGTATATACAGGGTGTTACGTCTACAGTGTGCCAAATTAAAAGACGTCATAAAGAAGGTTAGAATGTTTCTATATAAACATTTGACCAATTCTTGTTATTTACAAAGTTATAAACGTTTTTAAGTTTACGTTATGTGCAATAAGATACCTACAATAAAATTCAGCTTTGAAACACTAAATAACTTTATTTAATTCTGAAATTCACACAACATAATGAACTTTAAATTAAATCAAAACAAAGAAGGTTTATTGCCATATCCCAAAAAAAATCAATTATGCAGCTACGGACACATGTTTCGGAGTTATTGCACCTCATCAGCGTAGCGTGGCTAAGGAATTTGATTTAGGATGGGATAGATAAGGAAAAAGAACTAAAATAAGGCTGGAAAGTACAGTACACAGTACGCAATTAGTGCCTCCATATTCCCATGTGCCATAAATGGGGCCTCGATGAGCACAATCGCCACACAAAGCTCTATTTATCTCTATCTCTATCTATTTATTTTTAACCCCAATATTTTTGTATGTGCCTGGTGGAAATGAGCAGTACAAATAGAGCTCTGTGTGTCGACTGTGCTCATCGAAGCCCCATTTGTGGCACATGGGAACATGAAGGCATTAATTGAATACTCTGTACTGTACTTTCCAGCATTATTTTAGTTCTTGTTCTTGATCTATCCTATCCTAGATCCAATTCCTTTGCTACCCTACGCTGATGAGGGCAATAACTCGGAAGAATGTGTCCGTAGCTGAATAATTGTTGTTTTTTTTTTTTGGATATGGCACTAAACCCTCTTTTTTTTTAACCCTAATAAATCTATCTTGTTTTGATTGTATGTGCCAGGTGGAAACGAAAAGTATACATAGAGCTCTGTATGTCGACTGTGCTCATCGAGGCCCCATTTGTGGCACATGGGAACATGAAGGCACCAATTGAGTACTGTTTACTATACATCCAGCCTTCTTTCAGTTCGTGTTCCTGATCTATCCCATCCTAGATCCAATTCCTTAGCTACACTACGCTGATGAGGGGTAATAACTCCGAAACATGTGTCCGTAGCTGCACACTTTTTTGGGATGTGGCACTAAACCTTGTTTGTTTTATTTTGAACCCCAATAAATCTATTTTGTTTAAATTAAATACCCTCTTTGAATATGAATGCAAGCATTGCAACGCCGGATAAGTGAATCTTATGTTCTACTGATTACATTAAGATCATTTCTTATGTGTCTGGCACAATTAATTTAAATTCTCTAATAATTGGTTTTCAGAATATATTTGAACACTGCACCAATTGCTTCAAGTGGGCCCACAAATAAAAATCTAACGGATTCATCTCTGACGATCTTGGTGATTAAATTACTGAACCTCTGCTGTAGAAATTCAAGCAGTTACTTCTCTTTCAAAATGAACAAATTTTGCGCAATGTTGAAACCACAGGCGACGTAATCCCGCAAGTGGCAATTCGTCAGTTCATTTTTATAAATCTGCATTCACTCTTTTGTTTAAACTAAATAATGGTAGCAAGGTATTAGTAAAGATATTACCTCAAAAAGTTATTGAAATTTTGTTGGTCTAATAGCTTTTATTGAAAGACCACCCATGCATGTTGCGAAATGTGTTTATGCTATCATTGGTAAATGTCGCCTCAACCGACCATAAGACGAAAGAAATAAAGTTATAATTTTTTTTCAATTTCATTCAATATCCGATAATGTTCAGTTTTGAGCTTAAATCCTCTATTCGCAATAAAGAACGATATCTTAGATAGTACAATAGACATAAAAGCAATGAATGCTTAAACAACCTCAAACTACTTCAATGTCTTTAATTCCAGTGTAGTTGGGATCCGTGGGGTACATGACAACAATATCAGAGGTGGATCCAGGAGCGAGTAATACCACACTTATATAAACGCCCATACAAAAATGGTAAACAGTTTTTTACCTTATAAATGCGACTGGTTACTAATATTTATGGTATGCAAAATACCGGAAGACTTAAATATTTCACAAGACACACTGCACAACGGCCGATGTCGCGATGCTACAAGAATTCTCTACAATTTTTTACTTGTACCGCTGGAGTTAAAATAAATTATTAACAACTGTTCCATGTGGTCTGGAGTTAAGTTGTAACATTTGCTACTTATATGCAGAAAACGATCTTTCAACGTATATAGGGGAATATTTGAGGTATATGAAGTTTCCGCAGAGGGCACGTTTATATTAGGTTTCGAAAGGTTTACCTCTTTTCCTATAAAAAGGTCTACAATTCTACATATAGTGCGAAACCCAGGATTGTTTTATAAAACTGTGTAAAAACTTTTTCTCACAGTTCAGCAGTTGTTCCTGGTACCTAAAAAATGTATTCGGTGCCTTAAATATGGAATAACCTGAAGATGTCGATGAACTCTCAAGATTGCGTATGGTCAATGAGATTGTATGTCCGGCAAATCTTCCTGAGCAGTTGGGTCCAAAAACGCTTGCTAAACATGTAAAATAGAAGATGTGTCGTTAAAATTTAATTGTTCTATCAGTCTTCTCACATCATCAAAGTGAACGTAATAATAACTTGCTGCCTGGTGCTATGTACCCCAACGCATCACAATGGAATGAAGGGGTAGTGGTGTATTTGGAGAATTTTTGGGGAATAATTTTATCCGGGTTGGTGCTTTTAAAAATACCTTTTTGACAATGGCTATTAATTTATATACATTAGAATTTCGGTAATTCAATGGAGCCCATGTGCCAAACATGTCATGCGAACTAATTTAATATATATTAAACACGTCCTTTGTTACTTTCAAATTTGTCGCCCCAAACTATTTTAAGACTGCTGTCGACACATTGACATATTGTTGCAAAGTAATTGTGCGTTCCAATACTCTGGTAATATTAAATGAGCTCGCATTGGGACAAATTCATCCATTTCACCAAGCAAAATGTTTGCGACCTTCTGGCCTCTAACATCAGTGGTTTCGTCGATACTAACCCAGATATGTTTCTCATGCAACTCGGAATAGATTTCTGCTTTAATTTTGTCGCACACTGTCGGCAAATAATTTTTTCGTACCGTTGACCCCACTGACACATTAACTCCATTGTATTTACCACTATTATAGTTTTTCAGAAATTGTCTAAACTCGAGATGGTCTACTTTGTTTCATGGACACACCTTAACATCATTTGCACTAAATCTAAATTAAAACGTTCCCTATCACTAGAGCTGTCCGAGATGGCTGGAGTACAGCCACGGTGTTGCGATGGCGTCACACGTGCCGATTTAGAAGTGATTTACGCTGCAGTCTTATTTGAAAGGTTAATGCGTGAGGTTGTACCAATAAATTATACATAATGTCCAACGCGCCAAAGGGTAAAATACTACCGTACGCGGACACAGTGAATAAATTTATCGGTGAATTTCCGGATTTATTCTATGACGGATGTAAAATAATTTGTAAAGTTTGTAATCAAGACTTAATGTGCTGGCACAAAACAGATTGTCGTCGGCATCAACACTGTGCAACATCAAAATAAAAAAAATGGCATGCCTTTGACAACTCAGTTTATGTTTGATTTATTGTTAATGTTAATAGCCTGTAATATTCCGCTACACATACTGGATAAACAACCATTTCGGAAGTTTTGGAATAAATACAATCCCCAGGTGAACTTACCAAGTCGTACATCGTTACGTAGATATATTCCAGCTGTTCGTGAAGACATTGTAAATAGGATTAAATGTGGATTAAAAAAATACACGGCTCTGGTTATGTATTGACGAGACGACAGATTGTAAAAAAAATTCTATTTTAAATATTATAGTACGTGTACTGGGCCCTCTTAAACTAACATTTTCACTTTTACTAGCTAGTAAAAGACTAACTGCGTGTACTGGCGAAATAATTACGGGGTGTTGGAGACATTCGAAAAATTTGAACTTTCAACAAGTCAAGTATTGATGTTTGTGACTGATGGTGCTGCGACAATGCGCATGGTAGGCCGTTCTTCAAAGAGACAATTGTAGGTTTTTACATGTTACGTGTAAAGTGCATGCATTACATCTTGTGGCAGAAACGATTCGAAAATGTTTTCCAGAGGTAGATGCATTAATAGCAAATACAAAAAAAGTCTTTCTCAAATCTCCTAAACGGCTTCGAGCATTTCACAGACAGTGTCCTGGTATCCCTGAACTACCAGAGCCGATTCTTACACGTTGGAGAACGTGGTTGAAAGCGGCTTTTTATTATGCTGAATATTTTCAACAAATAAAAGCTGTGATACTACAGTTCAACCCTAACGAGGCTGCAGCTATTAGGGAAAACCAGACAAGCTTTCAAGACGTTTCCCTTGAAACAGATTTAAAAACTATTAATAACAATTATAGAGGACTACTCGACGCAATAGAAAAATTGCAAAATAGTTCGTTGTCGTTAGTGGAATCGCTGCAAATAGTGGACGACGTAAATACACAGTTACAGGCTATAAATGACGCAAAAAAATAATCGCGTTAGTGAAAAATTCGAGAGTGTATTACAGAAAGATCCTGATTTTAGCAAATTAAGACAAATTTGTGATGGTGCATCTACAACTTCGTTAAATGAGTTCACAGATTGTTTTACTTATGCCTGTATTACATCCGTAGATGTCGAATGGTCATTTTCAAAATGCAAAACATATTTTTTTCACCAAAGCGAACATCGCTGACAGAGACAGCTGTAGAAACATACCTGATGCTATTATACTATAGATCTTCCCCACTTTGTGATGACGACAACCAAACTACTTCATAAATCTGCTTAAAAGGGTGAGTTTTATACAAATTTTTATAAAATGTAACATTATTGTTAAAATTTATTTCCATCTACTGTACTTATTCAAGTATTATGATATGATGTAAACATATGAGTCATATGACGGCTCTGTCGGCCAGGTGACCTCGGAGAGCTCTACCTATCACTGATCGAATATCACCATGTACAAGTGTTTTATTTTTCGCCGCACAGCGCGCATTTTAACTTTTCACGACAGTATCTGGTCACATATTGTGCATGTTAGTTCGGTACCATCGAATTCTAGTTCCGGAAATTCGTTTATCCAACGATTTAGTATAGCTCGAGATGGAAGCTTCCACGACATTGTCACACAATACTCCGAGAAATGATCTAGTTTATCGATGTAATGTGATATGCGTTCGATAGTTACACTCCAACTGAATTACTGAGATTCAAATAGGTGACTGCGGGGTGGAATAGGCATGAGTGGGGGTGTCTCTGTGCCCTCTGATATTTATCTCGACGTATCTACAACCTACTATTTGACTTACATAACTTTATTGCCTTGTTTATTCCTTTGCATTTCATTGTCATTGTTTGAAACTGTTTTATTTAAAATATTGAACAGTATAATTAGAATTACTTTAATTAGCATCAATTAAATAATATTATTATTAACTACCATTATTTATTGTAAGAGTTTATTATTACTTTCAAAAAGTCAAATTGCCTGTCATTAAGCGAAAAATTTTGTGCTCAAATTCAGTTCGTCTCTGGAATGTACCGTGCGGATCCCAACTACAATTATCAGTAAAATTACTTATTCTCAAGAAATTACAAGAACTATGTTAGCAACATTGAAAAGTAACTTAAAGCCGATCCCAAGAATTTCTGGGGATTTGTTAGTAGTAAAGGAGGCCAGTAAAGAATACCTGATAGAATGCACTACAGAGGTAAATAATCCAGAAGTTGCAGTTGACGTCCCTTATTTCAAAAGCACTTTTCTACAACCCAATGGCGACTCTCACAAAATCAAATTTCTCGATATAAATTTTAATATGCCAAGTATACACATATAATCATTATCTGAGGAAGAAACGCGATGAAAAAATTGAAGAACAAAATGACTAGTATCCCTGATCGCATTCCTAGTTTTTTGTCAAAGATTGCGCATACGTATTGACGCAGCCATTTCGCATTCTATTTAATCTATGCCTGAGGAAAGGTACCTCTCCAGATATTTGAAAAATTACCAGTGTCTGTCGCATACTAAAAAATGGTGATGTAACAAACTGTCGGGCTATTACATCACTGCGTAATATCGCGAGGGCTTTTGAAATATCTGTGTATAATCTCATTTACCCACTTCTTAAATATAATATAATATAATATCACTGGGTATTTTTATGAAAAAGCGCTTAACAAATACAAATTTAATATATTTTACGCAATTTATTTCTGAAGTCGTTGATGAGCAGGGACAGGTGGATGTGATATGCACCGACTTCTCAAAAGCTATTGATCATAGTATACTATTAACTAAATTTGACCTCTTCGAATTTTCCGAGCTGTTACTTTAATTGTTTCATTCTTACTTTCCGTTTCCAATACGTTACATATAATTATTTTAAATCTAGGAGTTACAAAATTACATCAGGGGTTTCGCAAGAATCAAACCTGGCTCCGCTACTCATTCCCTGTATTATCTGAACGACCCTATCGGATGCCATAAACTGTTCTTTGCAGATGATTTAAAAATTTATAATTTAATCAATTGAACATACGAAAGTGGGAAAAATAATTTGATTTAAAGGTATGCTCCGAATGCTTCAGCCTGAGCACCTGCTTATTTGGAAAGAGGGTAAATAAGAAATGATTCTGATGTGATCTGTAAAACATACGATTCCCTTGTCCTTCTTTGTAATGCTTACCTTCGTAGTGAAGGAGAGTATTTTGAACATTTAATTGTAACATTTTATTGTAACAAAAACCTAAAACTTTTATACGAGAATTGGTCTAAGAACTTTTTTGATTAAATTCATCACTTCCTTCGATGTGTGCCATACACTACAGATCAAACACTCTGTATACAGAGAGAAATTGACTTTTGTCAATTTTAAAACGCTTTGATGTACTGTTTGTAAATTTGAATTAAATAAATAATGTCATCTCTTAACTAGATACTTCTTTTTTTAGTGTATTTTAAGTCACTTATAAGGCTGTCAAATAATCTAAATGTAAACGTAAAATATCGTTCGATGAGTTGTAGGATGGTGGTGGTGTTTCCTTCCTTAGACGTTAAATAAACCATTAATTTTTATATCCATATTTACTCACGATCTTAAATCGAGCGGTGCTGTTAATAATATCCATGGTGCGGTATGAAAAGGAAATGAGAATCCGTTCTGGTAGCCACAGTAGTCAATAGTATAGTATCTTTAACTGAATTTATTATTTGCGTCATTTATCTTTTCTGCTTTACTGGGTGAATGAATTGAATAGACATTTATGGTCAATAACTTAACAAATATAATGGTTTATGATTTATGTATTGGAGTAATTTAATAGCCTCTGATAAGAAATTGTGGAGCATAACTTTATTCATTTAGACGGTATGAGAGGAATATACTATTTTTTTTGTATATGTATATGACTATAGAAAAATGTAACTGATATTTAGGTTACTTGTATGTTTAGCGACCTGTTATATATTAATATTACAACTTAGTGGGAATAGAAAACATAAAAACTACTTTTTTTTAAATATATGAAAGAAATTTGCTTTTTAATGTTTCAAAAATATTTTATTAGAATGGAATGAAAAAATAATATTAACTGAAAAAATTTGTTGTTAATTATTATTTACTAACTTTTACAAATCTTATCACAGATAAGTATAACATATATCCTTTTAAACAATTATTTTCCCGGCTATTTGCCAAAACGCTAAAACTTGGATTACAAAAAGGTAATATGCACATTATGTTCAATACAATTGACTCAATAATGTTATTTTTAATTTCAACTATTCTGTCCAGTAAAACCAAAAATAAATAAAACACAAGGTACTTACCAGTTAACACTCACTTTAAAAAACTTTAAAATATCTACCGACACGTGTTTCTTCTTGCCTAGCGTCATCAGGGTAGCTAGGACATTTAAAGAATCCACAGTAAGAGAACTTGTAAACCCCAATGTAATAAACATTAATGGCTTCAGAGAACAGAATAATTGAAATTATATAGTGGAAATACCCCTTCGGGGCAATGAAATAATTTAAAAACAAATTAAGTTCCTCTTCTTGGTAAAAGTTAAAATATAGAGTGGAATGAAAAAATAATATTAACTGAAAAAAATTTTTTTGTTAATTATTATTTACTAACTTTTACGAATCTTATCACAGATAAGTATAACATATATCCTTTTAAACAATTATTTTCCCGGCTATTTGCCAGAACGCTGAAACTTGGATTACAAAAAGGTAATATGCACATTATGTTCAATACAATTGACTCAATAATGTTATTTTTAATTTCAACTATTCTGTCCAGTAAAACCATTTTAAAGTGAGTGTTAACTGGTAAGTACCTTGTGTTTTATTTATTTTTGGTTTTACTGGACAGAATAGTTGAAATTAAAAATAACATTATTGAGTCAATTGTATTGAACATAATGTGCATATTACCTTTTTTGTAATCCAAGTTTCAGCGTTTTGGCAAATAGCCGGGAAAAATAATTGTTTAAAAGGATATATGTTATACTTATCTGTGATAAGATTTGTAAAAGTTAGTAAATAATAATTAACAACAAATTTTTTCAGTTAATATTATTTTTTCATTCCACTCTATATTTTAACTTTTACCAAGAAGAGGAACTTAATTTGTTTTTAAATTATTTTATTAGAAACTCTACACGTGTTTCGGCTTTTTTAGGCTTTTGTCAAGAGTACAGGGAATACTGAACAGTAAAATTTGTGTCCATTGCTTATATAACCACATCTGGTACCTACTATAAAACTATTGTAAAATATGTTTTTATAAGTTGAATATTACTTTATTTTTTAAATCTAAATTATTTTATTTAAAATATGGTGGCCGGTAAAAATTTGTTGTTCATTCGTTAAGTTTTTGTTATTTTTAACAGCTTTACTTATTTCTAATTGTTCTAATAGATCAAGTTTCTTTCCTTTCTTTTCTGAATGGAGTAATTTGACATTATTTAAATCTATAAAATAACTGTTTTCTATACAATGTGTTGACACGCCCGTACTATATACATTGTTTACAATAGATTTCCTGTGTACATCGAATCGCTTTTTTTACATTTCGTCCAGTTTGTCCAGAAAACAGTCATTTTATAGATTTAAATAATGTCAAATTACTCCATTCAGAAAAGAAAGGAAAGAAACTTGATCTATTAGAACAATTAGAAATAAGTAAAGCTGTTAAAGATAACAAAAACTTAACGAATGAACAACAAATTTTTACTGGCCACCATATTTTAAATAAAATAATTTAGATTTTAAAAATAAAGTAATATTCAACTTATAAAAACATATTTTACAATAGTTTTATAGTAGGTACCAGATGTGGTTATATATGCAATGGACACAAATTTTACTGTTCAGTATTCCCTGTACTCTTGACAAAGGCCTAAAAAGCCGAAACACGTGTAGAGTTTCTAATAAAATATTTTTGAAACATTAAAAAGCAAATTTCTTTTATACATTTAAAATATTTAATATTGTTTCACAAGGAGCCAACCGCAGAATCAGTTCAGTGTATTAAAAACTACTTTTTAATTAGTCGAAGTTTCGTTATATTTATTAGCATCCTTAGGGCTAGTTAAATTGTATTTTTCTTTGTCTTAATCAGCAATAAAATAAACAAACGAAAACTGGTACAAATATACGTTGAAGTAAATACAACATAAATTACATAAACCGTCCTTATTTTCTCAACGATACACACTCACAGCATTACTGTGAAAAATTTCATCCCGACAAGTCACATTTACTGCAAGAACTTACGGAACACGATTTCGATAGAAGTTTATAAATTTGCGAAATTATGAGGGGTGTATGAAGGATTTTGTTCTCTGAGGAAGCCACCTCCATGTTGCATAAAACTGTAAATAGGCGTAATTGCCGGTATTAGGCCCAGCATAATTCTTACTGGATGATTGAAATTCGCACCCAACAACCCCAGAAAGTGATTGTTTGAGCAGGTGTTATCGGCAATCGCATAATTGCATCCTCTTTTACACAGGGGAATTAAACAGTGGAGAAATATTTAGCTTTATTAATATAGAATATTGTTCCTGCAACAACGATGATACCCTGAATTAATTAAAGGTCAGAAAGGATTTACATAATGTTTTCCCAAACAGGTGGATCGTTCGTAGAGTAGAATAGAGGGGCCGATTCAATCACCTGATTTGACCCCTTGCGACTTTTTTTGGAGTCACTAAAAAACCAAGCGTACAAGGAACAACCAGACGAATTAGATGACCTGTTGCCAGCCAGCCATTGACAATCCAAATATACTCTACGTTTTTAGTTTTATTTATAGTGTGTTAAGGACACTAGAATAATAATTTTTCCTATTTTCCATTTATTTCATTTTATCTCTGTTACTATTTTTGATGTATATAGGTGCCAAATATGGACTACACAGAGTTTATTACAATAGTCTGCCACTAGAGGGAGACACGTTTTAAAGTTTAAAGTTGCTATAGTGTATCGATCGGATTGCCTAGAAATTCAACTCAATTTGAGGAGCAAATTTTCAAACGAGTTTATTCCGGATAACAAAATTTGAGAACAATCGAAAATAACATAACGATTATATGACAACAGATAATTAAGGATTTTTAATAATTGTGAAGGAAAGGTTTGAGTAGTGGAATCTAATGAATTATTTTAAATTTTTAAAAATATAACACGTGAATAGGTTCATTTGAAGAACCTCGCGCGTTCTAGTCAGTAGCATTTTGGAAATTTGTTCCTCATTTTTTGGTAGATGCACTGTCTTGCATATGCCATACTGATGGGTAATAACCTCGAAACCGGTTTACGCCTGGCAACAGTGTACCAACTAGTGATGGGCTAAATGGTGATTTTTAAATCACACTGTAAACTGCTATTGTGATTTCAAAATCACAGTGATTGTAAACTGTGATCATGATCACAGCTTCGGAGCAATCGCAGCGGAGTAGTGCCAGTAGCCAGCGTATAGCAAATTATTTCCGAGTGTGCCAAAGCTTGACCCGTGATTATTGCGACTGTGAATATTACCTGTGACAGTGTCAGAGTGCGATCTGCGACCTTCACTGCGATTGGCTTATTGGCTGCGGCAACGATTCTGTACAGTATTGTGTACTATACCGATACTGTAACTTGAAAGTGTAAAATCACAATCACTGTTTAGGTAGAGTAGTGGTGAGAGGTATGAAACTTCTTGTATGGTCATACCTCTCACCACTACTCAATTTACCTTAGTTAGTATATGACTAGTAGGTTGGCCACTATCATTTATCTGTTACATAACCTATGGAATACTGAGGAGAACAAATAAGTTGAAAACCGGTCTATGTCTGGTTAGGAATTGACAAATTATATTGGCTATCGATCTATCATGATTGAAGGTGTAATGCAGTGCAGGTCGGGATATTTGCCCGCTGAGTAGTTGTTTCGTTCAAATCATATTTAATAACTGTTTAGGTAGCAGTTGAATTACAGTGACTGACTGTGATTGCTCAATCACAGTGAAAAATCACCGACTGTGAAATATCGCCATCTCTAGTACCAACCTGCAAAGGAGTCCTGCTTAATTAATTTCTTTAATAATTACTGAGATTTTTCCTTTATGTTTTAACATGAATAAATAAATGAGACATTCGAAATTAATAAAGAGCTCTTAAACATTTCCGTTTCATATTTTATTTGTTTTCTATCAATATCAAATAATTTAAATGCTTTCATTAAGCATCGAAATATCTTGGTAATCAAAAGGCTTGCGGATCTTGGTGGAAATTGGAAAATGAATTAAGGGCTCACTAAAGTCTCACTAAAAATAGTTATTCGGGTTCTCTGGTGTGTAACCTTCCATGTAACTATAAATATAAGCATTAGTCCATTTTCGCTACAAACTATAGCCGTCATCACGTAAATAGATTAAGGGGCTCACCATCCTATAGTAGGAATTTAATTACACTAACAAGATCTAGTTCCACAACATACATTTTTCTTTACAAAACACTATAACGGAAGGTTGGATCTTGGATGTATTTTAAATTAAACTATGAATTTCACAAAGCCTGCCAGATTATTAGATATATAGATTTTACAAGCAGTATAAGATTACTTCCTTTGTACATAACTAGCTTTATTTTTCATTCTTGTGTCTTTTGTTTGTTTTTAACCATATAAGCATATTAAAAGTTAAAACATGTCTCATATTGTTAAATAAAGTATGTAGTTGTATGTAATATAAAAATTGTCGGGATCTTTCAGAAAAATGTAGTTCATCTAAAATTTATAATTAACAAAAAAAGGAATACCTTTTTTAAACAGCTTTTCGAAGAAAAAAATGTATGAATAAAATGCAACTAAAATTGCTATTTTCCCTAATTATACTGTTAATGTCATTACGTAGCTACTGTTTAAAAAATATATGGAATTTTTTATGTTTACTTGTTCATAAGATAATGGAATTATAAAAAATTTATCAAGATATTTCTGGTAACTCTTCATTTTGGAATAAAATCCCGGTTTTGTATTTATTGATTACATAAGCTCACAAAGTTATAAATAAAATTGTTATCATAATCTATTTCTTACGGAATCTTTATCATTTTTATGTAAAATTAGGATACCCCAATAAACGAACATTATTCAAAATAGAAGTTATTACTTCTAGACAGTTTTCCGACAAGATACATAGACCTTGATTCCAGAATAATCAGTCCCCAAGAGAACTCAAGAGAACTGATTAAACATGGGGATAGAATATGTATTAGTTACTTATGGTTTATGTGTATATAATGTGTAGTTTGTATTTGTAATAATGTACTTTGTAACTGTAGCGTTTATCGTAAAAATAACTAACAAATACGTATGCTATTGAATAAGTAATCATGGAAGACCTGAAAATATGCTATATTTGTATTATCCCGAAATAACTTAACCTTCTAAATTAATAATTTACTTGCGATAATTGTCATGGAACATTTGTAGTAATTTCGGATTCTTCAATTATTTATGTGGGTTAACTTTTCTTTGTGTTTCTATCGATTTGCTTTTCACAATTATTTGTTAATTTAACGCAGGCTATATTTCTCTAATTCTCAACAATTATTTATGAAATGTTCCTTTAAATATAAAAAGCCTGATGTTGAAATGACGTTAAGCATTTCAACATTTTAAAAAATTTTGTAAATGATTTTAATTATCTTTATCAGACAATCTGTGACCATACATCGGTTCTGATATCACCTGACCAACATGGTTTCATGAAACGTAGATCCAAGACAACGAACCTTGTATGCATAACACAGTACTTAAGCGAAAAATTAGACCGTTCAAATCAGATTGACGTAATATACAATGATTTTTTAAAGGATTTCGACAGACTTGACCATGGTGTTCTACTTTCAAAGCTTGCCACATTTGGTATGTCGATGAATTTACTAGATCTAATTAAATCATATCTACAGAATAAATATCAATATGAGCAACATCGTAGTGTCAAGTCTGTTGAATTTAGTCAGGAGTGCCACAGAGTTCGGTATTGGTACCGCTTATCTTCAACTTATTCGCAAACGATGTTATACACGTTCTTGATGCTGAAACGTCATTCTATGTTAACGACCTAAAAATATTCCTAAAAGGAACGATTACAAAATAATATAAACAATTTATGTGCTTGATGTGTCCTTAATAAATTACCACTTAAGGCACAAAAATATAATATTTTATCGTGTACCAGGAGCACACTTGCTTATGATTATTATTTACACGGTCCAGACTTTATTAAAGATTTAGGAGTTCAGATTGATATTAAGTTTAATTTCAATTAACATATTGTCACCGTAATAGGTGGTGTCCTTAAGAGCCTAGGATTTGTAGTACATAACTGTAAGGAACTTGTTAATATTGACACTCTGTACATTATGTGTCACATTCGTAAAATTCGGTCTTGAGTATACGTTTGTTGTTTGGCGTCCTATCTATAATATTCATATCATTCAATGTGAGAAAATTCACCGTAAATTTCTTAAATCAGCTGTTTATTCTTTTGATGGAATACATCCCCAAATTGGATTCCCTCACGAAATATTACTTCAGCGATGCGACTAATGTTGTGCGAACTGGACAAAAGGAGAGTAGTTGCCTCTGTGATATTCTTGTATAATGGTAAATATAAAATTATAAAATAAATAAAATACAAAATAGTCAATTGGATTGTATTAAATTTTGCAATTATATATAAATTACAGAGTGTCCAGAATATCTGGCAGGAATAATAATCTTTTCTATCTTCATGCTGCCCGTACAAATATTCTTAAGTCTTCTCCATTTTATCAAATGCACATCAACTATAGTAACCTGGAACGTAGGCTTTACTCAATTCGTAAATACATATTTTAATGTATTATAAATGCCATTAGCACTCAGTATGTTAAATGTCATTACTTTATGTTTTAAGTTAATGGTTGCTTTATAAATTATTTATAATGTAATATGTTACTTTATATTTAATTATTTTTTGTCTGCTCTCTTTATCCTGTAACTGGGCCTTATTATCAGTATGTAAAATGTTATTACTTTATGCTTCATGTTAATGTTTGTTTTATAGGTTATTTATAATATGATATGTTATTTTATATTTCTTTCTAATATAATAATTTGTTCTTTACCTTCTTTATCCTATAACTGGGCATTGAGCTTGTTTGATGTCGTATTAAATAAATAGATATATAGATAAATAAATAGATAGATAAATGAATAAATGGATAAATAGATAAATAGATAAACAGATACATAGATAAGATAAATGGATAAGTGGATAA
Source organism: Rhamnusium bicolor (assembly GCA_029963845.1). Taxonomy (NCBI): domain Eukaryota; kingdom Metazoa; phylum Arthropoda; class Insecta; order Coleoptera; family Cerambycidae; genus Rhamnusium; species Rhamnusium bicolor. The sequence continues at coordinate 754,717 of JANEYF010001276.1, read as the reverse complement.
ATAGATAAATAGATTACTAGATAAATGGATAGATTGAAAGTAGATAAATGGGCAAGTGCATAAATAGCTAAATAGATAAATAGATAAATAGATAAATTGATAAATAGGTAAATAGATAAATAGATAAATAGATAAATAGATAAATAGATAAATAGATAAATAGATAAATAGATAAATAAATAACTAGATGAATAGATGAATAGATAAATAGACAAATAGATAAATAGATAGAGATAAATAGATAAATAGATAAATAGATAAATAGATAAATAGATAAATAGATAAATAGATAAATAGATAAATAGATAAATAGATAAATAGATAAATAGATAAATAGATAAATAGATAAATAGATAAATAGATAAATCGATAAATAAATAAATGGATAAATGGATAAATGGATAAATAAATAAATAAACTATTTATATATTAAAATGTTGCTTTGATGAATGTCACACTGTAAACGCATAAATTACAATCACGTGTCTGTGAATACTTTAAAATTTTGTAAGATTAATTTCTTATATTTATTCTTAATTTTGTAGAACAATATCGTTTTAATTAAATATACCATTATCACACATATTATCTTAATTGTAATGCAATTTTCATTGTGACAAATGGCGGGAAAAGTAATTATTGAAAGTTTCGTATGTAACTGTGATAGATTTTTGTAAAATATAAGATTTTAGTGTGCAGTATTTTACTGGTAGTTTTTTCCCAATTATTGTTACCTAATCTAAAATCTATATACTCGGATTCTTTGGTAAAAATTTGGTTCAAATTTGTAGCGTAACTAATATGAAATATTTGGTTCCTTAATAATTTTCTAAATTTATTAAGAAGTACTAGTATATGAAGTTTATTTAAAGATTAAGCAAAGATAAATATTATAATACATGTATTATAATATTTACATCTGTGTTACACAAATATTCAATAATACATGTACTTATTATTTATAACTGTGTTATACAAATTTACACTTGCCAAGCGAAAGATCTTTCTCCCGATAAAATGTAATCTAAATTCCACTAGATTTATTTATTAAATAAATTCTCGATTTTGTGAATTCCATTAGAACAGAGATTTTATATTTACATTTAAATGATGTTAAAAAGTTTCACACAGAAAGTTTTATCGAATTCTTCACTTGGCCAAAACAAAGAACAAGTATTACGTAATTTTGTTAAGGGGATACTTCTTCATGTTGTAGAATAAATACAATCGTCAGCCCCTATTGGACTGAATATACAACGGCACTCCAATCTACAAAGACAGCTAAATTTGTCAGACGTACTTAAACTATTCAAAGCTGCTATACTGGTTTTCCGGTTTATCTGATATTCTTTCTTCTTCTCGTGTACTCTTTTCTATTTTGACATACAACGGATTGATGAATTTCAAATTGCAAAAAAAATATAGCGTGTTTTATGTTTTTATGTTACTGTTTGAAAACGAAATTTTGAATAATAAAAAGTACCTTTAATAGTAACTTGTTAATTTTAGAAACTATTCGTGGATAGTAGGATAAATAAAAATACTTTCCTTATTGGGATTTTCTGCAGTTTATCCTGCCTCCCTCAGAATCAATCTAATAATAAAACCTATTATCTCCAATTCTTATTTTAATTGCATTAGTCATAAATAAATTACTAAAAAGTGCATTAAAAGTCCTCAAAACAACAGTAATTGACACATACAATATTGCATTAAAAAAACAAAAATGCAATAATACACATTTGATTTCATAAAACAAATGATAAAAAAAGCCATTGATTTCAAATTTATATCAATTCATGTATCAAGTGACCTCTATCATTATTTGTAGGTATAATCCAATGCAGGTCGGGGTATTTGCCCGCTGAGTAGTTGTTTCGTTCAAATCATATTTAATAATAGTAGTTTAGTCCACCTGGGCTAGTCCACCGCTCTCGGTACTTGCTTCTCAAGTCGCTATCCGCCACAGAGACATCTATGATGTCGGTCGGATAGTAGCATTTGGACCATATGAGAAGTTTCAGATACCTCTCACCACTACGCAATTTACCTTAGTCAGTATATGACTAGCAGGTTGGCCACTATCATTTGTCTGTTCCATAACCTATGGCATACTGAGGAGAACTAATAAGTTCGAAACCGGTCTGTGTCTGGATAGGAATTGAGAAATGATATTGGCTACCGATCTATCATGATTTGTAGGTATAATCCAATGCAGGTGGGGGTATTTGCCCCTCTCACCACTACTCAAAAATTTTCAAAATTTTTTTCACGAATATATACCTTCCTCACTTTGAGGGGTGAGGAAGTAAGTATATTGCAAACATCTCAGATTAATAATATAAAGATAAGTAACCCATAAGAGATACACTGATTATTATGACCGATACATAAACAACAATTTGCATGTTTACATATCAACGTATCGAAAACAAACCAGGGACTTCTGCTGGCTTCAGCGTTTATTTTAATGCTTTTGCGTAACTTAAAACTTAATATCTTTTCAGTGTGAAAACTCAAAAATGACTAAAATTAATATTAGCTTTACAAAAAATAAAAAAACAACATTTGATTCCATTTGAAGAGTAAAATATCCACATTTTATTAAAAGACATACTTATACAAAAACATTTATTTAATCTTGAATGGAAAGTTCATTCTTAAGGTAGCTCACAAACTGTAGATATTTTAAAGACTGTTGATATTTTTTTAAATTCAATTTTAAAGGTTGTCATTAAAAAATGTGTTTATTTTCAGATTTCCCGAGAATCTGGTGAAAAGAGAAAGTTAGCTGAAAACTCTCAAAATAGAAAATGTCAGTAAGTGGCACTACGTGTGTTCAGAACACTTAAAAAAGTGATTATACTATTAAAAGATCTAGATAACTAGGAATCGATTACTAATCACTAAAGCTGGCCGAGGTGGCTGAAGTACAGCCACGGTCTTGCGCTGGCGTCACACGTGCCGATTTAGAAGTGATTTACGCTGCAGTCTTATTTGAAAGGTTAATGCGTGAGGTTGTGCCTATAAATTATACATAATGTCAAACGCACCAAAGGGTAAAAAAACGACCGTACACGGACACAGTGAATAAATTTATCGGTGAATGTCCGGATTTATTCTATGACGGATGCAAAATAATTTGTAAAGTTTGCAATCAAGACTTAATGTGCTGGCACAAAACAGATTGTCGTCGTCACATCAATACTGTGCAACATCAAAATAAAAAAAATGGCATGCCTTTGACAACTCAGTTTATGTTTGATTTATTGTTAATGATGTTAATAGCCTGTAATATTCCGCTACACATACTGGATAAACAACCATTTCGGGAGTTTTGGAATAAATACAATCCCCAGGTGAACTTACCAAGTCGTACATCGTTACGTAGATATATTCCAGCTGTTCGTGAAGACATTGTAAATAGGATTAAATGTGGATTAAAAAATACACGGCAATGGTTATGTATTAACGAGATGACAGATTGTAAAAAAAATTCTAATTTAAATATTATAGTACGTGTACTGAACCCTCTTAAACCAACATTTCCACTTTTACTAGCTAGTAAAAGACTAATTGCGTGTACTGGCGAAATAATTACGCGTGTGGTGTTGGAGACATTCGAAAAATTTGAACTTTCAACAAGTCAAGTATTGATGTTTGTGACTGATGGTGCCGCGACAATGCGCGTGGTAGGCCGTTCTCTTCAAAGAGACAATTGTAGGTTTTTACATGTTACAGAAACGATACGAAAATGTTTTCCAGAGGTAGATGCATTAATAGCAAATACAAAAAAAGTATTTCTCAAATCTCCTAAACGGCTTCGAGCATTTCACAGACAGTGTCCTGGTATCCCTGAACCACCGGAACCGATTCTTACACGTTGGGGAACGTGATTGAAAGCGGCTTTTATTATGCTGAATATTTTCAACAAATAAAAGCTGTGATACTACAGTTCAACCCTAACGAGGCTGCAGCTATTAGGGAAAGCCAGACAAGCTTTCAAGACGTTTCCCTTGAAACAGATTTAAAAACTATTAATAACAATTATAGAGGACCACACGACGCAATAGAAAAATTGCAAAATAGTTCGTTGTCGTTAGTGGAATCTCTGCAAATAGTGGACGACGTAAATACACAGCTACAGGCTATAAATGACGCAAAAAATAATCGCGTTAGTGAAAACTTCGAGAGTGTATTACAGAAAGATCCTGATTTTAGCAAATTAAGACAAATTTGTGATGGTGCATCTACAACTTCGTTAAGTGACTTCACAGATTGTTTTACTTATGCCTGTATTACATCCGTAGATGTCGAATGGTCATTTTCAAAATACAAACATATTTTTTCACCAAAGCGAACATCGCTGACGGAGACAGCTGTAGAAACATACCTGATGCTATTATACTATAGATCTTCCCCACTTTGTGATGACGACAACCAAACTACTTCATAAATCTGCTTAAAAGGGTGAGTTTTATAAAAAATTTTATAAAATGTAACATTATTGTTAAAATTTATTTCCATTTATTGTACTTATTCAAGTATTATGATATGATGTAAACATATGAGTCATATGACGGCTCTGTCAGCCAGGTGACCTCGGCCAGCTTTACTAATCACAGTACCAAATAACAAATCTTTAAAATCACTTAAAAACGCAGATTAAAATGACAGACGTCGTCTTACAGAACACTATTTGTTGTCAAGACAGTGATAGATCGGGAGTCGATCGGGTTTCTTCGCGCTGTGTTCATGATTCTGACCAATAGGAATAAAACCAACGATAACATTTACGTATGTCACGTGGGATGTAGATAAATCGGACAACTTTTTATGTTTTGTTACTCATCTTCTAGTATTATTAATCTGAGACAAACATACATATGTGTCACTTAATTTTGCTACAATATTGAACCAAATAAAATACCTCAAAATATCTGGGATGGAATATGCACACCATGTATTTCAGAAATTGTTAAATAATCTATCTGTATTTTATCAACAAAAGTACTGCGCTTGATTTAATATAAAATAACGAGGGTATGTTAATTGTAGCTTTTTTTCACCAGGCTTAATTTTGTCAGTAAATTGAGTTTCACAATACCCGCTTAATTGCGCTAATACCATTAATTATGAAAGGAGACCCTAATTACTAATTAAATGCAACGAAGGGTTTAATAGCTTACGACAAGATAAATATAAGAAATTAGAGCTGAAAATTTCCCATTGCAATTGCTACATAATCGATATTTTGTGAACTCTCGGCCTTCTTCAGCTGGAATACCGTAATTATGTAATACTAGTAAATTATTTTCCCTTGAGTTAAGTAACAATTTTGAGGGAATATGAAAATAATTGATGCACTTGGTTATTAATTTTTTTTAAGAGAAAATAATTTTATCGGAACCAATGCTTTTTTAATTAGAATGTATAATCTCATGTTAATACGATGATAATAGGCCTAATTCAGACATTTATAGAAAACCAATCGTCATTAAGTCGTTGTTTCCATTTATATATAAGAGCTGATTAAAGCAGAGTTTGGTTGTCATTACTAATTAACAAATTTCTAATATTTCAATCGACAAATATAAACTGGATTGGAATCTTTAATGTGCGGCTAACACTAACCCAATGGGAACACATTGTTGTTTAAACGTTTATACAACGTTCATTAACGTTTGTGTAACGGTAATTAACGTTATATAAACGTTTAAACAACAATGTGTTCCCGTTGAGAAGTACTTTCCACAAACATCAAAACAAGAATATACTCGCTACACGTTTCATCATCAAGTCAGCATCATCTAAGAATGATTAAAACTGAATTTTACTCATCTCAAACGAATAAACATAAAATTTATAACAGCGTTCTCCAAATACCAATAAACTACTTTTAACTATTCCATAACTTTATGAGCATGGGCATCGCCAAGGGTGCAGTTCTCAAATTTTTGAGGGCGACGCCCATGGTTCTGAGGATGCAACAAATTTTGATTAATAATTAAAGCATTTTAAAATTAAAACGTTTGAATAAAATATCTGCTACTAATGGCCGTATTAAAAATTAAGTCCGTGTATACAATTTATTTGACTTTAAATAAGATTAATAATTTTCATGAATGAACTAGTCAAGTGAATCGTCTGTGACAAGATCAAGTCGAGTTCAGGTAAAGGTTTCAATCATAACTTTTTTTAATCCATTATAAACCCCATTGCATGCAACTAATTTAGTATAATGCTGTGGATTTATTTCTAAAGTACTTGGAAGAAATAAATGGTGATGAAAATGATCTGATATTGGCTTCATCCACGAGTGCCAATAATCTCTGGGGAAACGTCTAATAATGAATAATGTATTAAATCTTCCTTAGAACAGTTTCACTGGGGGTTAACGGTGACTTTGGTGGCATAAACAAGTCAACTATGCGGCGATCTATATCACGAGAGCAATAAGAAGCAGCGTTAGTTGCTAGAAATTTGCAATTTATTGGAATGTCTATCGCCTGTCAGATATATTGTAGATTATGCGTAAAATCAGATCCTACGGTCGCTTGGAATAGATTGGTAGCCATTAATCCTGGCAAATAATGAAAATAAATTATTAGGATTTAAATGGGGATTTTGTTAACTGAAAATGAAAGTTAAAACATTCCCAAAATAAAAAAGACATATGTAAATTACACAGAGTATCATCTACTGATATATAATTATTATAATAGCAATATTAATAATAATAAACTGTATTTTTTACAACCTGCTTAGAGATTTCTGTATTACGCAGACTCTGTGCAATACTAGAGGTGTCTATCAATTGCCTGGTTCGACTGCCGTAAGGCATTTGACATAACATTGCATGAGTTTTTTTAATACTCAATCCAATGCTTTGCGCTATCAACGTGAGATACATAAAACCGCTGCTACCGCTCTGAAAGACTAGCTTCACCATAACATCAGATGCAAAACTGGTCAAAAATATAGCAGGTGGCATTCTGTAGAGGAGTGTTCCAGGGTGATTCCCTGAGTCCTCTCCTCTTCTGCTTCTCACTATAAATACTCAATCCGAAAGATTTGATCATTCGAACTTTCGGAGAAGAACAAGGTGTTTCCCAGTAACATGCCTTCCATTTGGGTTCTGCACTACTCCTTTAAAGCAGTGAATGAAAGTGGATGAGCTACGTTAATTAGACACTGACACCCGCAAGAAGATGAATATTCATAAATGCAGTCATTCTAAATCGTCCGTTCCTCCCATATTAAGAAGGGTTGAGTTTGTAATGTACGCATGATATAGTGGTACTGAATATAGCATGTAACATCTTCAGAGGCTGGGAACCTCTCTTGCGGTACGACAAATAATATGAAACTGCAGGAGTTGGCGCAGTATGGTTCAAGGCAGCAAACAAAGTCAAAGATAAATTTTGTCTCGCATTCGATGAAGGCAGAAGGCGAAATTCTGATGTAGTCAATCACTGAGCTTCACACAAATCATCTGAGAGTCCGATTCAGGGTTGCCGAACGGAGATATCTGTTTCGGCAATACGTCGATCAACCCCCAGCACGGTGTCTTCTATAAGAACATATATGGATCTATTGACAAAGCTGATATCGTCGGATATCGTTGTCGAAAAAGAGAAATGCTATATTTACTAGAACTACTAACTCCTGACTGTCAGATAGATCCGAGCTAATAAGCCTGATGTAGTTCTCCTCGAGCATCAAACCAAAGTGATAAATACCATCGAGTACTCGGTGCCTGTGGAATATATCACCTTGAAAGAGGGCAGAAAACTGATCTAATAAGACAATCTTTCGTACAAGTTGAATCCAAGCTATTCGATTAAAATGATCATATTAGTAATCAGTGTACTTGGTCTGATAAAGTCTACGTTTCTCTCGGAATTGGAAAACCATTCCTGACTGCCAAAGATCATAAGAGTTGGCACGCCAAATACTGAAGGCAATTATTCCAGACTATCTCCATCTGCTTAAATAATTTTGGAATCAGCAGACTTTAACCCTGCTGAATGTGGGAAGTAGCTCTAGTTAATTTGCCGACGTGACTCCTATTTGAATCGGAGCCATAGAAGGTCTGCCTGATTTAGGGAAAATGAAAAAAAAGGCTTTATTGAAAGATAAAGTCTAGCCTAAACTACCCAACTTAATCTTAACGTATATCCCAATAAATTTACGTAAAATACTGAAGAAAAGATATGATTAGAAAATTTCTCATATGAAGGAGTTCACAATACATGTCGTGCTCGGTGTGTTAGTCATGCCGTGGTATAAGCTTCTAAAACAATATAAAGCAGTATGTTAAAAATCCTTGTCATGCCATGTCGGTTGTCAAATTTGTTTCCAGCTGCCTTATTTTCTAATAGAACAACTTATTTCTGTGAATTTCCAAAGTGGCAAATTTAAAAATCTCCTGCATAAATAGTAACTTTAACATAAATCTTTTTATATATGTATCTATGAAACGTAAATATCTAAACCAGGTTCCTTTAAGAAATTTTAATATCTTTGAATATTCAAACCCTGCAAATTCAACATTCAAGTTACGGATGACTACACAAAAGGAAAATCTCGATGCTCCGAGAATAGAATACTCACGGCAAGCTAGCTGGATTCTGCACAATAATCAAAATAATTTTCTAAAATAATAATTTATTCACAATTTTCCTGTGTGTTTTACTGAAACTATACAAGAAAGACATATTAATCTGGACGTGATCTCTCGGATACGTGAGTAATTGTCCTAATTTTTCCTTCCACAGCCCACAAATTTGCGACAGCATATATCGAGTTATACAGTGAAAACGAAAATGATTTGATCATTTTTAATAGACAATAACAAAAATAAATTCTATCAATCTCCAAATTACTGATATTTTGAAAGTTTGTAAAATGGTACATTGGAATATACAGCACTGGATATGTTGTGATGCAAATTTTGTTAAATTTAATTTTATTATTCAAACCAAATGCTAATTTCGTCTTTATTTTAATGTTCGTGATACTTCGGCTCGAGGTGTTATTTCGTACTGGGTGAGGAAGTGGCGAAATAATGGGTCAGTTGAAAAAAGAAAATCAGCTGAGAAGAGTCGATCTGCATGCAATCTAGAAAATAAAAAGTAAGTGAGACAATCGATTCTGCGCAGCCTAAAGCGATCATTTCGGTGACATGCGGTAGCATTAAATTTATTTGCAACAAGTACCCGAAGAATGCTGCACAAAATGAATTTTCATCCATACAAAATGCCAGTGGTATAGGAGTTAACTGATCGTGATAAACAACCGTACTGAGTTTTGTCAACTTTTTTTGAGTTAAAAATGAGAGACCTAATATTGCACGCCATCTTTTATGAACGACGAAGCATACTAACGATGAAGCACACTTTATTTTGCGTGCCACAGTAAATATACATAATTTTTGGTACTGGGTCACTGAAAATCCGTGTGAAATCTATGAAAGGCTCTTACATTCCCCAAAAGTAACTGTCTGATATGCTGAATCATTGTCAATAATCATCGGCCCATATTTCGTTTAGAAGGCGCTCAAGCAGCCACAGTCACTTCTCAATGGTACATACTCCAAACATTTTTATACCACAAACCGATGCAAACGGTGATCTTGATTGGCCCTCGAGATCTCCTGATATTACTACCCCAGACTTCTTTGCTTTGGGATATTTAAATAGTAAAATTCTCAAGAGTAAGCTTAGACATATCGAGGAGCTTAAAAGAAATATCCGACAAGAAATTGAAGCTAATTCACTGTGGAAGATATGTTTATGTTTATATAAGTAAAGCTTGTCAACGAGCTCAACCTACACTTTGACTTCTAAAATGTGTATTGTGTATACCAAATGTGAGAGCCTTATATTAAAAACTGTGCTGCTATCGTTGTATAATACGTACATAAGTTATAATACTGTAAAACCCTTACATCAGCTAAAAGCAATAGCCAGATAAGTTTATAAATAAGAGCGCTTCCAGCACTCTTCAAGTTTTTTCATCCTAGACTTCAACCAGCTAAGTTCGTTGTAAAGTGTAAATAATCGACACAGTAAATAAATTTTCTTAAGAATCTTTTTTACTTTCGTTTTAAAAAGCCAATCGCTCGTCTACGATTCATATACACTAAGACAGATTTTTTTTTGCTGAAATTACGTTGTCATAATTCATCTAGATTCTCCTAGAAATGCAAATAATTGAAATGGTTCTCAATTTTCTCGCAAATGCATACCTTTCTCATTTGAAAGTTGAGGAAACAATATATTTATATTGTTGAAGACTAAATAAAACTTTCTTACTGAACACTTTTATTGATACTCATATTACAAGAAATAAGTAAACAAATTTCAAGTTATATAATGTCTTGGCGTGACAAATATTGTACAAGACGTGTATTTTGAACAACCCCAAGTAAATCATTAACCGCTAGGGAATTACATTTAATCCGGTTGGCAGCTTGAATTATTTACTTCCTTTTGATATAATCATCAATCTTTGCGTTAACCTCGTAACCTATTCTAGTCAACAAACTGTTACTTATAATAAATCCGCTGTTATAAGTGATTACGTTCTGGTTTCGATGTAATCCAAAATTTAAAGTAAATTTTCGACAATATATTATGATTTTATATCAAAAGAAAGCATTTACAATAACAAACTAAAAGAATATTGGATCAACTGTATTACTTACAATACAACACATATCGCCTCATAGAAAAGTATAAAAATAAATTAAATAATTTGTAAGGATAAACTGAGAATGGACAAAAAAATATTTTATGTGGAGATATAATTTTACAATAATTAATAGAGCTGTCCGAGGTGGCTGGAGTACAGCCACGGTCTTGCGATGGCGTCACACGTGCCGATTTAGAAGTGATTTACGCTGCAGTCTTATTTGAAAGGTTGATGCGTGAGGTTGTACCTATAAATTATACATAATGTCAAACGCGCCAAAGGGTAAAAAACGACCGTACGCGGACACAGTGAATACATTTATCTGTGAATTTCCGGATTTATTCTATGACGGATGCAAAATAATTTGTAAAGTTTGTAATCAAGACTTAATGTGGTGGCACAAAACAGATTGTCGTCGTCATATCAACACCGTGCAACATCAAAATAAAAAAAATGGCATGCCTTTGACAACTCAGTTTATGTTTGATTTATTGTTAATGTTAATAGCCTGTAATATTCCGCTACACATACTGGATAAACAACCATTTCGGAAGTTTTGGAATAAATACAATCCCCAGGTGAACTTACCAAGTCGTACATCGTTACGTAGATATATTCCAGCTGTTCGTGAAGACATTGTAAATAGGATTAAATGTGGATTAAAAAATACACGGCTCTGGTTATGTATTGACGAGACGACAGATTGTAAAAAAAATTCTATTTTAAATATTATAGTACGTGTACTGGGCCCTCTTAAACTAACATTTCCACTTTTACTAGCTAGTAAAAGACTAACTGCGTGTACTGGCGAAATAATCACGCGTGGGGTGTTGGAGACATTCGAAAAATTTGAACTTTCAACAAGTCAAGTATTGATGTTTGTGACTGATGGTGCTGCGACAATGCGCATGGTAGGCCGTTCTTTTCAAAGAGACAATTGTAGGTTTTTACATGTTACGTGTAAAGTGCATGCGTTACATCTTGTGGCAGAAACGATTCGAAAATGTTTTCCAGAGGTAGATGCATTAATAGCAAATACAAAAAAAGTTTTTCTCAAATCTCCTAAACGGCTTCGAGCATTTCATAGACAGTGTCCTGGTGTCCCTGAACCACCAGAGCCGATTCTTACACGTTGGAGAACGTGGTTGAAAGCGGCTTTTTATTATGCTGAATATTTTCAACAAATAAAAGCTGTGATACTACAGTTCAACCCTAACGAGGCTGCAGCTATTAGGGAAAGCCAGACAAGCTTTCAAGACGTTTCCCTTGAAACAGATTTAAAAACTATTAGTAACAATTATAGAGGACTACACGACGCAATAGAAAAATTGCAAAATAGTTCGTTGTCGTTAGTGGAATCGCTGCAAATAGTGGACAACGTAAATACACAGCTACAGGCTATAAATGACGCAAAACGCAAAAAATAATCGCGTTAGTGAAAAATTCGAGAGTGTATTACAGAAAGATCCTGATTTTTTTCAAATTAAGACAAATTTGTGATGGTGCATCTACTACTTCGTTAAGTGAGTTCACAGATTGTTTTACTTATGCCTGTATTACATCCGTAGATGTCGAATGGTCATTTTCAAAATGCAAAACATATTTTTTTCACCAAAGCGAACATCGCTGACGGAGACAGCTGTAGAAACATACCTGATGCTATTATACTATAGATCTTCCCCACTTTGTGATGACGACAATCAACTACTTCATAAATCTGCTTAAAAGGGTGAGTTTTATACAAATTTTTATAAAATGTAACATTATTGTTAAAATTTATTTCCATTTACTGTACTTATTCAAGTATTATGATATGATGTAAACATATGAGTCATATGACGGCTCTGTCGGCCAGGTGACCTCGGACAGCTCTAATAATTAAAAATGTTTCTCATATTCAGTTTATTTGGCACAGTAAAGAGTGAATTATAAAATATGTGATAGGGAGTGATATAAAAAGGTCTGGTTACTATTATATTTTTATGCAATGATATTAGCTGCCTACTTGCCAGAAGTAATAAAATATGCTATTGAAAGTTCCCTAATAACTGCAAACAATGATTGTTTAGTTTCTTTAGCAACACTAAAGAACGCTTATATTTTGACAGATTTTTCGATTTTTTATTCAAAATATTTTTAAAATGATTTTTTTCACAAGAAGAAATATCACTTGAAACGGCAAAAGTAAGTGCTGAATTACTGCTCAAAAAGTCTTGAGAGATATGAAAATGAATACCGTATATTTTGCAAGTGGCGCCAGCGGAAAAAAGTTAACACAATAAGTGATGATACTCTTCCCGTTTATTTGTCGGAAAAAGCCAAATCCATGAAAGCTTCAATTTTCAATTTAAAAAAGTTGTTTGGTAGTAAAAGAAAATGTGAATGTTAGTAATTTTCCAAAAACTACTGCATTTATCAAAGGACTAAGTGTTGGTTACACACCAAAAAAGTCCAAAATATTAAATGCAGACCAAGTCGCCAAATTCATACTTGAAGCACTAAATAAAAAGTGGTTATTATAGTCAATAACCACAATATTAAAATTACTTTAGTAAGTAATTTTAATATTTGATATTTCCGGTGCATGCCGAAGAGGTAACTTGATTCGTTTAGCTTTGGAACACGTGGAAGGTAAAGGCCATTTTTTGGTGGTATTCCTTCGAGATGGCAAAAATCATAAGTTAAGAAGTTTCATAATTACAAAGGAAGGATGTCACTTTGATCTATGCAGTTTTTATCATAAATATAATAATCTAAGACCTATAAATATGGCTGGTAGTAGATTATTTATAGCGTATCGCAATGGATGTTGGAATGGCTCCGGGCGTGGGTAATCCTAGAGAAACAATTGTATCCAAAAACACCTAAATAAATTGTTTTGAATTTGAATTTGAATTTGAATTTGGTAGATGTTATGGTCAACATGTAGGTTGCCATATTATAAGTGGTACAACAAAACAGATTGCCAAAAAAATCCTGAAGAATATACTGGACACGGCTTAAGACGATCTTCAGTATCTATGTTGGAAGAAGGCGGAGAGAATTTGCTTACTCTAAAAAGACATGGAGGTATTTTCTGGACTCCTAATGAAATATACTATTTCGTCCTAGGACGAAAAATGCTTTTCGGCAGGGAAAAGCAGTTGCCTAGAAACCACACGTAAAAATAATACCAGTTGTAAAAATGTACCCTTTTCGTTCAGATATTTGAACCAAAAACATCACTTTTCAATACAATCGAACAAAAATAACTATTTTACGACTAGTTTAATTGTGTGTGAAAAAGAAACCTTTTATTTCACCCCTTGTCATACCATGACTTTTCTCACATAGGCACATTCGTCGAAATTTATAAAATAGATAATTAAATGTACGATAAGAACAAAATATCATAGCGATGTAATTTTAATTAAAAAATATGTGTATTTGTGTTTTTAATACAGTGGTTTTATGATAAATGAGTGTGATCATTACATTTACAAAAATTTTATTTCGCTATAAACGGATTTGATAATCCTTGCGTATAACTACAGTTGTATCGATCGCAAACTAAATAGTCACATACGTGTTAATTGGGCGACTTTCATTATGACTGTCAGCTGCAAAGGATGATTGATTTCCGGTAAGCTTTGCCGACCCATTTAATCAATTCCGAATCAGCCGTCTGTACGTCCATTATTCTCCAACTATATCATTATTTAACAATTTGCTTGTTTTATTTCAGTACATTGAAGATTTTACGTCATTTTAAATTGCCCTGTCCTAACCATCCATTTAGAGTGCTTTTAATGTCACGAGAAATTCTACTGCTCTCGCAGATAAACTGAATTATTGACCTCATTAGCTTTACGTAAATTTGACCAACATTTTCAGTGGATGGTATAAATATTTACAATAATAATAATAATAATAAATATAAAATACAAGATGACATAATACATATTAAAATAATAAATATAGCATGGAGCGATAAAAAGATTATCGAAGTGATATTGGGTGTCACTGAGATATGGTTCATCTCCCTCTTTTATTGTATAATTTTTAATTTAGAAAATGATATTATATACAGGCTGTAACAAATTCGCTTCTCACTACAGGGATCTCGGAAACGGTAAGAGATACAGCATCGGTTAAATTAGGGCAAAGTTGCAGAATTTGGCGATTAGGAATATGCCGTTGAGAAATCGAAAATATCTCTTGCCGTTCTTGAGATTTTTTGAAAAAAAAGTAAAATTTTGAATTTTGGTTTTTCTTTTTTTTGGCGTTATTTGAAGAGTAATCGAAGAACTAAATACACATTTTCATTGTCACTTTTTATTCTTTACAAGATAGCGTAAAAAGTTTTTTTATAAGACGTTTCGTCTTTTCACGACCATCATCAAGTACGTTATTTTAAATACGGACCTGTATTTTTTATTGCATTTTTTTGTAGCTTTTAAACCTCCGACTTCATTGATGTATCAAACTTTTATGTTGCTAACCGTTTCGTAACTGTAAACCATCATCAAGTAAAAAAAAACACTTTTTTTCAGATCAACGTTACTTTATTGTTTTTCATAATTATTAATTAATTAAATTATTAACAATGAGACTATAAAAATTAAATTAACAGGTAGAAACACAGTAATGGCACAATAAATAAATTTTAACAAAGAACAACAACAATAATGATAAATAATTAACAACCAAAAATAAAGTCTAATAAGGCGGCTTTGGATATTTAGAATAACAAATAAAACAATAACGGGTAACTGTCATATTTCGCTTGTCTATGACTGTCTATGAGTTATTTTAATTCATTCTGGTTAACTATTATTCAAAAAATGCCCTTTTCGGATTTGGAAAAGCGAGATATGCTGAAATGTTATTACATGTGTAATCTAAATTCACGGAGAGCTAGTGATACGTATGAGGAACAATTTCCTGAAAGAGTACAGCCCCACCGATCCCTATTTCAAAAGTTAGATCGAAATCTTGGGGAATTTGGTTCACTGAGGAAAGCCAGGACATCATATGGCAATAAAATTACACAAAATGAAAATAATGCTATTTTGAATCAGGTGCGTACTTAAAGATTCTTAGATATTTGCGCAGAGCTAGCTAATATTTGTTCAAAGATTACTCATATTAAGTTGTATAGGTTTTGTGATCTAAAATTTGATGTGATTGTAATATTACATAATATTTTTTAAATTATATTATGTTTCCTATTTTAGATAAATAATGACCCGTCGAAGTCGACCAGAGAAATAGCCAATACCATTAATTTACCAAATACCTCACATATGAAAGTCTAGCGAGTATTAAAAAATAACATGAAACCCTATAAAATACATATCTCTCATTGTTTGCGACAAGGTGATCGAGAAAGACGTTTGCAATTCTGTATCTGGCTAAGGCAGCAAATTGACAGAAGCAACAATTTTTTAAATGAAATAATTTGGAGTGATGAATCTAAATTTACCAATTGTGGCATCTTTAATAGAAATATGGAACATATTTGGGCGGTAGAAAATCCACGAATTAATCGACCAATTCGAGCTCAAGTTCGATTTGTCTCAACGTATGGGCTAGCATCTATGGCGATAGAATTCTCGGGTGCAGGTTATCTTGAATTTATGAGAACAACATTTTCAGATTATTTAGACGAAGTACCACTGAATAGATTTCCAAATTTATGGTTTCAGCAAAATGGGGCACCTCCTCATAATACTAGACACGTAAGACAATTTCTCCATCAACAATTTCCTGAAAAATGGATTGGTAATCGTGGAGTAGTCGAGTGGCCAGCGAGGTCACCGGACCTTTCGCCTTTGGACTATTACCTGTGGGGTCACTTAAAAAATAAAATCTATAAAACGGTGCCAAATGATGTTGCCGAATTAAGAGCAAATATTGTAAATGGATTTAATTCTTTACGAAGACGTGATATTCAGAGGGTAGTGCAAAATATTCGTCGAAGAATAGATTTATATAGGAATGTAAATGGAAATCTGTTTGAATACTTATTATAAATTGTACATTATAACAATTTATACTATTTTCATCAATCTATTCGTAGTTATTATGTTATTAATTGTTATTTATCATTATTGTTGTTCTTTGTTAAAATTTATTTACTGTGGTATTATTTGTGTTCCTACCTGTTAATTAAATTTTTATAGTTTCATTGTTAATAATTATTAATTATAAAGAATAATGAAGTAACGTTAATCTGAAAAAAAAGTGTTTTTTTTACTTGATGATGGTTTACAGTTACGAAACGTTTAGCAACAAAAGTTTGATACATCAATGAAATCGGAGGTTCAAAAGCTACAAAAAAATGCAATAAAAAATACAGGTCCGTATTTAAAATAACGTACTTGATGATGGTCGTGAAATGACGAAACGTCTTATAAAAAAAACTTTTTACGCTATCTTGTAAAGAATAAAAAGTGACAATGAAAATGTGTATTTAGTTTTTCGATTACTCTTCAAATAACGCCAAGAAAAAAAGAAAAACAAAAATTAAAAAATTTTACTTTTTTCAAAAAATCTCAAGAACGGCAAGAGATATTTTCGATTTCTCAACGGCATATTCCTGATCGCCAAATTCTGCAACTTTGTCCTAATTTAACCGATGCTGTATCTCTTACCGTTTCCGAGATCCCTATAGTGAGAAGCGAATTTATTACAGCCTGTATAGTCAATACACAAATAAAAACATATTATTTGACTTAAAAAAAAGAAATTATCATTTCCGGTTTCAACGAAAATTCGCTAATAATAACGAAAAACCAAAAAAAAAGCCAACCACTCAAATATGTCACAGTGCCAAACCCAGAATTTAATGCTCTATCCAAAGCTATAAAAATATACAAGAGGTGGGTCATGATAAAAATTAGAAAGCTCCTATCATTTCCGTTGAAACTGGAAGTGATCATTTTTTTTATGTCAAATAATATAGTTTCATTTGTGTATTGACTAGATGTATGTATATATATATATATATATATATATATATATATATATATATATATATATATATATATATATATATATATATATATATATATATATATATATATATATTATATATATATCATTTTTCTAAGTTAAAAATCAAACAAAAAAAAGGGAGTGAACTATATTTCAGTGACGCGCGGTATAAAAGGAATGATAAAATTATTAAAAATTACATGTTAAAATAGATTAAATTTAAATGGTGTATAATTTAAAAAAGAATTTAATAATTTTTAATTTAGGTTTAAATGAATAAATTGTAGCTACCTCTTTGAAACTTTCCGGCAAAGCGTAATAAGTTTTAAAGCATTATACGAACCCCTAATTAAACAATAAAAATTATGAAATGGAATATTAAATGAAGAGGTGGATGAATAAAGATGTTGATTAACAAAGTCAGAAAACGTTTTTAAAGAAATACATTGTCATTTTTTAATTAATTCGCTAAAATCTACAAATTAATTATTATTCAGTATCTAAGCATCTAGGAAACGTAACGAAAGGTTGGTAATAAGTCGTAAAACTTAACAGCTTCATAGAACAGGATACTCCAATTTTTGGAAAATTTCAGTTAAGACCTTTATCCATCCACCCTTTCAAATCATAATAATGTTCTGATACCATATTATGTTCAATTATATTTATGTTTAGTGAAATATTAAGATTGTTTTCAAAATAAGATTTGTTTCAAATAAATTAATAAATTCCGCAGCTACCTCGATTGTTTGTTTTCAATTTTTCATAATAATGTCGTTAACTATAAAATCAAATGATTTTACCTGTCCGAGAATTTTGGGAGCATGTGATTTTTTATTTCGTTCCACAGCCAACATTCTTATTGTAAAGTTTATTTCAATCTTAGCCGCGACATAAAAAAACATCGGCTTCTTTGACAGCAGTAAAGGGATTAAGCCGACATTTTTTTATGTTGCAAATAAGTTTAAAATAAACTGTATATAATGCGATGGAATGGTGAGAAAGTGTGTTATTTTAAAAAATCTAATAAGATTCTCTGTTCGACATACTCGCTATAAACAATAACACGCTTTTTAGTAAAATGTGTAAATACAAAGAAAAATTGCTGTAAAACTAAACTGACTGTGCGTGTACATATGTGTATTTATGTTTATTGAAATATAAGTAGGCAAACAGCAGCCCGTGTTTATTTTGCTAATCACAATATTTGTAAAACAATCCCAAGCTAATTTTTTATTCACTCTTACCCCTAGAAATTTAACATGTTTATTTGATTTATTTACTGGATAATAAACTTTTGTATGTTTAGAACATTGCAATTTTTTTGCTACGTCTAATTTAATCTCACTGTTTTCACATATTTGATGTTATTCATTGAGCACAAATTATTGATATTCACACGCCATTAACAGTTGTTACACATAACCATTGCAACGTGCAAACTGATAATTAATTTATAATCATCGCTGGCATGATATATCTACAGAAATAATAATAATAATAATATGAGTGGGTCTATTAAAAAAAAAGAAAATAAATAATATATTTACAAATATGGGGTGAAAAGGAATGTATTCAATGAACTGCCAAAGCAACCAAAGATCTTCCATACATCCTTCGAATGGGGCGTAGCAAAAGAAAAAAACATAAGAAAATATTACCATGTGATAAATAAGAAGTATTTTCTGCTATGCCCCAATTAAATAATATATTATATTTTAAAATAGTTGAAATAAATTAAAACAAGAAAAATCTTTTAGAATAATTGCTTAGTTTTTCTTTTAAATGTCGAGATTGGCATGGTTTTTATAGCTGTAATCAATTTGATTATACAGTTTTACTATATTATAAGAAAAGGATCGTTCATATAAGGTTAATTTGTGATGGGGCATGGAGAGCATATCTTTTCTTCTAATATTAATGTTGTGTATATCTGTGCGAAATCTAAGCTTATTATATAGATATTGTGGTGATTTCAACATTATCAGCCTATGAAAAAAACATATAGAATGGTGCTTTCTTCTATTCGACATATTAAGCCAATTTAATTCACTCAGCTTGTAGGTAACATGATCCCGCTTTTTTATACCGTATATAAATCTAATACACGAATTTTGGACTTTTTGAATTCTGTAACAGTCCTGTTTATCAATGCAAAATTCATACAATACATCACAGTAATTAAATTGTGACAAAACTTAGGTACAGAGTTAATATTATCTGGGTTTTGCAAGGATTGTGGAATATCAATATTTTTTTTATAAATTACATTAAGTTTTTTTTAGTTTAGCCCATGTCTCAGATATGTTACTATTTTGTATTTTGTAGTTGAGGTAAGCCTTCTTCTCTCTTTTGACCGCTATATTTGTGTAATTTCTTACCGTTTTATAATATTCCCAGTTAGCAATAGTTTTATTTTTATTATATTTATTTTTAGCCATATCTCTTTCTTTCATGATCTGCTTTAAGTTATAAGTTACCCACGGCGTGTAAGGTCTATTTATTTTACATTTTTTTTCTGGTATCTGAGTGTTATATAGATCACTTAAACATTCGTTCAAAAAAAGCAACTTTTTCTTCAAGTTTTTAATTACAATTAAATGAAAAATTGGCAGAGAGCGCAAATGGTTATTAAAATTTTGATTAAAATTTTTGTAATCTCTATAAATAATTTCTTTATTTGGACATTTGACGATAGCATTTATTCTACAATAGATTAAATCATGGTAAGAAAGATTATGCATGCTTATGACTGCCTTATCCAAAATAGCATCTGAATTCGTTGTTAATATTAAATCTATAATTGTTGAAGATGTAGCAGTCGTGCGAGTGGGTTCATTAATTATTTGCTCTATACCCAAACAATCCATGGAATTAGTAAATAGTTTTGTTGCCGAATTATGTAATTGTAGCTGATCTATGTTAAAATCCCCTAAACAAAATAAATTTTGAAAATTATTTGGTAATTCATTTGTTATTGTATTTTCAAATATGTTTAAAAATCTATTACATTCAAAGTTAGGTGCACGATAAATCACCCCTACTGTATATTCAGTGTTTCAAAAACTTTGTTTGCATGTTGTATGTGTCTATCTGCTAACTGTTTATTGTTAACGGTAAATTTTATTAGACTACAAACTATAAATTTAACCGGTAACAAACTTAAATAAAATCCTTACCTGCTTTTAAAACTTATGTTAATGAAAATTAGTTATTACATAAAACTTACTTATTCATTTAAAATCTTTTCTTATACCTACAATGTTTAATAATTGTAATTATCTAATATCGTTAATGGCTTTTACGTAATTAATGAAAACTTGCAAACAGCTCCTGAGCTATTAAAAACTTTTAGCGTCACTTACATTTTTGTGTTCTAATTGCAGAAACTTCTGTCAAAGCGAATGGTTCAGAGTGCCTCATTTGGAAGAGATCGGCTATTCATAGTAGGTGAATCATCTACTATGAATACACCATGTTTTTGTGTTAAAATGTCCTTTTGTATATAAAAAAATTATGCTCCTTTAATAAAAAATATGATGTGGCCAGCACATAACTTTCTTATATCAGTATATATTATCCTGATCTAAAAAAATCATTCTATTTAATTCTTCACTTACCTCAATTAAATTTTAATAGTGTACCTTGAAATTCAAATTAAAATTTTTAAATAATTAATTATCAGCGTCATTCGATACTGTCAATAATAATTCATGTCACATTTTCATAATTTCTTCTTATTGACATTGATATTTTTGTAACTAAATTAGACATTTCAAATATCAAACTGTTAAATTTATCCTAACCCCAATTTATGTGGTCAAATGTGTAAAAAAATTCAGTGTACATCAGCTTTATTTAAGTACTTGTAAAATATATTTTATTGACTTGATATAGTAGACATGATTTATAATCTTTCATCAAGAATATATTTTTTTGTAAAGGCAAATACAAAAAAAATTGGGTCCCGTGGACCTCCTTTTAGCTGCCCAATTTTGCTAATTATCGAATTTGTCATTGTCTTTGGCCTTTAGAACATGTGTACCAAATTTGAAAGCTTTATTTCAAAAACTGTGGCTGCTATCGCAATACTACAGACATGCAGACAGAGATATAGTTCCAAAGGGATTATTAAACGAATGATAACATGGCAATATAATGACGAACGTACTGTCTAAAAAACACTCGGACGAAATGGACATTTATTTAGGTCAAAAAAGTTTTAAAATAAATAAAAAATATCTGATGTGGCCAGCACATAACTTTCTTATACTAGTATATATCATCCTCATCTAAAAAAAATCATTCTATTTAATTATTCACTTACCTCAATAAATTTTAATAGCCTACCTTGAAATGTTTCATTAAAATTTTTAAATAATTAATTATCAGCGTTAATCGATACTTTCAATAATAATTTATGTCATATTGTGGTGTATTTGAATTTTAGTAGACTGTATGGATTTCAAGCTAAACTATAAAATGATATACCCTTAACGGCAGTTTTAATCATTAGTATGTGTCTCACTCGTGTAGTGGGAAAAAGGTAAAGGAAGGAAATTTGGAACAAACGAAATGAGCGAACACACTTCAATTTTTAGAATGCACAGTATTTTTCTTTTAAACACTATTTAATTTGCTGATGGATTTATGCGTTTTTTAAACCGTCCGTTTTACTCACAACTATGCGAATGCTTTCTTTTCTATCCATCTCTCGGCAGAAAAAAGGGGCGGGTTTTTGCGGCAAAAACATTCGAATAAAAGGAATAATCGCTATTCAGAGTGTTTTAATATAAACGCCCAAAACACATATATTTTAATAATTTTTTTGTTGTTGACATTGACATTTTTGTAACTAAATTAGACCTTTCAAACGTCAAACTGTTAAATTTATCCTAACCCCATTTTATGAGGCCAAATGTGTAAAATATGTCAGTTTACGTCAGCTTTATTTAAGTATTTGGAAAATATATTTCATTCGCTTATATGTTTTTTTATAAAATCAAATACAAAAATTTTGACCTGGAGTGGGTTGCAACCTTTGATGTGAAGATAACACTGACGTGAGTTTTCCACGAAACACCAAAACACGCGCGTCGAGTGCAGTATATAGTGTTTTGGTGTTTCGTGGAAAACTACGTCAGTGTTAATAAAATTTGAGTTCTGTGAACCCCCTTTCAGCTGGCCAATTTTGCTCATCATTAAATTTATTATTGTGTTTGGCCTTTAGAACAAGTATACCAAATTTGAAAGCTTTATCTCAAAAATTGTGGCTGCTATCGCGATATTACAGACATGAGGACATATTTCTTTTTCATAAAGTTATGTTTCTCATATATAATTCGTCGAGATCCGTCCTGAAATGCATTAAAAGCTTTTTAATTTTTTTTCCGAAATTGTACCATTTTCCTTCTTTCATTCATTATGTCTCTTCTGGTGGTACCACATTCACCAAATTTAATGTGTCACCTAAAATGTTGTTGACAATCTTTACTGCCAAATTTGGAAAGTCTCCCGTTAGTATTTTTTAAGTTATCGCGGATAAACACATACACACACACACACACACACACACACATCCACACACACTCATCCATACACACACATGCACACATACGCACGACAGACATCATTCGGAAAATAGTCAGAATGGATTCAGAAAGGTTCAGAATGTATATATCAATCAAAATCTCGAGGACGAAAAAAATCACGATTACTATACTTCCTTATATTAGGTATAAGAAAGTAATTATAATAAAATTTATATAACGTGACATGAGAATTAGTTCGCATGGCTTATTTTAACACAGGACAATTATTGAACAATGTGTTTTTCGTTCACAGTCGAAATCTTCCAAATTAACAACTGTTGTCAGCTATTGAGCCAAAATTATAATAAATATTTAGATTCTTCCCATTATACGGCTACTAAAATTTTATTTTATA
This sequence comes from Rhamnusium bicolor, assembly GCA_029963845.1. Lineage (NCBI taxonomy): Eukaryota > Metazoa > Arthropoda > Insecta > Coleoptera > Cerambycidae > Rhamnusium > Rhamnusium bicolor. The sequence continues at coordinate 731,095 of JANEYF010001276.1, read as the reverse complement.
GTACTTGAAAAATATGCCTTACAAATGTTAACAATCCAAGTAATAATTTGGTATTTTGACAACCTTCTCACAGTATTCACAAATGAAGAACAATTAGCAAAGTATAAATGGTAAAGTCAACGTCAGAAAATCATAAGTAAACAAGCAATTACATTACGTTAAAATCAAAGGACTTTAATTTATTTTATTCGTGCCTTTCTTTTATAATTTACTGCTCTTTTATACAATGTGAGGCAGCACGATTACTTTTATTAACTCATAAAAATGTTAGTACTGTTTAAATATACTCCTATATTGTCCGGAATTCTGAACCAAGTAAAATGTCACTGTTATTTATGGAAGTTAATAACACCGATATTTTATTAATAATTTATAATGTTTACGTATATATGTGTTTTACTTTTGAATGAAAGAGCATAATAAATTATTGACCTTTCAAGATTTGAAAGTTTTCTACCAAAATGTACAGTTTGAAAAGTTTTATTTTATTAATAAATAAATTTTAATTTACTTGTGGTAAAAGTTTACAGCCAATAAATGCAAATGTATAAAAATTATGTTGATCAATCATTACAAAAAAAATGTAAGATACATGTTCAGAATCACCTCAAAAGGCTCAATCCAAAGTATGGTCAAAAGTAAAATTTCAAAGTCAAAAAATTCATATTTTATTCACATTGGTAAAGGTTATTTAATAAAAACGAACAATGTCCTTGTTCTGCTTGACAGTAATGATCCTGATAATAATCAAGAATTAAAAATAATTTATTTTTTTTAGATTCGAAAAATTGTCTCGCATCACCATCTTTCGAAATAGATGTAAAACTAGATTTCATGTATCTGTGGTGTGAGCACGTTAAAGATTCCTACCCTATGCCAAAGAAATATACCGACATTAAATAAGTGATTTAAAAAATAGTTTTTAAAACACTTATGTTTTTTCTTATTTTAACCAAAGTCGGGATTTGTACCTTTGGGATAATACAGAACAACTTTCCTCATTGAAGTAATCTTGACCGCAAACAAATATATTTGTGAGGAGGCCATGGAAAACTATTAACAACAACAACACTTCTTATAATTAAAATAATTTCGCCAAAAATAGGAAAAACTAAACTACAATAAATGTTCGAATTGTCTTCCATTGACACCTATGCATATTTATCGTATTTCTAATATTTATTGAGAAGGCCATGGTAAAAAAAAAAAATCGAAATAATCGTAAATGTCAAAAACTAATTTGTGAGTTAATTATTAGTGGGCATTGTTAAAAATGGTTCAATTTATTATTTATGAAAAATATGATATAACTAGTAATAGTAGTAGTAGCTACTTATTTTGCTAGGCAAGTAGGCCACAATGGGCCCTTTTTACCTAGGGACCTACAGTTTAGCGTGGACTCCGAACCACGGTCCTCGACTATCAACTAACCCACCGCCTGGGCCTGCCCGCCTGCACCGCTAGCAGAGTGGCAAACCTCCTGGGTAGGTCTCTTCGACCCTCCATCCGGGCTCGCCTCTCCGCCTGCATCAGGCTAGCGGCCTTCCCGGGATTGTGTATTGACAGCCTACCGACTGTTAGACGAGCTATCGTTTATCCATCCAATTGCCGGACTCGATCAGTGCTGCTTAACTTCACTGTCGAATATCGGAAATTAAACGGATGCCCATACCTCATCCCCCATGATATAATAAATAAATAATAATAATAATAAACGTCTTTATTGTGTAAAATAGAAGGAATTTTACACAAAAAGTTAGTGGTACAGTATACACTGATATCAAAACTACTAACCTAGAATACCATTGGTATAGTATTAGTACAGTATATAATATGCAATATTACAATATGTGTATATCTAACGTATATCTAGTTAAGTACATGTATCTACAGTATATGAACATATAATATATATCAAAAACAGTATTTATCTATATGATATCTAGATTTTATCACTATTTTATCACCGCCTAAAACAATTTTAAATTTATGTTTAATTCGCCGCTCAAAATCAGAGACTTTAGTTGACGTTTTAGTACATTTGTTGATTTATTGTGTAGCTGTGGAGGTAGATTGTTATAGACATAAGTCGAGAGGTAGGTAAAGGATGATCGAAATGTTTCATATTTAGGCCTTATTGTATGCAATTGGTCGTTTGTATATCTCAAGTTTCGGTTATGCATGACATTTCTCGCAATTAGTTTATCATAGAGATAGATAGGTTTTTGCGTTAGGATGACATTATTTAATAGTGAGGTGAAATGTAGGAAGCGCCTCTCATTTATTTTTAGTAGTTTTAACTCCCTGATATGTGGTGTTATATGTTCGTAGATAGAACTATTTGTTACAAATCTAATACAGATATTCTGGATTTTTTTGAAGTTTGTTTGCTTCTGATAAATTTAAGCAAGGCCCATAAACATAATCACAGTAGTTGACGTGTGATAAGACTAAGGACTCACATAACTAAGTATTTTATAGAATGCGGAGAAGATTCAAATTTAGCTTCCGAGCTTTATTTTAATAGGTAAGTTATAGACAGCAAAACTTTGTGCCAAAAGTGCTGCCTAAACAATAGTTTTAGATATCCAGAAAAGAGACAGCCAGACATAAAAATATTCAAAAGGCTAAAACAAAATTTAAAAGAGTTTGGATCATTTGTAAAACCTCGAGCAAAAATATATAATAAAGCCGGTAGAGAAGCTGTAGAAAATGTTGTTTTAAAAACTAAGAGAAAATCCAAATATATCGTCTCGCAAAATACAGGACATTTTAGGATACCAAAAACAGCTGCCTTGCGCTGCTTAAAAAAAAATTAATTCAAACCCTACAAAATTAGGATTAGTCACCATCTACACCCAAATGACTTTCAAAGGCGTCTCGATTTTGCCTGTGGTTTTTGCGTCAGTGTAATAAAGTACCAGGATTTGAAGGAACAATTATATCACAGACCAGGCCCATATAAGCAGTGCCGGAATTTTTAATCGGCATAATATCCACCAATGGGCTCATGAAAATCCGCACGTAACCGCTACAGTTAATCGTCAAGGATGATTTGGATGTGGTGTATAGTGTAGTTTTATTGGATACCAAATAATAGGTCCTCTTTTTTTTTCACGGTAATTTGAATACCGAAACTTATATTAACATTCTACAACAAAAAATAGAACCATTTGTGGACAATATGCCTGTAAGACAATTTCAAAGATTATATTACCAACAAGATGGCGTCCCAGGTCGTATGTCAAATGAAACACGAAATTTTTTAAATTTGGGGAGGATTGGAAAGGTATCTATAGAGATAGGTATATTACTCAGGACTAATTTATCAATGTCTAGTTAGCTAAGTTAACTAAATTGATAACTAGCAATTAATTTAGCTAACTGGACATTAATAAACAACAAAGCAGTTTAGATATTGTTAAATTTTTAGGAAATAATGGTCCTGTTTTATGGCCAACCAGATCTCACGATATAACCCCTGCCGACTTTTGGCTTTATGGTTTTTTTACAAAATATTATGTATATAGAGAACGTTCTAATAACATCGAAGAATTGGAAAACAAAACATTAGCTGCGTTTCGGACAATAACTCCTGTCATGATTAGAAATGCAACAAATGCTGTAAGGAGAAGGTGTCAAATATGGATAGATGTCAATTGAAGACAATTCGAACATTTATTGTAGTTTAGTTTTTCCTATTTTTGGCAAAATTATTTTATATTATAAGAAGTGTTGTTGTTAATAGTTTTCCGTGGCCTCCTCACAAATATATTTAATTTTTCGAAAATTGACCACTTTTTCTAGAGATAAATGTGACACATCATTTATTGCTGAAAAGCTAATTTAAGTTGTGATCAACTAACGAAATAATTTATAGGGTGTTCTATTTAAAAAAACAAAAGTTATGCCTATATCTCGGAAACTGAGGCATGCATAATTTTCTTCTTATCAGAAACGGATTCTACTCAAAAAAGTGCCTTAAGAATGTGTTACTTGATTTTCGATTCGACACGTGGTAATTGAGATATAGAGATCATCCAAAAATGTCAATTATCCAAAACCGCTCTGTGGCTCGGTAGTCGAAAAAGATAGACGATCGCGGTTTGCGCCATTGTTTGTTTCTTGAAAATCGAGCTCAGGACACCTATATTGGTTTTTATCTATCTGCCATAGTTTTAGCGAAAACCCCCAAATCCCATCTAATTTGGTCCACCCTGTACTAGGCGAAACTTCTCAATACACCATGTCTCCAGTTTACTCATTGAACAAGTATAAACAAGATTTAAACATATGGTAATATTATTTGGTGAGAAGATACACTTGTGGTAATTTGTATTAAATAACTAAAAAAGTTTAACAGAATATTTTCTACAATTTTCTACTCTTAAGTTGTTTAGCATGTAAATGCTGAAGGGGGTGGAACCTTTGATGTGAAGATAACACTAACATAGTTTTCCACAAAACATCAAAACCATATTCTGCATTCGACGTGCGTTTCGCCATACAGATTGGCATCATCTAGAGATGATTAAAACCAACTTTATGCTAACTATGTGAACTATTTATACCTAAAATATTCCAGAAGTGAGTTGGAACCTTTGATATGAAGATAACACTGACGTAATTTTCCACGAAACACTAGAGATGATTACAACAAACCTTATGCTAACAATTCATCCTATTTATACCTAAATTATTATCACAGTTCGGTGAATCGTGACCCACTAACGAATAAAGCGGGCTACTTGGGATAGGCCCTCTATCACTATTCATACTATTTTTACAATTTGTGATTTCCAAGCTTTCAAATGCATCCAGCTGTCTAGTATTTGTTACATTCCTAATTAATCGTAAATTGCTAATATCTATTTAATGGTTGTTCTCAAAGGCGTGTTAGGCAACACTAGACTTATCTACCATATTTAAGATGAACCATATGCTCTTTGAATCGAGTTTGAATTGATCGTCTAGTTTGTCCACCATACTTATGAATAAAGTTTTTACAGCCAATTTCGTAAATTCCCGACTTTTCGTGTCCGATACCACAGACCTTGGACTACCTTAAGGATCTATCTACTCGAATTAAACAATCTTAGTCAAGATGTCGTAAAAGAATATTTTCAACTCAATAAACTTTGCATGAAATACCTTCGAACAACATGAAGGAATGGCAATGGATAACTCTTTGACACCGTTCATTACCAGTCTCTTCATGAATAGATTCGAGAGAGAAGCAAAAGAAGAATTCGAGTATTTCCCCGAGGTATGACTTAGGTAAGTATGGAGATGATATTTTTGCAGTGTTTGATACAAAAGTCGCTGGTATTGATAACTTTATTTCTAAATTAAACAGTCGTTTCGCGTCAGTTAAATTCCCATATGATATTGAAATCTCTGGACAACCTCCATTTTAGATGTATTAATAATTTGAAATAGTGAAAATAAGTTAGAATTTGATATATACAGAAAAGATACCAGTACTTCAAGATATATCCCTATGGACTTTCACCATTGTGCTCAACACAAAATGGTGAATTTTCTAGGCTATCGTCTATTACGCTTTTCCATCAATAAGGAGAGGTTTGAAAAAGAATAGACATTAATTAAGGATATATCTGCGAGTAATGGATATTCTGTAAGTTTAATTAATAAAATAATTAGGAAACGAAAATTTAAAGAGACAATTCGATAGTGCTCGACCTTTCAAATTGAAAGAAAAAATCCGAAACTTGTATCGATCCCATTCGACCCTCGATTCACTTCTGGTATTGGTAAGATTTTTTTAATGATATAGGACAGTGGTTCATTCATCGGGAAATAAACTGCAATAACTTTTAGGTAATCCAAGACAAAATTGAAACAAACAAAAAGTCGGAGATTTACGAAATTGGCTGTAAGGACTGTTCTGGAGTGGGTTGGAACTAAGGCTGAGAATCGAATACGAATAATTCGAGTAATCGAATATTCGAGTAATCGAATACGAATTATTCTAATGGGAAATTATTCGAGTATTCGAAATAATCGAATATTCGAATACTCGAATATATTCGAGTATTCGATATTTGATTATATTTGAGTAAATTTGAATATTAAAATATATTATTAAATTATGTACGAATAGGTATGCAGTATGCATCCAACCAAAGTAGGTAGATAGTAGGTATAGGTAGGTACCTATTCTAAAATCCAAATATATAAATAGACCACATTAGTGGCACGTTTTACTCCCAGTCAAACTATTCCATCTCTTTCTCGCCTCGACCTTATTCTTACTGTATTAAGGCAGGGGTTAAAATTAAATTTTAAATTTTAGAAAACCTGTAAATATTTAACTATTGACTTTTCATGTATTTGTTTTATCTTCACAATCTGCGTGTTTTTTAAAAACATTCTAATTTTAGAGCACTTTTATTTTTTTTCGAAAAGGAAAAATAGTTATGACACAGAAGTATAATAAACTAGCTCAGTTTTCGTTTTATTTAAGCTTCAATAGTTAAATGTAAACAATAGCGCCTCAATCCTAAAATAAAATACTAACTAAATAATTCTGACCCTTAAAGCACATATACAGGAGACATACCCTATTGTGGGTATGGAAAGCAAATCTAATTGCCTGCTTAGTGGATTACGTCACGACTATTATTGTGGTCTATCCAACTAAATACTCAAATAGAGTATTCACTATTCACTAGTATTCAGTGCTATACCTATTAATAATGAATATTCGAGGATCCGGATTATTCGGATACCTACTCGAATAATTCGGATTATTCGAGTATTCGAATAGGTATTCGAATAATTTGAATTATTCGAATATTCGAATACTCGAACAATTCGAATAATCCGAATATACGAATATCCGAATAGTTCGAATATTCGAATATTTTTTTCGAACAAATATTCGATTACTAAAATCTGGAAAATTCCCAGCCTTAGTTGGAACCTCGGTTGGAACCTTCGATGCGAAGATGACACTGCCGTAGTTTTTCACGAAACACCAAGACACTATATACTGCACTCGACGCGCGTTTTAATAATCTCCAGATGATGCCAACTTGTTAGGCGAAACTCGCGTCGAGTGAAGCATATGGTGTTTTGGTGTTTCGTAGAAAATTACGTCAGTGTGGACATGTAGATAGAAATTATAATTTAATTCACACATCACACAGACATGTCTTATTTATGCTTAATTTATTTAGCTAATTAATTATTCTTATGTTTATATAATTTCCGCCGTACCGTTCGAATCCAATGCCTATACGTTTACTTTCTGCTGAAAAGTTTTTAATTCTGCACTGATTTAAATGTTTGCTTGGCAAATACCGTGTTAAGCTGTTATTTTCTCAGTCAGATTTTAGTAAGTAAATAATTGTAGTACTAACTCCAGGTCTAAAGAATTATCATGGATTTTTAAGGTAGAAATGAAAGTGAAATAATATAATTTTTTTTGACGTGTATTTTCTATGAAATAAATTGGAAAATAAATTAACAGAATAAAAGGATATTCCAGGCCAAGAAAAATACATGTCAGATAATAATGGATCATTTCAACTTGGTGACATACAAGCTCCGGAAATATGAGTTTCAGGGGCAAATTGATTTCTTTTCTCTATTTTTTTGCAGACCAAAATGAAACACGAAACGCAAGATTTTATATAAACTGGTTATACGATCATTCGGTATCAAATTGCAATGATAGAAATTGTAAATACAACTAAAACAAAATTGTCATAGAATACACAATTCCTTGCGATTATATTCAATATTTATAGGTGCAATTACTGTGAAATTTAAATTATAATACAAATGTTTCTTTTAATGTATTTCCATAACAAAGTTTATTTATAGTTTATTAATATACAGGGCGTAACTTAAGTACATTAAAATATTTCAGGGTTTTATTCCTTGGCGAATGTTAAGAAAGAAAGTTCATATAAACAGACACCCAAAAATTCTTCGTTTTGGAAATATAGGATGTTGAAATTTGTCAAAAATAATATCGAAATTTTCTTATATTGTCATTATTAGTACAGCTGTTTAAACCAAAGTTGGCACTCAGTAAACTTAGATAGGATGCCTTAAGATGTGATTGTATCACGCTCTACAATTAACCAGTGGCAAAGATATGGGTAGACAGTATCATAAATTTGATTAAAAGGGTAGTAACGCCTTGTAGACACAGCTTTTTTTCCGCTGTATCTTACTAGAAAGCAAATTGTATGTTATTAATTATAACTTATAAGAAATAGTAATTATACATAGTATTCTATTTAAAAAAAAGTGTTTCCAATATGAATTGGAACAGCATAAAAACGCCAACAACGGGAATTTAGTCATATCCATGAGCGTCGACCAAAAAGGTTTAGAATTATCTTTTAATTCTTTAAAATAAATCGAACATTTTTTACTAGTTTATATGAGTTTATATGTATGTGCAATACCTATAATAGCCTTTTTATTTATTTACTTACTTGTTCATTTATTTATATTAGTTGAATAAGCAATTTTGATGATTGAATAAAGGTGAAGAATCTTACTCACTTGGTTATTGACATTTTCTACAAACTGTAAAAATTGATACTGAGTCTTGTATAAAATGTCATCATCCGGCAAAAACCAACGTGGCAATTAAATCACAAAAAACAAGAAATAAATATTTAAAATTAGTTAAAAACTCAAATAAAATCAATTATAAATATCTTGAACCGTTCAAGCTAAGTTGCTTCAATTAAACATAAAAAAAAAACATTTAAACAAAAATGCTGCGTGGCAATTGAATCACAAAAAACAAGAAATAAATATTTAAAATTTGTTAAAAACTCAAATAAAATCAATTATAAATCTCTTGAACCGTTCAAGCTAAGTTGCTTCGATTAAAAGTAAAAAAAACATTTAAACAAAAATACTAAGTAGCAATTGAACTATCAGAAGAATATTGTGAACTAGAATCGTCACCGGTTTAAATAATAATTGGTGCTACGGGTGGCACAATAGGATACTCGTTTTTCTTTTGTATAACATGACTTTCGCATTTTCCCCATATGTCGTTATTGCTCACTTCATTTACTACTTGTCGTATATTATCAAGTACTACTGCGCTTAAAGTTGATGACTGATTGCATTTCCGTAAATGTTTCTTTATAGTGCCCCAAACCATCTCGATAAGATTATATATGCAATAATACGGTAGCAACCGCGCGAACCTATGACCGTGTCTCTTGCAAAGATCATCAACTACATATTCATTTTTAAAATTATGCTCCTTTATACGTTTTAATAATTCTTTCTTTATCGCAACCTTTTCAGGAATGTTCATATCTTTATTCCTCATAAATTTTAAAATGTTCTCCTTTTTGGTACTATTATTAGGTATTTTATGTAAAAAACGCGAGTGATATGAGGTATTGTCCATAACAATGACCGAATTTGGAGAAATGTTAGGTAGAAGCTGTTCAGCGAACCATTTTTCGAACAAATCCGCAGTCATGTCTTCATGATAATCAGCAGAGGATTGTGTCATGTTTTTGGCCGACAAGAGCAATGCGTTGGGTACAAAACCGGATTTGCTTCCAGCATGAAGAATTATAATGCGCTTTCCTCTCGAGATACACTTTGTATTCAAACTAAAATTTTTAGAGTCATCTACCCAACCGTACTGAACAACATCGTCTATGTCAAACCAGGTCTCATCGAGATATACTATATGCCTATTTGATTCATGGTATTCTTTCATTTCATGTAAGTATTCTCGTCGAAGTTCAACGATATGTCCCGATTCCATTATAATCATTCGATTATCTATTTTTTTGTGTTTAAAGCCGCAATCTAATAAAATACCTCGTAGCGTTTCTAAAGATTTATAATTATAATCCGGATAATCACGCAATTTATCACGAATCATTTCTAAAATTGGTACTTCATCTTCCTCATAGAAACTATAAACCGTTCGCCGAATAACGTCTTTCGAGGTATCGTCAATTCTACAAAATTTTCGTTTTTTTCCTTTCCGCTTTGTAGAGTGATCTATAACATCCCCTTCCTTAATAAGGCGATAAATCGTAGAAGTCGAAAGTTTAGTTAATTCATGAATTCTATTTACAATGTTCCTATCTGTCGTTTCAATATTGTCTTTCTTTAAACATTCATAAATATTTAAAATAAGACGCTGACATTGAACATGTAAATCCTTGTTCTTATTAAACTAGTTTCAATTAACTGCGCCACCGGTTCAATATTTTCTTCAGATAATTCATTTTCATGCGTTTCAAGGGCCTCCAAAAAATCTTGTTAATAATAATAATTAATGCAAATATTTAAATTGTACTAAAAACTTAATAAGATCACTAAAATGTTATAAATACCTCACAGAAAACAATTCCATTTATCCAAAATTATTACATGAACTGGACTGTACAGTCAATATAAACAACTAGTCCAGTAGTCTATTCAAGTCACAACTTAATTCGTCAGAGTTCGGACATTACCGCTCGAGTTTCACATCTGGTCCGCTGCATTGCCACATTCTCATATCGAACGTAATGTAGAGGTATCGTTCAATAAATACAAGCACGATTTGCACTCTGTTTCATTGACGATGAGGGTGGAAATGTGCCCTCCCTGGTATAAACACTTTAGACTGAAGTGTTTCAATTCATATTGGATAAACTATACATTTGTTCACATCTGCCTTGTTCATATATATAATATATCAAATTTTCCATTTTAACCTTTTCAGTTTTTACAAATCTGACGTCTGTTAGAATCTTAAGGCATGTCACTAGGTCCTGCTAAATTGGTTAAATATTTAACTGATTTCTGTTATGTTAGAATTACAGAATATCATTAACAGTTAAAATAGTCCCGTCAAAAATTAGCGAAAATCTTGTCTACTTAAATTTAACGGACACTTACAGTGCGGGTGCATGCGTGCGTGCGTGTGTGGGTGTGGGTGTGAGTGCGTGCGTGCGTGCGTGCATCCGCGATAACTCAAAAAATACTAATGGGAGACTCTCCAAGTCTGGCAGTTAAGATTGTACCACCAGAAGAGACATAACGAATGAAAGAAGAAGAAAGGTACAATTTCGGGAAAAATTGCATTGCATTTCTGGACAAATTATAATGAAAAAACAACACTTTATGAAAAAAAATCTGTCCGCATGTCTATAGTATCGCGATAGCAGCCACAGTTTTTGAGATAAAGCTTTCAAATTGGGTACACTTGTTCTAAAGACCAAAGACAATGAAAAATTCGGTGATGAGCAAAATTGGCCAGCTGAAAGGGGGTCCACGGGACCCAAACTTGTTTGTATTTTACTTTGGAAAAAAACATGTTCTCAATGAAAGATTATAAATCATGTCTATATCAAGCGTATAAAATATATTTTCCAAGTAATAAAGCTGATGTAAACTGAAATATTTTACACATTTGGCCTCATAAAATGGAGGTAGGATAAATTTAACAGTTTAACGTCTAATTTAGTTACAAAAATGTCAATGTCAACAACAAAAACTTATTAAAATATATGAAATGAATTATTACTGACAGTATAGAATGACGCTGATAATCAATTATTAAAAAATTTTAATGGAACATTGAAGGTACGCTATTAAAATTTAATTGAGCTAAATGAAGAATTAAACACAATGGTTTTTTTTAGATCAGGATGATATACTGGTATAAGAAAGTTATATGCTGACCACATCAGATATTTTAAATTAAAAATATCTTGTCTTTCGGTGTATCACTGTTCACAAACTTTTTTAGATCGAATTGTAGGAAATGTCGTTACGAAGATAATTTTTTATATATTTAATAGTGTTTATTTATGTATTATCCTTGTAATAACTCTATTACCTTGGATGCCATCTAAAATGTTTTAAACTTGACGATCGAGATAAATAAAAAAATGTTAAATCTTATATCTATCAGGTTTAACTAAATAATATATTTTTGGCGATCTAGATTTATATAAGATGTGACTCACCTGTTGGATAAAATGGAGATCAGATTTTGACAGTCCAATAAGCGCTGCTATATAGGATGCACAGGTGCCGATGCTCAATATGACGCAATAACGCAGTCGAATGGGCAGGGTCACATATATCAAATAATCCAACAGTAAAACCCATCCCAGGCTGTCTCTTGAAGTGACTTCGTTCTTTTTCAAAAATAGCGCTGCCAATATCTGAGTGTTCGCTATGTGCCAGCTAACATGCGGAACAGCTGCCCATAGCATTTTATTCTTGAAGCCTCTCTTGCACCATACTAGTAAGCCGCAATTCATCAATTGAAATAAACTCATGAAGCCGAAAGTAAAGAGGTCTTGTCCGCTTGGCACCTGAAATAACATTTGGATTATTTTTATTATATTTTGTACCATCAGATCTATTGATATTATAAATAAAATGTGTAGTTATGTGAGTATTCACATATTCAGATTTTCAATTGTAATTGCACATTATGTGATAATGCAAATTTTAAAATGAAATTAAAAGAGTCAGAATCAAAAAAATATATATGGATCGCAATAATATGTAATTAATAAAAAGAAAACTACGGAGAAATGCTAGTATACTTTTGAATACAGCGTTTACATCCATTTCATAAATCCCCGAATTTTCGTTTGTTTCAATTTTGTCCTTTAGATTGCCTAATAGTTGTAGTTTATTTCCCGATGAATGAATCACTGTCATATCTATATCTTCTTTAAAAATCTTAATAATATCACGGGTTGATTAAAGATCGTATGGAATCGATATAGATATTTCAAATTTTCTCTTTCATTTTGAAAAGTAGAGAAATTTCTCTTTAAATTTACATTTCCTAATTAATTTATCACCTAAACTTGCAGAACATCCTAAAGTACTTTCAAGAAGACAAAATTGAAACAAATAAAAAGCCGGGGATTTACAAAACTATAAGGACTACAATTAAAAGTATGTTGGACAAATTAGACGATGAAATCAAACTAGATTCAAAAAGAAAATGGCTCATCTCAAATATAGTAGATCAGATGTCTAGTGTTGTCCAACATGGGTTTGAGAACAACCATAAAATAGATAGTATCAATTTAAGATTAGGTAATTAGGAATGTAGCTGATACTAGACAGTAGGATGCAATTGAAAGATTGGAAATTACAAATTGTAAAAATAGTATGAATAGTAACAATGGGCCAATCCCATGTAATCCCCTCTATTATTGGTTAGTTAGTCCCGATTCACAGAACCGTATTAATACTTTAGGTATAAATAGCATACATTGTTGGTATAAGGTTAATTTTAATTATATGCAGATGATAGAAACTTGGTTGGCAAAACACGCATCGAGTGTAGTATACGATGTTTTTGTGGAAAACTATGGCAGTGTTAGCTACACATCAAAGGTTCTAATCAGGAATATCAAAAGATGGGCAAATACAAGTAAAAACCGAAATGTGTGAGATTTTTTCTGTAACCTTGTATCACTGTGTCTATTTTTATAAATCTAACAATATGTTTATATGAAAATGGCTTCAGATAATATAAAAACGTGGGTCAAGATAATAACGTCTTTCATCTTACTTGATTAATATTAATATAGACAATTTTTAATGGATTTTTGCTTAACGCTGGACATTTTTTTTCATGTCACAATTAACCAGTATATCTAAATTAATATTAAAACAGGATAATAAAACATATCGTCATGTTGCACGGGACAAAAGCCAATTCATTAATTGAATAATTCCTGAAATTTATTCAATTTGACATAGTACATGTCGATTTAATTAGCATTAGCTATGTTCACATAATAATATGCCGGATTATAATTACAAAGAAAATACAATTTTCATGTATTATGAAAACAACAATCGTTTCCATTTCACAATTTCATTTCTGTTTGGCCTGAATATTAAGATGATAATGTTTTAAAGCGGGGAATTATATTTGGAATATTGTTTTCAGAAAATGAGGTGTGCTATTTGTAACTTGAGAGCAAGAGTTGTTAAATTTGTTATCTTCCGCAGAAAACTGAAGTAATCAAAATCAGTGGCTAGGTTAGCTTATGGATATATTATGTATGTAATTACTGAAAACTCGCATCAATTGCGAGAAGAACAGCCAATTTCTGTGGGAAATATTTGTGTACCCTCAACAGGTTTATTTTCAAGTGCAAAATATAATTAGTACTTAAGTATACATATTACAAAATAGCTTGTGCACGCTTCATGTATAGACATCAAAAGGCATTGATGGCATGAACATGGCGCCATCCTTATTCGTTGCCAATTTACAACGTAGAGATTACTCCTAGACAGGAGGTGTTTCTTACATTTTGTGTAGAAATTTAATGCTAAACCTATTTCGTTAACAAATTATTTCTCTGATGACTTTGTCGAAACGTAGTGATAATACTCCAGTGGTCTACTCTGCAACTTTTTAGCAACGGTTGGTATTAAACAAACGTCATCGTTGCCAGGATACAGCCAGGAATGACTATATTATAGCGACTATTATCTCATAACAACTACTGTTGTTAAAGAATTAAGCTTACAGGACCTAAAAAGTATAACGCTGACATTCGAGAATTATTATATAAATGTATAAGCCATGGCAGAGTTTTGATGAATCAATATTTGACTGTATTTCTAAGTGGGACTTTAATTATAGGCAATATATTTTACATTTTTAATTTCCTTGAACATTAAATCTTAAAGTAATTTTAAATAGATACTTTTACAATTTCCGGTTTTGAACATATTCATTCATTCAGTAAACTTCTTCATAACGTTAATACTGCCTTTAAAATGACTGTATGAAATAATAATTAACTATTTAAAAATCCACCTGAATTAACTCTTATTTAAATGTTTAATACTACTGTCACGTCTTGACAAAAAAAAACAAATAAAACAGCATGATTTATAAACAAATTATATCTAGAATAAAATATGTACAAACTAATATTTATAATAAAAAGTTAAATTCAAAAAGAAGCTTAAAGTTCTGAGACCCGCTGAGGTTTGTATTTAAGAAAAATTGTTGCGAAATGGTCTCATACCACAAATGGCTAACAACTTGATTAGTTAATTGTTGTAAACACTTCAGTTAACGGGCTGTTATGAAGGTATTATTTTATAAGCTAAGACGTGATAAGTGCCATTTAACAATTTGGTCGCTTTATGTGGAAAAAAGTTCAGCAAATGGATTTTGTTGCTGATAAATGAGTTATGTATATATCGTAAACTCACCAAGAGGATTCTGTAACTACGGGTGAGGTGCAGCAATGGTAAATAAAAAAACATTTAATCGAAATTCAAGGAGTTGTGCATTGTAGGTTTTGACAGTATAAACTGGAATATAAATTAGATAAAAATAAAATACTGTATACGAAATTTAAATCATTTTTACATGAAATTTTATTCAAAGCGGCCTAAATATCGTTTGCAAACGTATTTATTTCAATTTAAATATTTAATAATTCGTATCTCATGCAAACGAGAACAGAAGCTAAACTATGGTATTTAAATAATTTCATTTGGTATTCACATTAATTATAGGAGTATCTAATTATTACTACCTGTATGGACGTTAAAGGTACAACGTAAATATAACTTTCAGATAAAGTTAGTATCATACAGTAACAGAAAAACTGATAGATACATTTACAATAGTCACGTCTGCGTCTATGGCAGTATTTATCACCTTTAGTGCAGTCAATATGGTGTAAAAATTCCCTTGACCTGGGCAAAATTGCAACACAAATGATTCTTTTTGCATTCTATTGTGAAAAGTGTCTATTTTAACATATTCAAAATCCCCATTAATCGCGGCGCAGGAAATCAGTCAAAATCCAAGATGGCGGCTGAATTTTGTATTTTTCATTACAAAATTTATAACTGTGTATAACTTTGTATTTATAAGGTGTAACTTGGCAAAAATGTTTAAAATACAAAGATAAAAGCATAAAATAGGTACTGAATAGGTAAGATAGGTATTGAATCACTCAAATTGCCAATTATACATTAGAGAAAACTTTATTACACATTAGACTTACAAGAACAAAAAACCATTATTTCAAAGTATGGGTTATTTTCCTTTATTGAACAAAAATTAAAATGATTTGGCTGTTTTTTCACAATTCATCATAATCTTCATCTCTACTTTCCATTTCTTCATCTTCTATTCGCTGCGGACCATTTTCACAATTTGTTTCTTGACACTGACCACATGAATTGGTACATTCCAAACCATTCTTTCGGCAACTACATTTCATGGCACCACAGCCGGTTTTGCAGTTACATCTTACTATGCGTAATATACTTTCAGGTGCTGCTGGCAAATCCATTTTTTTTTTCGGTACATACATATTATCATGTATACTCCATCCCCACTCTGTTGGGTTCAAGCCTTCTTGCATTTGCTTCCATATACAAATTTGCAAATATGCACGGAGGCTATGGTACTTGACAGCTGATTCCGTTGGGAAAGGTTCTGTGGCTGAACGAAACACTTTGCCTTCGATACTTTATCAATAACAGTTTTATACCTAAGTGTATTTAGTGTATCATCTGGATTTCCACCAAAAATACATACCATTATCTTCTTTCCAAATTCTTCAACCTGACTGGGATTAAGGTTTGTTGAGCTGAACGATAGTGCAAGTTCACGAAAGTATTGATCTTCAACAGCACGTTTGAAAACTGATTGCTTTCCAATATGGAATATTCTGGAGGTGCTGTCACATCCTGTATACGAATGTATAAAGAATAGACTGTTCACTAAGTTATTTCCGAGCGAATATCTAATGGCATTGATATCATAAATGTTATTCTGTTTGGAAGGTTTTTTTATCACTTCTGAAAAACAGCTTGTGGTATGCTTGATTACACCAATAAATCAGCAATACCAATAGGTCAGTGTCTTCTCCTATCACTGTTGTATTTTTAATTTTTGAAGATTCCACTGCAGTTTTAACAATGTCAACATCAGCATCATCAACTGCATGAATTACTGAACATCCCTTGTTTCCCTTATTAGTGAGAAACATTTCCTTACTTCCTGTGAATGTCATATATATTTAACGATTCGTATGAAGGTAATACAAAAGTACAATATAAATGGCATGCACTTCACACAGTATAATGCAAAAAGATTCATTTGTGTTGCAATTTTGCCCAGGTCATAATTTATTTTTACTGCACTACTTATATTTTCGAAATTAATTAAAAAATGAGTTTAATAAAAATTTATTAAAATAACAGGTTCGTCCATGTCCGGCAATTGTAATTTTAAGTATTTAAAGTAACACTTATTTATTTATTTATTTAGAATATATTTGCCAATGACCAATAGTCACTAGTAAAGGTCCATAATTTGAATATAAAATTGGGTGAAAATTTTTAACGCATTTGTAGTTTGTCTCTGTATAATGACCTTTGTTTGAAGTACAATTTACACATTGTATTAGTAAACTAACACCAATTAGCTAATGATTTATTTAAAAGATATTAACAACTGGTACAACTTGTTGTCAGAAGACTTACATAAGTGACGCATATTCTCTCACCGGATCCTCCGCCATAACTTTAAATTTCATAAGAAAAGTGTTTCAATAGAATGCGAACAGAAAACCTAGCATACAATGACGCAGATGTATTTAGCAAATTACATAATGCTTTCAGCAACGAACATGCCCTTTAAAATATTTGAATTATTCATTAACCTCGAAACAAAAGAAAGTATAGTGAGAATCTTAATTAACTTACTGGAGGATAATTAATGTTGATGTCGACCATAATAGTACCATTATCAAAAAACATTTTTGAAGCAACTGTAATGTCGTCAGGAGTGTCGTTGTTTAATTCTGACTCTCATTAATGTCTGCCTCAAGATCTTTACAGGTTGCATCATATTTATAGAACTTTGTTGCATCTTTATTAGAAAACAGATATTAACCAAATGTTTTATCCTATCTACAAACTAAGGTGTTGACTTTTGTATGAAACCGTTCCATGTTTTATAGAGCGTTTCAGAAATAAACTGAAGAAAACAATCTTAATAGGCTCAATATAAATGACTTTCACAAAACAAAATAAAAATTGAAAAAAAAACCCTTAAGGGGCCTAGTCGGGAAAAAGCTTCGGATAGCTGTGTCACTCTCTAGAAAGTTTTTATACATGCGCCGCTGAATAATTTTGCTCTTGACTATACCTTCACTGGACGTTTTATTCACCGACTTCATTGAGTTGCGATTTCCGATAGAGGTAACACTTCCTTGCTCCATTTGTAGTGACAAAGATACTTATTTAGAAAATTCATTTTAACCAAATAGTACGGAATAAAAGTTTGAAACTTACTGAGCATAATTATGAAGATTCATTCTAGAAGACATGTATGAATTTTACCTCGAATTTTACTGATTGATATCATAATTCAGGAGCTAATCACGTTCAAATTTCATTTATATTTACAGTATAAATTTACCCTATATAAAGTGAAAATTAATTAAA
Organism: Rhamnusium bicolor; assembly: GCA_029963845.1. Lineage (NCBI taxonomy): Eukaryota > Metazoa > Arthropoda > Insecta > Coleoptera > Cerambycidae > Rhamnusium > Rhamnusium bicolor. The sequence goes on along the minus strand of JANEYF010001276.1, from coordinate 712,600 downwards.
ATAGATATACATGTACCCTCTAGTACACTTTCAACTACTGATCCTTCAAATTTGGTGTAATTTGACCAAACCGTATGGAAGAAATAAATTTTGAAAAATTCCTTACAAACACTGGTTCGATTAGTCCTCTTAAAGTTTGAAGAGCAAAACCATATTCGCCTATTATAGTTTATTAAAACGAATTTGTATGTTATAATTTAACTGACTAAATTCAATGACAAACCTTTTTATGCAGCAAAAAGTCTTATCGTGAACGAGAAAGTAATGCATGATGTCTCTTAGAATCTCGAAACGTACAAGACTTGCTTACTAAGAAATTTCCGGAAAGGTTTGTCTGAAGAAACGGGCCAGTAGCGTGACCTGCCTGATCGTCAGACCCAATTCCGTGAGATTACATGGGAGTACATGAAACAAATGGTTTATTTAACTCAAAACCAATCGATACGATAGAGGAACTACAAGCAGAGTGTAAAATACTGTGAATAGCATTTAACAAAATGTTGACGTTTCTGAAAATAGGCAGGCTGTTAAAAAAAGGCCAGAGCTTGTATAGAAAATCAGGGAGGGCAGTTTGCATATTCTTTACTTTAACTTTATCACCGACACACGGCATCATACAACTGTCAAAGAGACTCTTTCCGTCGGTGCTAATTACACTTGTTTCCCGATTGACAGACTCCCTGTCGGAGAAAGCAGACATACTGGGTTATCTTCCAAAGTGAGATTTTTTGCTTTAATTTCTATATAAGTGATGGTTTTATTGAAATTTAGTTTTTGTGATTAACGAATAGAATGTCTTTCATTTCCAAGTGTTAATCTCTTCCACTAGGGCGAGTAGAACCTGATTAAGTGTTAGAAACATCTTAATCAAAACACTGCCATAAACAGTTCAACATTATTCAGAAACATGTGAAAATTTTTTGTTGCTCTGTTGGTATGGATTACTTATATTACAAATGATTACATAACGGACAAATAATGCGGTTATTTGCTGTTATTAGGGGCGTTGGTAACTGTGAGGGGTTCATGGTTACTTTTATTACTTTCTCTACTTGCCCGAGAGTTACCAAAAATGTGAGAAAATTACCCTCTCAGGATCTACGTTTTTTGTATTCAGTTTATTTCGAAATCAGCTTGTATATTACAATAGTGAAATATTTTAATACTATTTACGTAAAGTGGGTGTGATTATACTTTGACTAGCAATGTAAAATAAAATGGATAACACACGTATTCCATAGTCTTGAAAATGTTAAACATGCATGTTCGTTACAGAAGGGGATGAAATTATATTGAGTTTACTGTAAATTTACATAAAATGCCCATAAAATACAAACAGGCCCTGTAAAAATCGAAACTATATGTTATTATTAAATTATATCACAATTTCGGGCACAAAAATAAGAATAAATAATTCTAAAGGTAAGAGTCACTATAAAAAAAATATGCATTTGATATTATTTATACATATTGCCGATTACGACTGTCAAATGTGTTAAATTTTTACTTAAACCCGACTGACTATTTCTTGATAAAAGAATATCATACACGTTATTATTAAAATCGGCTTTTTTCTTGCTCGTCTGCTTAACATAAATATGATTTAAAATATATTTTCCTTTAGTAAAATTATTATTAAAATAATCATCATTAAGAATTATTGAATTATGTGTTGAATGAAATATTTACCTAAAAATCAGTTTCCTCGAAAGCGTTGCAATTTCTTGGCATTTAAAAGGTATGTATTTTTTACACACTAATCGCTCTATAAAAATTCGGAAAGCAAACTTCAAAAACTTGTGCAAAAATAATCTGAAAAATGTGCGCCACCTATATATTATTGAATTCATTTGTTACCATTAATAATTAATTAACATTGTAGAAATAAGTTTTAAATTTTAATAAGTTCCGATGAAAAATGTTGGAGTTTCTTAGGAAAAACATTAACCCTTAGAGAGTGTTTGGGAGGCTGTAGCTCCGTTAGTAAGCATTTTAAGAACCATGTTGTGAGAATTCTTTCCTATTATTTTTAGGCTCTAAACATCCTACCAAAGGCGCTGTAATTTTGATTCACGTTAGATGCGTTATCACTAGATCAAATTATTCATTAATTTAATGTTTGATTAATTCTGTACGCAGGTCTCGTCCTGGGGGTTTTTATCGCTCATCACGATCTGTATTTTAGTTTGCAGTTTTAATTAAAACAGTAAACACTTCAACCTTTTCATATTTGAAATCTTTAAGGTTCTCAATTTATAGGAACTTGAATACATTTTGAACAGCACAAACAATAAAAATAATGATTATTCAATATATTTTTTTGTATCGTTGATTATATTTTAAATTAAATCTACCGTCAAATATATTTTATGTTATTGAAAGTCAAACGGTATAATATAAAGAAGTAAACCGACCAGGCTACACGAAATTACTTTTTAGTAATAAATTCCCTTTGGCGTATTGATTATTTACACAAGGAAGAGTCTTCCACGCGTAGATCGATACTGTAAGTCCTCTCGTCCTTCCGAATAAGAGGCGCTTTTAATCTCATGTTTTATTCCTGTTGAGCCTAAGTTGTAAAAAATTTAGACCAACTAAATTTTTATTATGTAGTTTTAACCACATATTACACATCTGTTCCATACTTTTTGTTTTCTGTTATAAGATAAATATAAATATTTTACTCATAGTATATTTAGAATATACAAGAAGGGGAACATAAAATAACACAAGATCAATTATTATATCGGTTGTCCCCAGCTATCCTAACTTTAAAATTTTAAATAGCTATTTTTCCAGTCATATGAAGCATAGCATCAGTGAAAAGTTTAGCAAAAGGGACATTTTTTAAATGGCGATAATACAGAGGCATGTGTCCAAAGTAATGAGTGGTAATTTCATTATTTGAAGCAAACAACAACAACATTTTTAACTGATTTCCCTGCATTTAAAAGTTCTAAGGGTGTTATTTGAGCGATACCATCCTTCACTCTTTGCTTTAAACTTCTCGCGTTTTTGAAAGCGCTTTAAGTATTACGTCTTTGACAAAGCCCCAAGGGGCCTCGAGGTCCCATCCATTGGTTCCTCAATAATTGATTGAGTTTAATGGTGATTATCATGGCGCGTGCTCCATATGCAGAATCGCTTGAGCCAATTTCAACATGGGTTTATTAAAGGAAGATATACTGTCACAAATCTCTTTTGTATCACATTTTTAGCTGAATCTATTAATTCTGAACTTCACACTGGCGTTTTATACACAGATTTCTCTAAAGCTTTTGACAGACTGAACCGTTACATTCTCATTATGAAACTTCATGCTCATAGATTCTCACGGAATCTCCTAGACTTCTTTAAACCATATCTTACAAATCGGAGGCAACATGTTGAATGTTCTGGCCACTAGTCTGTCCAGATTAGAGCAACATCCGGTGTTCCACAGGGTTCCAATCTGGGTCCCCTTATTTGTAACATCCTTATTAATGACGTTGTTTGTGATTTAAAGGTAAACTGCTTATTGTATACAAACGACATGAAAATCTATTATAATATCAAAAGCATCGATGACTGTAAAAATTTACAAGATGACATAATAATTCTGAATGATTGGTGCATTACAAATATACTACCCTTAAATGTAGCAAAATGTAATGTAATGGCCTTTTCCAATAATACAGAACTAATTATTTTTGATTACTTGTTAAATAATTCTGTTCTAAATAGACCCGAAACATTTCGAGATCTAGGTGTAATGTTTGACAAAAAACTTTCATTTGTGAATCATAATATGAACAATCTCACCTCTGCTTGTTTTACAGCCCTTGGGTTCATTATTAAAAATTCTGTTGACTTCAACAATATCTGTACATTAAAATTGCTTTTTTCTACAGTTGTGAGATCGCGAATTGAATAATCGTCCATTATATATATGGTGCCTCTTCTATGATATCCATATTCAAAATTTAGAGAACGTCCAAAGAAAATTTCTGATATATTGTTTTAAAGAAGATCCTCCACTGGTTTTTCTCACTCTGTCAGGCTTGACAGACTTTCTATTGAAAGCCTACGGGATAGATGTGAAAAAACACAAGTAATCTTTTTGTACAAAATATTACATAATAAGGTAGATTGTGCAAAGATCGTTACAATGTTGAATTTTCATGTGACAAGATTATCCGCTAGTGAACATCCAACTTTTCACTTAAGCACAGCTAGAATAAATATAAAAATGTTCTCCCCACTGCATCAAATGTGTCCTGCATATAATGACGTACAGGACTCCCTTGATATTTTTCACTGCAATGTAGCCTCAATAAAAAAGACTGAAAACTCTTAAAGTATGAAATTTCTATTATTTCTAACTATGTATCTTAGTTGTAGGTATATCTCTTTATTGTTACATTCCTCTGTATCTCAAGTATTATTATGTCTTCCCATTCTGTAATTAGATTCTATCTGTTGAATGTTTGTACTAGTAATAAATAAATAAATAATTGATTGAGTTTAATGGTGTTAGAGTTCTGTTAATAAATCAGGAAGGATCGTCAAGATATGGTTCTACAAATTCTTCTAAATATGAATAGTCCCAATAATCGTTGTCCCACTATTCCGAGCCAAATTCAAATCAACCTGTTCGTTAGGTTCGGACCAATGATATTGAATAGGTAAATTGAAAATTCCATTGTTGGTCACTCTTACATCATCGGTTCATATGATATTTCGGGGAAATTTTTCATTTTCGTCACATTTGTCGATGAATCAATTACAAAAATGTGTCCTGTGATTGCCGGGGAATAATTGAAGAATAAGCCTCACTTTATATGGTTTTAATTTATGCCTCTTAGAATCCCCTGGTTTATTACATTTGTTTTAGCTCGTTCTCTACATTCAATGATATATTCCTTTACTTTTGACTTTGCAAAAGACCCATAATTCATCAAGTAGTTCCCTAATCTTGCAATAATTTGATTGCTGCGCTGGGTAACCTGCGCTCAGGATAAATCTCAAAATATAAATCTCTTGCAGCTTCAGCATTTCGGGCACATTCAATATAGCAGTTTGCAGTTTTCGTGGTTTTCAGACATAAAAATATCAACGAGTTTTCACTAATTATGAAAGGCAATGAAACTTTTGTTTTGTTTTAAATTATCAACTACTTTTTCGAAACGCAATGTAACTTGATTTTTTTCAATGTTTTATTTTAATCGTTTCTCATTCGTTGTAGTGCAGTCAATCCGACATTAGATCATGCATTTTGGGTAAGCAGCGATTTCTTTTTGTTTCGTAGTATAGAGGGATCGGTTGTGAGTTTCCGTGCCTGGGGACATTATCATTTGGCCGCCATCTTCAAAATAAGGGTGAAATTAATTTTTACTTTCTCATCTATCTATACTGATAGAGACAGTATTTTCGTGCGTCGGGAGAAAAATCTATTTTCAGATTATGATGAAAATGGACGTTTTGAAACCCGAAAATAGAAAAAATTTTCCAAATCGGTATGCCGTATGTGTGTCTGTGAGTCTATATATCTGTGAGTCTGTGTTTGTATGTCGCTGTTCATTGTTGTGTTAACATTTCTTCAAACACGGGAGCTTCAGGAGAGAACCCTATTGAATATCAGTGAAGATGGTATATCAGGAAGGGCACGTCTCAAGGTGATGTAAAAAATTACGTCAAACCTATTACATCCAAAAGTCAGTGAAAGAATATTTTCTCTCTCAATTTCATTTTGTGAACGTACTACCACTCGCTTGAAATGTTCAAATTCCAAACATCTAGTAATTTTAACGTTGTTAAATAATGGTAATGACGTATCATGTATTATTTTTTGTTAACCTCGTTTGCCTTAAATAGCCAGTGAGGTTCGAAAAAGTTCTTCTTCATCTGTTTCCGTTAAATTCTGTTGCATCCGTAAATGTGTTAATATTTAGACAATTTTAGTACCTTTGAACCATAGACAGCATTTTACATTTATTATATCGTAAGAATTTTTGTAGTTTTTTGCCTAACTGAAATTTTATTAATAAATTTTATTTATATTTAATTTTCTTGGCTTTTGTTTGTTTTTCACTCATCAAGAAGGTTCTGTAAGACCTCTTGGGATCATTTCATTGTATTAGATCTTATACTGCAATTTAAGATCGTAATAAACCAAAAAAATATTTCAAATAAAAATTGTTAAAGTGTGCCGAAAATAACTCTTGAGAATTCCTCGTCAGAATAACTGTTATTGAGAAAAGCGGTCTAAGATTATTTTCATTCAATTAAAAAAAATATTCTGGCTCAACAGTACTTTATCTTTTAATTTTGTTTATCTTGTTTTTCTTATTTATATTCTTTATCTTGTGTATCTTATTTATCTTATTTGTTTCATCTGTCTCATTTGTCCGATTTGTCCCATTCGTTTCATATATTTCATTTGTCTCATTTGTTTCATTGGTTTTATTTGTCTTATTTGCCTTATTTATTATCATTTATCTCGTATGTCTCATTTATCTCATTTATAACTACCAAACAAGACTTGCAGGTGTAATTCAACGCAGGTCGGGGCTTTTGTCCGCTAAATAGTTGTTTCCTATAAATCTTATTCAGTATGTAGTTTAGCCCACCAGGGCTAGAGGTCGCAGTTCTTGATACCTGCTTTGCAGGTCGCTATTGGTCACTAAAACATCAGTGATGTCTGACGAGTAGTAGCACTGACCACCAAATGGATACAGTTATCACTCACTATGTCTGTCTTGCTTAGTCTCCTTTAGGCTAGCCTGGTTTGCTATTATTATTTACTAGAGTCTAGGGCGACCGTTTCAACTTGGCTCCGAGGCTTGCGCATGCGTACAGAAGTACAGCTTGCGCAAGTGTACAGAACTGCAGTAGAAATTATTAGGTTTATTCATTTGTGTAGCATCACAAATTATAGCAGCTCATTTCCTCAATTTAAAAATTATTTAAGAGCAAGATATTTTGACACTTGGATAGTAGAGAAATCTAAAGATCTAGTCACAAATGAACAGGGGAATTATAAATGTATTATTATTAAGATTTTTATCGTGTCTTCATTATTTACTAGTTTAGTTTTAGATGTATTTAGAACTATTCATTTATGATAGCGTTTCATATTCTTTATTTAGGGCACTCACAGTCAATGAACGGTATTTTCATGCTATTAATGCTAGCTGAGATCTGCCTCCAGCGACATACCTACTTATATTAATTTCAATCAAAGCATAAATTGTTAAGATTTACCTACGTTTCGGCGACGAAAAAAAATCTTACACCTTGCACTCTCTAATGTTTAAAACATAATGAAATTACATTTTGCTGACTGTATAATTCAATTTTATTTAGTTATTATTGTGATATTTACGTTTATAGATAGAATAAATTTTATAGTCAATCCAATTTTTATGTAGTCGTCGTTTCGATATTAAATCATCCTCAGGACTATTTAAAGTAGGTTCTCCATGTTTTTATATAACTAACAGTTCGAACAATCATTAGGTATAAGAAAAAAGAAGAGAGGTTGGAAAAATGCAATCACAAAACTATAATTTTTAAATTTTTGTCAACCTTTAACTTCACTTCGTTTCACCATTCAGATAACAATGAACATTGGTTGGAAAAATCCACAGAAAATTACAATTTTTAATTATTTGTCCAGAGATTAACCTTTGACTTAGTCGTTTCACCAATCAGACAACAATGTTCATTGTTGTCTGAATGGTGAAACGAATAAGTCAAAGGTTAATCTCTAGACAAACAATTAAAAATTTTAATTTTGTGACTGCATTCTTTTCTTTCTTATATCTAATGATTGTTCGAACTGTTAGGTATACGAAAACACGGAGAACCTACCTTAAATAGTCCTGAGGATGATTTAATTAAAATCGAAACGTCGACTACATAAAAATTGGTTTCTCTATAAAACTTGGCCTATCCCCATTAATCGTAAACATTACATCGATACAATGCTATTATCTCTATACATAATTAGATATTATTATCAACAGCATTAAATAATATATATTTATTTATACATTGTACTGATTCTGCAGTTGGCTCCTTGTGAAACATTATTAAATATTTTAAATAAACAAAGAAAATTTGCTTTTAAATGTTTCAAAATTGAATTGAATTGAATTGAATTTTGAAACATTTAAAAGCAAATTTTCTTTGTTTATTTAAAATATATTTATTTGTATAAGTTTTTTATTATTTAAAATATAACAAATTTATTGCAATTTTATTCACTTAAAGATTATTTGGCTTTAATACGGAAAACCGGTTATCACCAGTTTTCTTTCGTTCTTTGTTTTTTCTTGTTTTAAATAAGCGCTTTTGAGGTTCGATGTTTTTATTACTTATTTTTTAATGAAATACAATTCACAACATAAATAACCTCAAATCTTCTATTGTGCTATGAGCTGATATAAACTGACATATTACGCATGCGCAAGCCTCGGAGTCAAAGTGGAAAGGTCGCCCTAGACTCTACTTTATTATTTGTCTTTTCCATTACTTATGGCATACTGACGAGAATATAACAAGTTCGAAATCGGTCTATGTCTAGTAAGGAAATGACAAATGATCTTAGCTACCAAACAAGACTTGCAAGTTTAATTCATTACAGGTCGGGGCTTTTGTCCGCTGAGTAGTTGTTTCCTGTAAATCTTATTCAGTCATTTATGGCATTATCTTTTTATCTTTTTATGGTTTTGTTTATTTTATATATATAAATAAAATAAATTAAAATGATATTTCAAATTAAAACAGTTTATTTCTTTCATGTCAAATTGAAAATGATGATGAGAAAATACTGTTCTGCGTAACATAATGGGTTGTTCATCATTATCGGTTTCGTCTTCCTCACACCGAACACCGTCGCCCCGTCTTTTCTTCGATCAGAGTAAGGTTTGTAGCACGCGATGTGAATTTTTACCTGAGAAACGTAGCGCAAAACATGCTCGTGGTCCTTTTCTCCCCTGGCAATACTATTACCACCTAAAACGAAATTCTCAGTGCTGATCCAAACGTACCTGCTTACGTCACATCCGCTAGGCTTAGAGCATTCGAAAATCTACACGCAGTTGCACATTTTTAGTAGAAGAATGCAAGAATGCAGTTATTTCTACGTGTCTTATATGGATTAGGTACATCCTAGCTTATTATTTGTCTTTCCAAGAGTTTTCAGGTTATAATTAGTGGTTTTTTTAATTAAATTGTCAGTGTTGAAGTTCGTAGACATGTCGTATAAATGCAGTAAATTATATGAATGGTTCGAAAGTGCTTGGGTTTTCTTTTCCGAAGGATGAAAATCTTTCCTGAAGATAATACAATATACCCCAACATATATTTTTTGAAAGTTTGATTTGTTTCCGACATTTTGAAATCAAAGCCAACTACGATTTCCATTTGAAATAAAAATTTTAACTTGATATCTTAAAATTCAGTAGTGAAAAAATGTATTTAAAGAATGCACATTGTTCTACGTTGAAAAGTCCCTGTAGAAAATTTTTACTGCTTGCAAAATAATCACAAATAAAGGTATGACACTTTTTCGAAACCTGTCAAATTTCAGTTTCCGCCGATATCTCGAAAACGGTTAGAGATATCGAAATACGGTATTCATCTATTGAGTTCTTCTCTCTCTGGTCTAGAAATAGGAGAGACAGCCAAAATCGAGCAAGTTGGGACACCCTGTATATATGTTTTTATAAAGAAAATATTCAACAATGAATTTGGGTGAAAGTAATAACTTCTTGAATGTCTAATATAAAAAAAGAGTTAGAAACTTTAGCCGCGTATCTAAAAAAATTTTTCAATGAAGAAAATGGTAATATACCAAATAAAAATTATTGACAAATAAATAACAAATATAAAAATAATCGTTAAAAACAACAGGCAGTTTATTTTAATTTCAAAGCATAAGTTTTTATGCTGTGCATCACGTTGATTCTTTTTCCAGATCAACGTGCAATATATGTAGTTTTTAGTCATCCTAAATATAAAGCTGCTTGAAATTTCAAAGTTGAGGTAGCTTGGGTCGATATATTATAGTCGTTCTCTTGTTATTTTATGTCCTCTTTCATCCCTAGAAAGGTTCGTATCAATCACATTGCTAGCATTTTTCGTTTAAGCGATATCCAGATTGGACGTCCTCAAATATACACACCGTATAAATAGTACCTCAGTTTATTTATTATTAATATAACGTTTATTGATTGTAAGTTCGAAAATATACTCTTCTTATATAAAACATTTGCCTCTCATATTTTATTTAATACGTTTTATTCCTTTTAAGGGAAACTTTCGGCTGACAGTCAATTACTGGAATGTCATGTTCTATTTGCATTTCATCAAACAAAATAGGAATCTGCTTTTAATCATCAAATTGATTTCCGATGTTGCCACGGTCAGATATTATTTGCATATTTATAGAAGTAATTATTCACTGATATAACCAGCAACATCGAAAGATGTGTTAATAGCTAAGAGTGGATCAACTCATGAATTAATTGATAGAATTACCTCATTGGTTTTGCTATCATGTTAATAATCCAGACTCTTTAGACTATAATTCTGTAAAAGGAGGAGGTAAGTCGTTTCAGTCCAATTTACTACCAACGAAAAATTGGTTTTGCCATTGACGTAAATAGTGTATAATGTATTAGTTAACTGCAATTTATGTCACATGTAGTAGACTTATTTCAAATATAAGCAATATTTCTGAACAGCCGAGAAGATCGGTGGCTCTTGAAGCAAATTCCAATGATACAACATCCGAAAATTTTCATTGACATTTTATGGGGAAAAAAGTTATGTATGAGCTTCCTCCTAATGACCGAGAGATGACAGATGTTACTGTTACATCTCTGACTTTGTTTGGGAGCACTTTGTCAGTTCCTGTGAAAAGAATGATATTTCGTTTTATTATATTAAAGTGAACAGGTGTTTATTGAGAAAAGGATGATATTTTGTATTGTAACTTTCCGATTACGTGGATAAGTATCTATTTGTAATTATTTACTTTGAAATAGAGTGACATATCAAAATATAGCAATATTCCTTAAAATTCCAATAGAAAAAGTATAAGAGTTATTCGTTCAATAAAGTAACATTTTCATTTATAACACTATTCTGGATAAAATCGTTTGAATTTTCTATAACGACTGATTAGTATTTGTGATTCTTATTTCAATTAGCTAGTTTGTGTTATATTTTAATATGTAACGCTCTTCTTCCGAATGAAAATGTGTATAAGAGATTATTACTACTTATTTTTCATTTGATGAAGCCGTACACATCGTATACTAAATTTAACTAAAAATTCCGGAAATCCGTTCGATAAAATGTGGAGTGAAGTTAAGTTTCATACTAACAAGAGATAAAAGGGAGCATGAGGAGCTTGGAACTGCTGAATTTTTGGGAATGTAGCAGAACATGACAAAAGAAGAAGGCATGGATATCATCACAAGATGAGTGAAGATATCAAAAATAGCACCAGAGACCATATCAATTCAATTCCGCGCATAGAGAATCATTGTTGCCGATCACATTTTCACAAGGATTAGATCGAAGGAACTAAGACAATTGCAACCTTACACAGGGCCCACACAAAATTTTGCGAGGAACAAAATTTACCAGCTGCAAATTGACTCATGTACAGCAAAATCTTCAATGAGAAATATTGCCCCTCATTTATCTAAGAAGGAGCTGTGTGAACTCTGTTTGCTAAACAGGGGTTTTGTGAATCAGGAAAATCAGAGTATGGAAGAAAAATACAATAAACATGTTAAAAGAGAAAGATCTAAATCGAAAAGAAAAGGAATAGGATAAGAATAGTGATGACTGATGAGAAAACAAAAATCATTTAAGTGTTGCAGTCGATCCTACGGTGCCCAACTGGAGAGGCATCATCATTTTATTATGTATCTAAGTTGAACGTACTCAATTGTTTTTCGCAATTTCTTTGATTACGTTAACTTCTTTTTTAAAATTCTCTTCGCTTAATGGAAATGTTAATAGACGATGTATGTAGCTGTGGAATAAATTTTTTTGTGTTTTGGTTCTGTTTAGTCAAAAAACCACTTTCACCGTATTCTTGTCAGGAAAGGCAGTGTGTTGGTATCATTAATTTAAGAATTTATATTCAAATTTTTTTCTACCTAACAGATTGTTTTTATTTTATATCCCATTATCATCAGTTCAATTTTGTCACCATAGAAATTCTAATAAACTGATATTTATTTTTTTAACCAAAAGTTATATCTCTGTTAATTTCTTTCGAACTATAAATTTTTGAAAATCATTGATCATTACAAATTACAGCCAATCAAAATCAAAAGATGGTTTCAATTCTCTCTCTTGAAAAAAGACATTTTTTCAGTTGTAACTGTCTTCTTCCAGACGAACGAATTATTTTTATATTTTTTCCAATGTACGATGCAAATTTAGTTACTTTTTGATTTAAATTGGTAAATAATTTAACGACTAAAGTCCCTTGCTAAATATTCCAATTATACCAGGTAGATTTTGATAAGAGAAAGCAACTACTTACTACAAACTTCCATTAACGATAGATTTTAGACGTGATGAATTTACTACTAAATGAACTATTCAATTTATAAAATGGGTCTAAAGGCGTAATAAATTGTGATTAGGTCGATCGTAAAGGTTTCACCTAGTTCCAGAGTAACCTTATGCGAACCACACTTTAAGCAGGGTCGGATTCGCAATAGAATAAAACCAAAAATCTGCGGTCAAAAGTTGAAATGTCACTAGGTCAACTGATGTCAAGGTAAACCAGTTTATTTAAGTCTGGTTTAATTTCACAAAATGATCAAATATTCTAACAATGTGAATTAAAGTGGTTACGAAAATTTAATTTATTAGAATTATACAGTGTGTCCATAAAGTATTGCACAAGTTAATTTTCAGCTAGAATAATTATTTTAATAAATAATCCCGAAATAGGTCATTTTTTTTCTTAATTGCGCATATTTTGAAATTTAACTCCACCTTACAAGGTGGTCCATTTTCGAGTTATGACTTCATCGAAAATTTTTTTAAATGAGATACTATTTTTTCCTAAACATATGGAAAGTACATCGAAATATCGTTCCAAATTGATACATATCTGTGCAACTATAGTAGCAAAAAATTGACGTTATATCTTATAGAACTGTTGCTACAACTAGAGTTGGTGCGATGAGATTAATTCCAATGTCGTTACCTTGAATTTCTAAAATAAGTAAAGGGGTTAGAAATAATTAACTGCACTTTCATTTTATAAAAATTGTCTTTGTATTTATTATTAATTTGTCAACATCCGGATAGCTACTGCGCCTTTTTTCTGCCATAAAGTAAAAGGCATGAAGTAAACAGGTTATATGTAATAAATTAAGGCAAAACATTTCTTGTAATAAAAATGCTTTAAGCAAATATGCAAGTCCGTTGGTCATAAACATTAAAATATTATGCTTATGCATGCGAAATTTTTCAAGAATGGCCATTTAGGAATGAACTTGGAATTTTGGAATGAGGCACTGGTTCTGTTATGTATTCTTTTGATTTATTGTAACCCCACAGAAAAAATCTACTGACGTTGAGTCTGGATAGAGGGTGAGTCATTTTAATAGACCTCGACGACCAATCCACCGCCCAGTATAAGTTCTATCTAAAAGTCTCTTACTGCTGAATTGTAATCTTGTTACGCCACTGGACGGTGTAGACTGGTTAGATGACACTAGAATTGTACGAACAGCCGGGTATATTCTGGAATGTTCTATACCGTGTGAATGGATGTATAAATAAGACGCACGGTGGTCCGAGACTCACTCAGTCTTAAATTAAACGTGAACGAGTAAAGAACATATAAGAAAGAGACTTATAAACTGTTTAATTGTGATTATTGTTAAGATAGTCATTAATCTATTGTTGTTAATTACTAATTAGTTAATAAAGTAGTGAGTAAGTGTTACCTGGACTTTCAATCAACGGATTTACTAGTATAGGTGTTTGTGGGGATAGCAAACACGTAACAATTTGGTGTCGGAAGTGGATTGGAAGATAAATTTCTGGAATATTCGAAAAAGTGTTCTTCCCAGTAATAGTAGTAACACGGAGACAAGCTACTGGTCAGTGTTTGGAGGGTTATTTCTGGACTGAATAGTGACTTTAAAGTGGATTTTCGAGTGGTTTCTAGAACATTCGATTTAGAAATAGCTGCAAATACGCGAGTGCCGCTAGTCATAACGTATTGTAGACTGAGAAAAGGGACTATTAGTGCAATTTCGGGAAAATTCTAGAACATTCTATTTGGAAACTACAGGAGATACGTGAACTGTGTTGACGGGAACGTGTTATAGACTTAAAAACAAGATTATAAGTGAATTTTCGTGAAAATTCCAGAACATTCGATTTGTAAACCAATGAAGATGCGTGAACTGTGTTAACGGAAACGAGTTATAGACTCAAAACAAGACTTAATAGTGATATTTCATGAAAATTCTCGAACATTTTATAGCACAATTAGTGGAGATACGTAAATTTCGATAGCACAAAAGTAGTATAGACTCTTAATAAGACTTTTTAGTTTTGTTTCGAGATTTTTCTGAAACATTCCATTATTAAAATAGACGTGATAACAACATTTTACGGATAATATAGTGTAATAAACTTTATTCTGAACTATTTACGTGTCGTGAGCTAATGCCAACAACAAAAAGCATGGCGGAGAAACAAACACAAGACTTACTTGCAGCATTGGTATAACAAATGGAAGAACAGAAAAGAAGACGCCAGGAAGAATTAAAAAAAATTATGGAAGATCAAGAAAGAAAGCGACAGGAAGAGAAAGATAAACAATGGGAAATTATGGAAGACAGAAAGAAAAAAAAGGAAGAAAAATTGACTTAAGAAAAATGATGGAAGGCCTGGAAATAAGACGACAATAAGAAAAAGAAGAACAAGAGAGAAAAAGACAGGAAGAAAAAAATTATTTAATAAAAATGATAAAAGGCCTGGAAATAAGACGCCAGTAAGAATTAAGACAAATGGGGTGACAGTATCAAGTCATACTCTCGGTCACTGAACAATTGAGGGAAGATGTACGGGCTGAAGTCATGGAAGTTAAAGAAGTAGTCAGTGAATTTAGAGGAAAATTTGAGGGAGAAATAACTGAAGTTAAGGAGGAAGTATCCCGACTTAAACAACAATTAAGGGAGAAGGGCGGCCAGTTTGTATCGCCGTCTGGAGCTAGGTTACAACCACCTTCCTTCGTTGGTCACCGTTCATGGGCAACTTATAAGAGACAGTTCAGGCAGCTTCACGTTCAAATAATGATGATGAAAAAGCAACAGCATTGGTATTAGCACTAAGGAGCCACGCAGTAGACCTGCTCCCAACAATTCCTGCAGCACAGTAACAAAACTTTAGCGTTCTTTAGGCAGCATTAGAACTAAGATATGGTGACCAACATCTTGCCCAAGTATATCAGGCTCAATTAAAATCACGCAAACACCAGGATGGAGAATGCCTCCATCAGTTCGAGGCTGCTGTAGAGAGATTAGCCCATCTAGCCTATCCTTATGCAGCAATAGAGTTTCAACAGCAATTAGCAGTTTGTGCATTTATTGATGGAGAAAGAGACCAAGAGGTTAGGCGAATCCTTAAGGTAGCAAGGCACAAACAAAGTAATGAGGCTTTAGTACATGCCCTTGAGATTGAGGCGGCCTATGAGGATACCACACCAACAGACCATAGAGTGCGAGACATGGCTGTGGAAGAGACCCCGGCAGATCAAACCATGCAAGTCGTATTAACCGAGTTACAAAAGTTGGTCGCACAACTATTGACAACGATGAATTCCCAAACGAGACCAGAACAACAAAATAGCGGTAGCCCGAATGGAGGTATCCGCTGTTATAAGTGTGGCAAATTGGGCCATATTAAGAGGAACTGTTATGAGCTCAACATTCAAGATGTAATGTCCGAAGAACAAAAGACCATGCAACTACTGATAAACTCGAATCTCCAGCCGAGACAAACCAACAGCATGTAGTGGGAGACAGAGTGGAGAAGGCACGCGTTGTTATAAATGTGGCAGAGTGGGCCATATTCGTGCAACTGTCGTCTGCCCAGCCCTGCGAGGGTAAATGTCGCAGTAATGGAGAAGCCGTAGGAAAACTAGCGAGCTGGTACTTCGGGGAATATGGCAGATGGCCATTCCAAACGACCGTGTCAGAAAGATTGCAAGCCTTGCCACCATGAGGAAAGAGAGCAAAATGTACAAATAACGAATACAGTTAAGATTGATGTTCCGAATTATTGAACAAAAGAGTCGTTGAGGGAAGCGCAGTTAAACGATAAGGAAACTGGTCCTAGTCTGAAACGGAAAGAAAGAGGAACCCGATCCGACTGGAAGGACATTTTAAATAAGTCAGTGGGGCTGAGGCTTTTAGGGCACAATGGGACTCCCTTAGAGTAGAGGATGGACTGCTGAAGAAAGCGTGGGAAAGTCCAGATGGTAGGAAAGTTCTCCAGGTGTCACGTAGCAAATGTACTTCAGCATGTGCATAATGGAACGTCTGGCAGACATTTTGGCATCAAAAAAACCCTGACAAAAGTAAGAAATCGTTTTTACTGGGTAAACAGTCGCCAAGATGTGGAGGCTTGGTGGCGCCAATGTGAAGTTTGCGCGGCAAGAATGGGGCCACAAATAAGAAATAAGCAATATAACGCCAGGGCTCCTTTTAAGCGAATTGCAATAACAAGTGACCGTATGAAGAGCTTGTTATAATCTTAAGGATAATTCAGGAGGGGTACTAGGTGGGAGAGTTAACATAAATCAGAACGAAAGATAGGCAGGTTCCCGAAGTTTCACCATCCATGTGAAGGACCATACACTGTTGTCACCATAATAAACGACGTCATGTACCGAATTCAGCAAAGTCCAAAATCAAAGATGAAGGTGGTGCAAATAGAGAGACTAGTCAAGTATGCAGGGAACAATGAACTGCCTGATCGGGACGTTCAGACTTAAGGAGGGGCAGTGTTACGCCACTGGACTGTGTAGACTGGTTAGATGGGACTACAGTTGTACGAGAAGGGCCGGAAATATTCTGGAATGCTCTAGATTGTGTGAATGGATGTATAAATAAGACGCACGGTGGGTCGAGACTCAGTCTTAAGAGTCTTATATACCCTATTAAATGATAATTCTCGAATATCTCGTTTAAAACTTATCCGATTTGAGTGCGATTTTTACAAGATTTTTTCAAAAATATGTATAAAATGTCGGAATGTAATTTTTTTTTTTTTAGAGTCGTCAAAAAATTTTCGCATGCATTTTAAATATTTTGTATCCAAATTTTTTAACATTCCGACATTAGTCACTGTTTGTAACGTTTATATTCATGTGACCCAACTCTTGGATTAGTTGAAAATAAATTTATTAGAAAACTAAAAACTGCATATCTGTATTCCGATAATAGCTGCCATCTCGCATGATATTTCGGAAACACGGATGCACTTGCATACACTGGACTCGTTTGCGGGAGGGGGAATTGGGCACTTAGGAACCACGTTGCGATTTGCGTAAACAACAGTGGCGTGTGTATTCTAGAGATATCTCAAATTTACTTATTTGTTATAAAGTGGGTACACTTGATTTCAATAAAAACTGGTACATTTTCTTTTAGCTATGTAAATCATTCGTTCTTTGATTGATATTAATAATCTCAAATGTCACTTTGACGTTAATCAGTGGCGTCATTATTAAAAATGGTTCGACATCTAACAGATATTCAAAAATTTCGAATTGTTTCTAAAATTGAAGATGGTTGGTCCATAAGAAGACTTGCTGCTGAATACAATGTGAGTAAAACTACGATAATGAGTGTTAAAAAACAATGGGAAACCAACCAAACGGTATCCCGTAAAGTTGGTTCCGGTAAGCCCAGAAAAAAGCAATAATCAAGAAGATGAAAATCTTATAAATTACCTAATAGAAAACCCTTTTCAGACTGCAGTAAATGCAATTTCAGAGACAAATTTCCCTGTTTCGGTATCTACTACTTGCAGAAGAATAAAACTACAAAGCGACTTGAAGAGTTGTTCAGCGGCTAAAAAATAGAAACTTTCAGAAGAAAAGAAGCAGGGTAGGATTATTTTTGCACTCAACTATATAATCAATGATGAAAATTTCTGGGGACAAGTTGTCTTTTCTAACGAAAAGGTTTTTAAATCCTGTAACGATGGACATGTTCGCGTATATAGGCCTCCTTCCACTAGATACGACGAAAAATATACTTTTGATCCACAAATATTAGGAAGGTTTTCAGTCAATGTCTGGACTTGGATGAGCCTAAATGGGTTAGGTGTGTGTTGGAACAGTGGTGGTCATCTCAATTCCATTAAATATATTGAAATATTAGACAATATTATGTTGCCGTCAGTAATAGAGGTGTTTCCGGAAAATAATTTTATTTTCCAACAAGACAACTGCTCCATACATACGGCCCATCGTGCCAGGCAATGGTTTCTTAATAAAAACATAGAGTTGTTACCGTGGCCATCTAAAAGTCCGGATTTAAATCCAATTGAAAATGTATGGGGACTAATGGTGAAACATATAAGAAAATTAAATAAACATCCAAATAATGCCCAAGAATTGGAAGGGATAATTGAAGACGCTTGGGAGAACTTGTCGCAAGAAGTTGACCTTGCAAGAAATCTGATTTTGTCCATGCCTGCAAGACTTCAGGCAGTTTTAGACGCTAATAGAGCCATGACAAAATATTAGTTAATTCTGTATTACGTAATTGAAGTTCATTTATTTTATTTTTTTATTGTATTTTTATGTTCAGTTTGCATTGTTTACATTTTTTTTAATATCAAGTGGTATTTTTGTGTTCTTATTTTAAAAATAGAATTCTCATTATTCAGTTAGTATTTTAATTACAACCATTAGTAGAATTATCCGTAACAAATATTATTTTTTTAAACAATAATATGGCAGGCTTGAAAATGTTTTGAAAAAGTTATTTTCTAATTATTTTTTAAAATTCCATTTGAATAAAATAAAAGAGAAAGGTTTAATAAGTTTAAAAACACAAAGAAAACCGATCTCCTCCAAAAAACCCAGGTCCGGGGTAAATCACTTCTTCTCCACCCCCCTCGACATGCCTGGCCAGCCCTATTTACAGACATGCACACAACTAAACTATTAAGATTTTCGATTACAAGAGTTGTACCAGTTTTTTTTAAATCAAGTGTACACCTAAGTAGACGTGTTATTGAAAGTGATTATTAGTGCAGTGAAAGAACAATGGGAAAAATAAAAACATATCATAAGCGTAAATACCCTAGCCGAAAACCGAAATATCGAACATTAGCCCAAAAGAGAAAATATAAAAAAGTAAGTACTAGTGAAAATTGAATTTTTTTCGTAAATTAATAAAAGTAATAATTTTCTTTTATTTCCGGTAATTTCTGTAGAGAGACTAATATAAATGAAAGTTTTCCCATTTTGCCGTCTCTAAATATTGATATGGAGAATGAAAGGCTCAATGAAAGGTGAATATGATAATTTTTATTTTTGATTTATTTTAAGCAGTAACCTCATGTACAGGGTGATCATTTTAAGTGCACCTTACTCGATTTTTCTGCTGTATTTTTAACCTAGGAAAAAACTTCAAAAATTATACTTATGTGCTTTTTTCTAAGGAATCCGAAAATTAAAAACAATTGAATGTCAAATAAAAAGAAAACGCCGAAAAACTGAAAAATAAAAAAATTACACCCCGCATTAATATGCGGAAATGGACATATGACATTCCGAATACTGATTAAATATACGCGTCACATACATATCTTTTACTTCCGGTTTGACCGGAAATTGCCTTAATATTTTTTATTCTAAATGATGTATCCTGTATATTCAGCTCAATTTAAAAAATTTCTTTCTGAAGTCAGCAATACATGTAACATCATCATAATCTTTCATATTTCATAAAAATATTGGAGTTTAAATTTAAAATAACACATATATATTTTTCATATTATTTCATCGCCTTTTCCATTCTGAGTTGAATGATATGACACACATTGATAGTTCCATTTTATAGGAAAAATTTTTAAAATAATACTATGCATTAATAAGAAACGGTAAAATGGAAATTTTTTTGTAGATTAACGATTTAATTGTTTTGTTGTTTAGTTCTTTAGCTATTTTTAAACAAAGTAAATAAAATAATTTCGGGTTTTTTTTATTGTTTTTACATATTAATTGCAGGACAAGGACGCATGAAGGGTAAGGTTAGCTACTGCTTAGCTTATAAGCTTGACGCAATACAACTTTTTTCGTCGGTTTATGTCGTACGAAACCTCTAGTACTCCGCCGCTGATAATTCAACATCTCCCGATCTGAAATGTTCCACTATGCCGTTCTGTAACTAGAACATCGGCCACCTTCGACATTCGCCGCGATAATTTCGGTTTGGCTGTATATATGCACCGTGGCCTGCGCGGGGTGTGGTAAAATCGAGACTATATTTCACTTGCATCTGATATAGACTCTTAAGTTGAAATTGAACGAGTAAAGAAGATATAAGAAAGATACTTATAAGTGTTTAATTGTATTATAGTTAAGACAGTCGTTAATATATTGTTGTTAATTATTAATTAGTTAATAAAGTAGTAAGTGTTACCTGGACTATCAATCAACGAATCTACGAGTATAGATGTTTGTGGGGATAGCAAACACATAACGATATTCTTGTTGATTATTATCTACAGTTTAAACTATCAATGAATCTATTATATTTTCCAGCATCTCAAATTATTAGTCTGTCAAATTTTCTTCGAGAAATAGCTGTCCCACAATGTGATTATCATCGTCCCAGTACGTAATATTTAGCTTGTTAACATTATCGTTCGAAAAAAATTGCATCGTCACTATAACAAATAAATATTCACGAGATAGTTTAGATTTTGGGCATTTCTTCTCATCTTAATTTTAGAAAACTCATTGACCTATCTGGATCTTCTTCGTTGGTGTTGAATTTACATACGACTTAAGTTTTTTAAAACCTGTTTGACAGTAGTTGGGAATACACCACCATAAATTAGTGCCACGCCTGTGCAGTAAATTTTTGTTGTTTCACCGACTATTTTAATTTGTATTTTTCCACAATATTTAGTCGGCCAGTTCTTTATATATTTTTAACACTTCCAGTTCACTGAAATTTATCGAGCATCTGACTCAAATACTTGCGACGGGACGAGATGGGACGATGAAACATAATTTAAAAAAGTTAAATTTTTGTAATAAAAAGTAATTTTAATAAATTGAATTTTAAGAACCGTTTCAATTTGTATCGATAGAATGTTTTAAAACTGTATGGTTATATTAATCATGAAAAGAGCTTTCAGATAATACCTAATTTGACCCCAGGTGTCCCATAAAAATTTAAAACAAGAGGGAAATGTCGTCATATAAGTGGTTGTTCTATGTCTTGTCCTTTAGAAGCTGGCAGTGGGGGGAAACTTCATGATCGCACGGTATACAGGGTGTCCCAACCAAAAGCAGGCACCCTGAATAACTTTGGAGATAAAATTTTTTTGAAAAAATTGGTGAAACACGTCGACCTTGTTTCCAAGGGACACATATTTTAATGTAATACTTGTATACCTATCATCATCCCTCTACCCTACACGGCCACCCCCTCAAAAAATTCAAATGGCAAAGTGGGTCGAGTGATACATCTTTTGAAAGGTCTTTCAATTCTCTACATAACTGTGTATTTTTTTAAAACTTTTATCGATTCGTTCCTGAGAAATAATTGTTTCATTATTTTAGGTTCGGGAAATAAAAATAAAAGAAGCAACTTAAATTATCGTATGTATTGTTCAAAATGACCCCCACCAACTTCCATATAGTAGTATAATCTGTCTTGAAATTCTGTACGAACATTTCTGAACATATTTGGAGTCAATAAACGGCATTCTCGAACAATTCTTTTACGTAACTCTTCCAGAGATGCGGGTCTTGTTTCAAATACCTTCGATTTCAAATATCCCCACAGAAAGAAATCCAAGGGAGTTAAATCGGGTGACCTAGCGGGCCACTCCACAGAACCTCTTCTTCCAATCCATCGCTTAGAAAACCAATTATCCAAAAATTGACGGACTGCTATAGCAAAATGTGGGGGTGCCCCATCCTATTGAAGAAACAGTTCGCCCTCTAAAAGATTATCGTCTTCTTCGAGGATTTCTGTAATCATTGGGTCGATGTTATTTTCTAACAGATCGAGGTACCTTTCGCCATTTAAATTGTCAGGAATAAAAAACGGCCCGACAATGTGATCCCCTAAGATGCCAGCCCAAACACGTAATTTCTGAGGCCTTTGGGTATGAGTTTCCATGAACAACTTTGGATTGGTTTCACTCTAATACCTACAAATGAGCCTGTTTACCTCCCCATTTAACTGAAATGTCGATTCATCAGAAAATCACGTATTGTACAGTAGATTGGCATTACCGTTTAATTGTTCACTAAAAATCTCACAGAATTCAAGCCGACGATCGGGATCATCTTCGTTTAATTCGTCTACCAATTTAAATTTATATGGATGAAATTTGTGGGCCTTTACAATTCGATGCTTCGTGATACACCGGAAGCCTCAGCTACTTTCCTCATCGATTGAGAGATGGATACATCTGCAAATGACCCAGAACTGCCACTTCGACTGCTTCATTCCTAATCGGTCGCTGAGATTCGTGCTTTTTTGTTTCCTACAGAACCTGTTTCCATAAATTTTGTCAATAATTGTAAAACATACTGAGAATCAACCCTTCTATCTAGGTGATTTCTATTAAATATGCGCTCCGTAACTCTAGCACAATTATCGTTTTTAAAATAAATGCTACAATTTCTATTCTCTCCTGAAAGGTATAAACCATTTTGAGAACTCACTCTGGTAAAATGTATCTCGATTTAAAATTGGTTGTGAACAAATTAATGTTCAAGGACTATCAAATACTTAGAATCTTTTATTATTCTAAAACTAAACGGACAAGGAAAGTGTTTTTTTGTCGAAAAACTCGTGTTGATTTGAGAGCACTAAAAAATGTAGTTTTTTATAAATTCCAATACTCAGTGCCGTGTATTTTAAATTTTTTAAACGATTTCGATTGTATGTAATCATCAAAAATGAAATTATTTTCTTTAAGAACGAATCAATAAAAGTTAAAAAAAATACATAGTTATGTAGGGAATTGAAAGACCTTTCAAAAGTTGTATTATTTGACCCCCTTGCCATTTGAATTTTTTGAGGGGGTGGCCGTGTAGGGTAGAGGGATGATGATAGGTATACAAGTATTACCATTAATATATGTCCCCCTTGGAAACAAGGTCGACGTGTTTCACCAATTTTTCAAAAAAAATTTTATCTCCAAAATTATTCAGGATGCCTACTTTTGGTAGGGACACCCTGTATATCTAACGGTATATATTAGAGTTTCTGTAACAAATTTCTCGAAATACATTAATGAAAGTTGACATGTCATTACCATTTCTATACAAAACGATTTAAACAGATATTTCACGAAAAAAATTGAATACATTTTAAACTGTAATCGTATTGTGTACCTAATTTTATTTTATTCTGCGAGGACTCGGAGAAACTACTGAAATTGAATTTGCCTTTGTGCTTGAATATTGAATAACCGTACGCTGATTGAATAATTCGGTTACAAATTTCTCTCTTACAAGGAGGATTCATATTTGATGAACATTATTTAATATAACAGAATGTGTGCCAAAAATTTATAAATGCAAATTTTATAGGGAAGTATGTGAATAAAGTTCCCATAAACGTGAACCCAGAAATGTTTAATTAAAGAGGTATTTGCTTATAAAGGGTTGGACGGAAAACACTCTTTACAAAAGTGTTGATTCACAATGGGTTCATTTATAGAATGGATAATATTTGGACCAATAATGGTGTATACGAATTACATCAAAACAGAATATAATAAATTTTAATTGCTCTTTGTAGAGTAGATATTTTTTTTCTAAATTACTAATATTTGAATTTTTACAGCCATTAACAAAATACAGTTCGAAGATCACATTTGAGCATAAGTAATTAAAAAATTTAATTAATGTCAGGAATACTAACAGACTGCAATTTGAATAAAATATCAAAACTTAATCCAGAGTTGGCCCATGGGAGGGGGTATACAGATTTAAAAAGTCTGTTGGTTGGGCTCTAAATAAGTATAGTAGTTACTTTTTTAGTTGTGGTTTTTATATAGATTGTATATGCAAAAAATAATTAGAATACAATTGCTAAAGAACATGCTTAAAAAGAACTATAGTTTGCATTTTAATAAAGCTTGATTATAATCACTGCTTCAGAACTTTCAGTAATTAAAATTAAAAATATCTGCGAAAAATATCGATCAAAGAAAATTACACCGTTGCCTAATGCATAGCCACCGCGGTTAAACCGCGTAGCTACTACTTATCTAGGTATACCCAGACTTAGATCCCTCAAAGATCTAAAAATTGACAATAATAAATTACGCATGTACAAAAATGTCTCTTTACACAATTTTATCCAAGATGTTAAGTCCATTTATTTCAAAACCATTGATTTGAACATACGACCTTAGGTCATAATGGTAGCGATTTGATGTCTGTTGTTTAATTCGAAAATACCTTCCACCATAGGTACACTGAAATTTTTAATTGCATTTAAGAATTAAAACCGTTCATAATAATATGTGCCTCAAAAACTATTAAAAATACGTAACATTTTTAACTCAGAATAATTAATGGCTTAAAAAATTACTTTCTGGGAAAACATATCTCTGCAACTAACGGAAAAACTGACAAAATTTCGAAACCGACTCGAGGAAACACTTTTAATGTATGAAGTTAGCGATAGCACCATAATCTTTATATTTTTTGGTGAATATATTCGCTTTCAAAAATTGCCTGTAGGTCATAAGGTGACTCATTCTAAAATTTCTTTCACAGAAACTACCAAAAATTTTACATAACTTTTTGCCCAACCCTCATAAAATCAACTTTCTTGAAAAAAAAATTAATATCTCCGGAATTAATACAGTAAATGACAAAATTCCTCAACCGTTCTGAGGCAACACGTTAACCATTCAAGTTTAACCTCCTGAAAGATTTTTTTTAAATGTCCTTCAAACGGGAGCAATTAAAATTTGTTGAAATTTTGGACTCTTTTTGTTTCTTTCTCTGTAACATTTTTTTCTGATCCTGATGGAAAAACTAGACAACGTACGGTTTGATTGCAAACGAAACGAGATTCCTAGGAACTTAATTGAAAATCAGCTAAATAATTCGAAAATTATGATTTTTGAATTTACCATATTTTCCAATTTTACGTTTCAGTAGTTGAAAAATTTTGTAATTTAGTCAACTATTACCTATACTGTCTTTGCTGTAAATAGAAATTATTTTTCTCCCTTTATCCTTGGAAAACCTACGCGAAAATTAATATAAATCGCCTACTCGTTAAAGAATTATTCATACCACATTAATTTATTTATTAAGAACTTCTTTTTAATTTAGAATTCCTTTACGATTACATAATTTGTTTTCATTTAAACAAGGCTAATAATAGGTAATTTGTCTTCATTCATATTTTCTGCTTGAAAAACTTAGTTAAGGGAAATGTAACGTAATTACATGATCAATTGCCGGCTTGTAGATCACATGAGGGAAATAAAAACGAGAGATTGTCATCTAATATTTGTATTATAATACCAAACATACAGAAATATTAATTATAATATCAATGATTTTACTATGCACATAAATGTATATTAGATTGACAAATTATTATAGAGAGATAAAACTATACAAAAATTTAGTTAATGGCACTTAACACGTAAAAACAGCCATGTTACAAACTCCACGAAACAAACAAAGAACATTTGAGTGTTACTAAGTAAAGTTTAATACAACTAGTCTATCTACAAAAAAATAAAACGTAGAACTAAAAGTATTATAATGTCAAGGAAAATATTCATTTACATTGTATATTAGGCAAATTTTGACAAAATGTTCTGGTACCTATTTATATTTATATATTTATATAAGTATATATATATATATATATATATATATATATATATATATATATATATATATATATATATATATATATATATATATATATATATATATATATATATATATATATATATATATATATATATATATATATATATACATATATATATACATATATATATATATATATATATATATATATATATATATATATATATATATATATATATATATATGTATATACATATATATATATATATATATATATATATATATATATATATATATATATATATATATATATATATATATATATATATATATATTTATATATATGTATGTATGTATGTATGTATGTAATGTAAATAGCCATTCTATATAGAGAGTCCACTAGACAAAGTTAATTTAATTTAGAAGAATAGCTAATGATCAAGAACACACCAAATTGAATTAGGATCCTTTCCCCATGAGGCAAATTCCGGTACTAAAATGTGTTTTTCCAGGGAATTTATCAAAATGAAATATTCGTCTGGAGGGTTTAAGTTTTATCATTAATTTTCTGGAGAATAAGGAATTTTATCTCTAGAAAACTAGGTATACAAAGATACATAATATTATGTACTTACACCATATGAAACAAATGTTTTAATAATATTTTTTAGCTATGCATATATAGGATTATTTTTGATATATAGAATTTTATCATACAAAGACAAGTGATTTAAGCTATAATTGCGATTGCCCACTAGTAAAGTAAAGTTCTAGTATAACTAATGTTGTAGAATCCGATTTTTATTTTAAACATACTACTCTTTTAAGTGCCCTGTAAATGTCTCTTAATGTTATTTATTACTCTTTAGAGTAAAATGAGCAAGGCGATAGATCGATAATTATTTTACTCTATTTATTCTTTTTCTTTGTAATGAGTTACAGCAGAAACTAATGGGAACTGAAGTTACCTTTTGATAAATAAGACCGAAGAATAAAAAATCTCTAAAAATTAACTCAAACGCACACATCTTAGCTTCAGAACTGAGGGGGAATTGGATGATCAATTTTCTTGCGAACATTCCACTGCCTTGAAAACTTTCGAGTAAAGTTTATTATATTAAAGTTCTGTGGATTTCTAAATATCCATTTGAATGATTAGTAATTCCAAGGATGCCAATTTCTGGTTAACTAAGAGAGGAGAAAGTCTAACAACGGCTTGTGTTCCTTTCATCGATTCCCACTGAGGTTTTCTCGAAAAATACTAAAAAACAATAAGGGAATTGAAGGCACTAAGAAATTGTGATATAATTTAATGTCTCTATCCACTCGAACTTCATTTCTGTATAATTTATATAAAACAAAAACGTGAACTTATGTCATTAATCACTTTATTGACATGTATATCTTAAGTTACTAATGACAAAACTGAGTTCGTAGACTGTAAATGGTAATGCTAAACTTATGTAGATAGAATTATTTTTATTAGAATTATAGAGATAAAATTGATTAATTGAAAAATTGTGTTATTATGGTGTATTTGGAAATACTTTTCTTGGTTACAAAATTATCTCCATGACAAACAATAGTTTACTAGTGTGAATACAGGAAACTCGATACAAACATCACAATATAGATTAATTGAATTCGGTGTCCCACAAGGATATATTTTGAACCACTTCTCTTTAATATATTTATTGTTAAATGTTATTGAAATGAGTGAAAATTTTAAAAAAAGATTTAGAAAAAGATAATTAGATAGTAATAGTTAAGAAAAACAAAATTAATACTAATTATTGAGAAATATAAAATAAATGAGAAAAAAATGTATATAACACGCAAGAACAATCAATAAAGGAAACAGTAAGCTAAAATTATATACTAAAAGTTTGCTTAGCATATTTTACCAGCTGATTTTGTGTGCAAAGGTTTATATCACAATGTTTACTTAATTTGTTAAATTAATAGCACATACAATGTATTGGTGATTTTAGCAACATATTGGTATTGATTCGTTTAGTGTAAAATGTGGAATTTTGTCGAGCATGCATTCTTGTAGTGAAAAAATTTATTTGTGAAAGTATTTGAGGACAGCCAATTTTATTACGTAATAATTTGTATAGAAAAAGTAGCATAGAACAAATTCGCCAGTACCCTAAACTTTCAAAATAAAATGTGCTTAGAGGATAATTGTTATCTATGCTCCTCTCGGAATATATTTCTGTATCTCTAAATGATAAAAATTTTCTTTGAACTTGCTCTAACGCGTCTTTGTGAACTAGATAGTAAGGGTTCCAGATTTTGGATACATACTCAAGTTTTAATCGTATATAAGAATAATGTAATGATTAGAGCTGTCCGAGGTGGCTGGAGTACAGCCACGGTCTTGCGATGGCGTCACACGTGCCGATTTAGAAGTGATTTACGCTGCAGTCTTATTTGAAAGGTTAATACGTGAGGTTGTACCTATAAATTACACATAATGTCAAACGCGCCAAAAGGTACAAAACGACCGTACGCGGACACAGTGAATAAATTTATCGGTGAATTTCCGGATTTATTCTATCACGGATGTAAAATAATTTGTAAAGTTTGTAATCAAGACTTAATGTGCTGGCACAAAACAGATTGTCGTCGTCATCAACACCGTGCAACATCAAAATAAAAAAATGGCATGCCTTTGACAACTCAGTTTATGTTTGATTTATTGTTAATGTTAATAGCCTGTAATATTCCGCTACACATACTGGATAAACAACCATTTCGGAAGTTTTGGAATAAATACAATCCCCAGGTGAACTTCCCAAGTCGTACATCGTTACGTAGATATATTCCAGCTGTTCGTGAAGACATTGTAAATATGATTAAATGTGGATTAAAAAATACACGGCTCTGGTTATGTATTGACGAGACGACAGAGTGTAAAAAAAATTCTATTTTAAATATTATAGTACGTGTACTGGGCCCTCTTAAACTAACATTTCCACTTTTACTAGCTAGTAAAAGACTAACTGCGTGTACCAGAACCGATTCTTACACGTTGGAGAACGTGGTTGAAAGCGGCTTTTTATTATGCTGAATATTTTCAACAAATAAAAGCTGTGATACTACAGTTCAACCCTAACGAGGCTGCAGCTATTAGGGAAAACCAGACAAGCTTTCAAGACGTTTCCCTTGAAACAGATTTAAAAACTATTAATAACAATTATAGAGGACTACACGACGCAATAGAAAAATTGCAAAATAGTTCGTTGTCGTTAGTGGAATCGCTGCAAATAGTGGACGACGTAAATACACAGCTATAGGCTATAAATGACGCAAAAAATAATCGCGTTAGTGAAAAATTCGAGAGTGTATTACAGAAAGATCCTGCTTTTAGCAAATTAAGACAAATTTGTGATGGTGCATCTACAACTTCGTTAAGTGAGTTCACAGATTGTTTTACTTATGCCTGTATTACATCCGTAGATGTCGAATGGTCATTTTCAAAATGCAAAACATATTTTTCCACCAAAGCGAACATCGCTGATGGAGACAGTTGTAGAAACATACCTGATGCTATTATACTATAGATCTTCCCCACTTTGTGATGACGACAACGAAACTACTTCTTAAATCTGCTTAAAAGGGTGAGTTTTATACAAATTTTTATAAAATGTAACATTATTGTTAAAATTTATTTCCATTTACTGTACTTATTCAAGTATTATGATATGATGTAAACATATGAGTCATATGACGGCTCTGTCGGCCAGGTGACCTCGGACAGCTCTAGTAATGATTTTAAACAATTTAAATTAGTAAGTGATTTACATAGGCAATCATGTCGTCGGACTTTTTTTCATAGAGAAAAATTCTTTAATAAGCAAATTGCATTTTTTTTGTGTGCAGAATAAGCGATACATTTTTTTAGACTTCTCTAATGCTTTTCTCTAAGTACCAAATTTCATTGCAATCAAAGGAAAACTGACGCCGGTATGCAGGTGTTTCATTACGTTATACTAATTCTAGTCATAAGTTGTTTTTGCTTCCAGTACCTTCAAGTATGATCGAAAATATGAAGAGTCTAGAGCAAAAAACGTAAAATCATACAGGGTGTCCCATACACATGGGCAGTAATTTATTAACCTGAGGATGACATCCAAAAAAATTAATAATTCTTATTTATCTGTTATTTAAAGACCATTCTGGTTATTTATACTGGATATTTATTCGATGTGGATTGAGGAATATGAATGAAAACAAGAAAATGTAATAAAATATTTCATAAACTTTCGTACTCATACCTTTTAAAGAAAAAGTTTCTAAGAACAGAGAATATTTCATTTTTATTAAGTTGAAATTCCGATAAATCTTGTACCAGACTAAAACTGGAAATGTCTATAATTTATCTTTTATATTTCATTGCCTGAGTTTATATATAAAACTAAAGCCTTCTTATCTGGTTTTTCTAACCCACATATTTATTTATTTGAATGTAGATTTAAGTAATCGCTCGATTTATTTTATCTAGTATGCTATTTACGTGGAAAATCTTTATACCATATAGAAAAGGAATAAAATTTTTGCAAGTTTCTAGAATACTCCATGGCTGACGTGTAACAATTAAGGTATTTTCAAATAAGTACGAGTAGTCACGAAGGTAGTTGCTTAAAAAAGAAAGTATTTTATACTTATCCATTATCAATAGAGAAAATAACATCTATTACTTTATTGGTATTATATAAAGTGAATTGCCCAAAAAGCGCAACACAAAATTTTTTCACAATAGCTAAGAATTGGTTAAAATTTTAACAAAGAATTACGTGTTGTGCCATTTTAATGTATTGATTTCAATTCCTTTTTATTAGCAATTGACAAATTTGGATCAGTTTAGTGTCATCATTTGAGTTTTATGCACTTTTATAAATGCCTAGAATTCATCAGAGCCAATTTTTGTCAGTTAAGTGACTGAAATAGACCGAATAATCGGTGAAGGAAGTAGGGCTTTCTTTAAGGGATAAGTCAAGGTTTCATAAATTTAATTAATAAATTAACACTAAATATTAAGGAATGTATTCAAAACTATACATACATAAAACTGTAAAATTTCTCTATAATTACTTATAAGAAAAAATTATAAAAAGTATCTAAAGTACAACTCCGATTATTTTAGTCCTTATTACGCAATATATAAGGACATGAAGAATGTAATGGTTTTGTTACAACTTCATGTAGTTACAGGTTACATGCGTCGTGAAGTCACAACTAATCAAATTTGTTGGATTAAGGATTTAATTACAACGCGTAGATAAGTACAATACAAAACAAATATTTATATTCAGCCAGTAAGGTTACAATATGTCAATAAAAATAATAATAGGAAAACGTGTAAATTATTTTTTATTGTTCTGATTTTTCCACACGAAACAAAGTATATATAATTAGAAAAGGAAGTAATGTGAGTAACACAAATACTGTTTTAATTTATAAATTTATAAAAATAAATGTTTTACTTACCACCAACATATAGAAGTCAAATAAAATGGCCGTAATGAGGAAACACTCCAAGCCTGCCCTTTTCTGTTTCACACTAAAACTTTGATATAATTTTTCCAGCGAAGAATCCGTGAATGTGTTAAATAAATAACAAATTTCCTTCATTTTCCCAGTTGATTTTTGTTCCTCCATTGTTTTGTGTTTTTTAATAACACTTCTGTTGTGCTTTAATATTTTTGGTAAGTTTATATAGAAACATTATTCCCCTCGATTTATTATTTCGTTTAGCGATGATCCACAATTTCTCACGCGACCTGTCAATAAAAATGCGAAACATGCGACCTGAATTATTGCTGTTTTATTTGCAGGCCAGTAGGCAGTATTTATTGCTTTCAAAGGTATTTTAGTATATTTAGTTATATTAAAATTTAAATTAAAATGGCGCCTGTCTGGGCCGAAAGTCGAACTCGGCACCACTAGTTAAGAGGTAAGGGCTGTTGTCACTCAATTATATTTGTATTACCATTAATTTAATCTAAATATTATTTCAAGGCGCAATATGCTGCTTCTAGACTGTCATTAAATTTAATTGTATTTGTATATTTGTATAAGTACAAGTATCTTCTGTTTATTCTTTGTTTGTTATTCATTTATAGCAAAATATTTGTCACATACTGATTGTGTATAAATAAAGTTATTTTTACATTACTTCTAATGATATCAAAAAAATGTACAACTGTTTATAACTTCCTTTCAAAATGGATACTCCTCTATAACTTCGACCATAAATGTCAAATATATCATGAGAAATCGTTAAACCGGATATTTGCCAAGGTACACGTAAGAATTCCTCTGGGTTGAATTTTGGGTCAATGTTACTTTTGTTTTATGTGAACGATCTATATCCCTTGACGTCACTGGCCTATTTTAATATGCATATAATAAATTTCTGCTTTTGTCTGATAAATGTGATAGAGAATTGGAAAATAAACGTAATAATGTCTTGAATCTTATGATGAGTAGTTGGTACTCTTGTCATTCACTTTATTTTAATGCACACAAAACTAGTTTTTTAGATTTCATAATAATTGCCAAAAAAAAAACGACCGACTCTAAATCTAAATATTAATAAAACTCTCTTTCTAATGAGGAAAAAATTGTAATTGTAAAAGTTTTTAGGAATCAGAAATTGATGAGAATTTAAACTGAATGGTCCATTGTACTCAACTTATATCTAAATTACATTCTACGTACGTATATTTTCAAAATGTTGAGGGATGTTTTGTCAAAACAACAACTTATTAGCTTATATCATGCTCAGTGGATTTTAAAGTGAGATACAGAATTTGTTTCTGGAGTGGTTCCTCCTTGTCTTTGCATGTATCTATGGGCATAAGTGTATTTTAAGATGTATGTACAATATATTAGATATCCAAACATGTAGATGTGTTTTTAAAAAATGTTAGTTTTAACACTTATAGTGATTTATATTTTTTAATTGTATATATTGGTTTTTGTCAACAGAACTAAATTTGTTGAGTGGAATGAAAAATAATATTGACTGAAAATTTTTTGCTAATTATTATTTACTAACTTTTACAAATCTTACATATCTTTTTAAACAATTATTTTCCCGGCTATTTGCCAAAACGCTGAAACTTGAATTACAAAAAAGAGAATATGCACATTATGTTCAGTACTACTGACTCAATAATGTTATTTTTAATTTCAACCATTCTGTCTAGTAAAGCCAAAAATAAATGAAACACAAGGTACTCACCAGTTGACACTCACTTTAAAAAAAACTTTAAAATATCTACCGACACGTGTTTCTGCTTGCATTGCGTCATCAGGGTAGCCAGCACATTTAAAGAATCCAAAGTAAGCAAACTTGTAAACCTTAATGTAATAAACATTAATGGCTTCAGAGAACAGAATAATTAAAATTATACAGTGGAAATACCCCTTAGGGTCGAATGAAATAATTTAAAAACAAATTAAGTTCCTCTTCTTGATAAAAGTTAAAATATAGAGTGAAATGAAAAATAATATTAACTGAAAATTTTTTGCTAATTATTATTTACTAACTTTTACAATTCTTATCACAGATAAGTATAACATATATCTTTTTAAACAATTGTTTTCCCGGCTATTTGCCAAAACGCTGGAACTTGGATTACAAAAAGATAATATGCACATTATGTTCAGTACGACTGACTCAATAATGTTATTTTTAATTTCAACTATTCTGCCTAGTAAAACCAAAAATAAATAAAACACAAGGTACTCAGTTGTTGTAAACAATAATAATCACGATTATAATACAAGGGTAAACAAAGATTTCCTTTAAATAGATAAATATAGTGTCTTGTTACTCTCCCTTATATCTAGACGTTTAGTGTATTTAATCGTTTACCTGGTCCTATAAAAGAATCAAAAACTGTATTTAGCTTTAAAAGGGATTTGAAATTTTTCTTAATAAACAAGTGTCTTAGTCATTTTTTAAATTCAAACCTTAGCCCTTAAGTTAGTATGTAGACAATTCCTATACATTTGGAAAGAAAATTCAAAAATATATTACTACAATACGGAAGTAATTTCCACAAACATCAAGACACTCGATATTCTGCTCGAATTGCCTTTCCCCAACTTAGTTGACATCTTTGGGAGATGATCAAAATTCATCAGTTTTAATCATTTACCACTGAACGTTGACTATTGCAAAACAAGCTACCTCGCTTCTGACAACATATTTTAAATCGATGATCAAAATTATAACCGACTACTAGTTTTAAATTGTATATGTCAAATACTTACGAAGTTTCTAATTTAGTAATGCTTTAACTATCTCAAAAGCTGCAAATTATACTTCATGGATTAATTTTAAATTATGTACATCGAAATAAAGCCTCATTATAATTATCTTCTTGGAACATAGAATTATTTATACGAGTTATTAAGTCTCAAAGTCAGGAAAGTAGATATTATGTCTTCGTGCTAATTAAAACATTTTGCTTAAATATGAATATGCCGAAAATCGAGATAATAAAACAGAAACTCTTTTCTCGATCTTCTCTCTTAGCACTAAATGAAATTAAGAAAAGAACCATTTTTTAAATTCATTTCACTTATTTGTTTTAAATTTAAAAATATATTAATACCTGATTAAAATGTACACCTTAACTAGTATTTACTTTTAATGACAGATGAAAGAGCTGCATTTAAATTACAGTAATTAAGGTTCAGCAAATCTATATCCGGGGTGACAAAACCTGCTATCTTACAATTTTTTAGATTTTGGATTAAATACAATTTTAGATACAATTAGTTACTTGAATGCGTATGTAAACTCTCCTCCGTGTACAAAACTGCTAAGGCATAAAATGCAATAATGACAAAAGCACTTATTTGAAATAAGACGCACATACATATGTTTTTTGCCTCTCTTGGAAAATTATAACTTTTTGATATAAGAGAATTTGTCAGATCTCCGTCGATATAGGATTTGATACGCATTTGATCCACAAATTTTTAACAATGAAATTTCAAAAACGAATATATTTTGCAGATGGTCCCTTATTCAATAAATTTTTAGAAGAACCATGTGTTGGCAGAAGAATAACCTCATGAAACAATAGAGAAAAAAAATTCAATATCAGTTTTCGGTGAACAAATGGGATGGAAATATTGGTGATCTTCTAATTAGCCCTACTATATGATTCACCGGCGAATATTATTAGATTTTTTCTGAGGAACTGTCTAGTGTGTTAAAAGATATTCTAGTAAAAGAGTTATATGATTTTATACACAATGGTGTCCTATTGTAATTTAGCCCTATTATGCAACAACTTGTGGCCATGGCATACCATGGTCGTCCTATTGGCTGAAGAGAACCACAGTTGTGGTCTTGTCGAATACCGGAATTTAACCTCGGGATTTTTTCTTTAAGGGATATTTAAAATTAATATTCATATAATACTAGTCTGTACTACCCCCGTGGAAAATGAGAATTACGAAACTGTATTATTAATGTTTGTTTATAATAATATGAACACTCCTTATATTTTAGAACGTATTCGCCTGCCTAGGAGAAGAAGAATGGATTCATGTGTACTTACCAATCAACTACAAAGGCCTCTAATAAATCGGCACATTTTAAAAGTTTGTTTGAATACCATGATATTTTCCTATAAATTCTGCAAGAACTGAATGCAAAAATGTGCGTAAACGTTGATAAAATATAGAATAATTGACGTCTCGCCTGTCCTTATTCCTCAATACCTACAGTCATATTCCCATATTATATCTATTTTATAACTTTCGATATACATACAATATACTACATTTTCATATATAAGTTGAGGATTGAGTATTGAAGTAAAGAAACTAATAGAACACATTACTAAAAAAAAGCAGAAGAAATAATAGACTGATACAGTTTTATTAATACGTACTAAATTCATTTCTTGTAATTATGTGTGAGATTTACCAACAGTGCTTTTTTAACACGTTTTCTAGCTTGAGTTTTGCGCAATTCTCTCGAATCCTGTTGTCTATGAAATGGCGAAGGCGCCGTCTCTAATTTGACGATTTTCGTATTTCTTTCCTTCTTTTAATTCGTATTAAAAAAATTCTATTTTTATTTAAATTTGTTTGTGGTTGAGGATACTGTAATATTTTCATATAATATTATAGAATATGTATTATTAATAGTTTATAGACACTTGTTTAAAATGAAATTTTCTGCTAATTATTATTTACTTACTTTTACAAATCTTATCACAGATAAGTATAACATATATCTTTTTAAGCAATTATTTTCCCGGCTATTTGACAAAACACTGAAACTTGGATTACATTCCACTCTATATTTTAATTTTTACTAAGAAGAGGAACCTAATTTGTTTTTAAATTATAAAATTTTCTTCTATTCAACACTGTATTCTGGATCTCCTTTATATCTAAATCTCTATATCTGTGTTATGTATTCAGCGCTAATTGCGAAGTTTTATACATTTAAATTGCTCGTTGAAGACAAATGGCAATCAGCTAAGTCACAAAATAATTCTTCTTTCACCTAAGTATTGATAAATTAAGCCACATTTAAACTTAACTACGTTCGAAAAACCATAGAAGGCATATTTACAGGGTACAAAGATTTGTAAAAAATCTCTTAGATTTGTCAGTGCAGTAAAACTCTATGAAAAAAGCTATGCAATGCATAGACTTACAAAATCTAATTAAAAGTTTTACAAATTGAAAATGCTGCATTTGAACGGCTAAATCGTTACTGGATTAAAGGATTGTATTCTCTATCTTCAAACAGCATATGAATTGAAATTTTATAAAACATCATCACATTAATAGTAGCGTAGTTTTATGTATATACATTATTTACTAGGAACAGTTTACGCTTTGGTAATTTAGTAATTTCAGTCAAGATGTTAGTTAACAATGTTGTATCGTTAAAAATTTTCAGTAAAATTTATTAATAGGTTTTTTTATTGCGAATAAAAATAGTATATGGATAGAATAGAATAGAATAGAATAGAATAGAATAGAATAGAATAGAATAGAATAGAATAGAATAGAATAGAATAGAATAGAATAGAATAGAATAGAATAGAATAGAATAGAATAGAATAGAATAGAATAGAATAGAATAGAATAGAATAGAATAGAATAGAATAGAACAGAATAGAATATTTACCAATTTTTTGATACATGTTATATACATTCGGTACGTCAAAAAATACAATAAGGGTATATCTAAAAATATATACATATATGTTATACATATACAAATAAAGGACAAGATATATGAACTCACAATTATCTATCTATTTAAAAACTCCTTCACACTATAATAGACTTTTCTTATCAGTAATTTCTATATTTCTTTTTTAAATGCAGATAGCTTCATATTTCTAATAGATTTAGGTACAGTGTTAAATAAGACAATGCAATTATAGTGTGGAGTTTTTAAATGTGGCTGGTTTATGAGTCAGAATTGACAATAATCCTTTATTTCTAGTATCATTCATATGACTGTCTGCTAAGGTGGGGAAGACATGTAAATTAATTTTAACAGAAACTAGACACTTGAATATGTAAATGCTGGGAACAGTAAACATATTTTTGTATATAAAAATATTTCTACAACTTTCTCTGTTCTTTAAATTAAAAAGCAATCTTAGTAATCTCTTCTGGGAGACAAGTACTGTTTGTAGATAACTTGATCGCTGCTAGGCTAATATATTTAATGACTAATGTGAATAAGCCATAGCATAATAGATACTTAAGAGACCAGTCACGGCAATTGTGTATTTTAACTGTAGAATTGCTTAATAAGTTTTATTAAGCAGTTTACATACATAATCAATGTCAAGCTACTGTCAATGAATATGCCTAAGAACTTGGTTGTTTTAGAAAAGGATAGACCATCAGAGGTCAATGCTCTCGTATAATTAAAATTAATAATTACAGTTTTATCATTGTTTAAAATGAGCTTATTTGTCTGGCACCAAGCATGACCATCGTCAAGTGTGGTATCAATTTTAAGGTTAAGTTCCTCCTGTGTAGCAGCTGATACCGAAACAGTGGTATCATCTGCATACATCGTAGTAATACCATATTGAATGTGATTTAGTAAATCATTAATGTAGAGCAAAAACAATAGAGGCCCTAAAATTGAGCCCTGTGGAACACCCAAAGTTACGTCATGGATATCCCATTGAAAATTGTTACAATTTACCACTAGTTTTCGATTTTCCATGTAAGAGTTGATACAACCTAGAAGGCACCCTCTAATACCAATGTTTTCTAATTTTGTGAAAGCAATCGAAAGCTATTGATAAATGAAAAAAATAGAGACACAACATATCTGCCTTCATCCAGCACTTTATAGACATGTTTTAAAAAATATGCAGTTGCCGTTTCCGTTGATTTAGTTGGTCTAAATCCATGTTAACACTCGGAAATTTTTTTATATATTTCTGCAAATGACAATATACGATCATAAAGAATTTTTTCTATTATTTTTGACAATGAGCTCAATAAAGATATCTATGTAAAATCAAACAATATGGGAATATTCTAAAAATGAAACAAACTTAAATATTTTAATTTATTTAAACAAAAAATGGTAAAAATGTTGAAAATTTACTAGCAGCAAAATCATTTCATTAAAAATTTATGTAAAAATAAAGCTTTTTTGAAATGTAAATATTATTCATTATTTTGGTAGTATTAGGTCACATTTTTGGTAATGTTTGTAGTATAATATAATGTTTACGTCATTACTCTACTTTCTAGTGCAAAGGTAATGCGATTATTAAGGGTAATTAAAGTCTAAATGTAAAGACAATAAGATTGCTATTCTCGATAGGGTAGAATGGTTGCTATAAAAAACTTTATAAGCTGCCATTATCAAAAATGATCACTGAAATAAAAATATACTAAAATCGTGTATTAACTTTTATACTGTAGCTTTAAGAATCAGTTATATGCACGAGTCCAAGCGTACATAGATTGTGTTACCTGCCAAATATACATAAACCAGTAAATTTGTATGTCCAATTGTTCCAACAATTGGATAACCTAATTACTACCAATTCAAATGGTTCATTGAGAGGCTAGAAAATTTACATATTGCACAACATGGTTTTCTGTAATTAATTCCTTCTATTTTATTAATAATGTCAGTAATATTTAGAGGATTAAATTATTTGCTATTTGTTCTTTGTTTCAATTGGTATGAATTCCATATACTTTGAATAATCTAAATTAATTATACGCCCCCAACGAAAACCGATCTTATTTACGAAATAAGTTGAAAAACATGTATTTAAATCTGTGTGAGAGTGGGATGAAGAATGGAATCAGGTAATGTTCAGTAATGAATCCTGGTTCTACTTGTGGTCTCACGACGGGCATAAATGAATTTTATGTTACATAATAAATACAAAAGAGATGCCAGTATTTTTAAATGTACCCCTGATGACTTTCATTATTAATAAGTCCAACACAAAATGGCAAGTAGTTTTTACATCATTTCTTAAGTTTCCTTCTCAATAAAGAAAAGTTTGAAAATGAAAAAGCATTAAGTAAGTAATGATTACCACATACTTAATTTATAAATAACTGGAAGGGATATATTTAAGAACACACTTCGAATTTCCTCAACCACTCGAACCAAAACAGGAAATTGTAAACCCTGTGATCTTGTGACAGAGTCAAAATCATAGGTGTGACAAGGTTTATCCCAAACAGGTAATTTTATTGGTTAGTATTGTTACTTTTAAGTTTAATTTTTTCTATTACTTTATGTATCGTCGGCCCTATTCTCTTGCGAAGTGTACGGATTTTTTTACTTGCTATCTAATAGACAAGGAACCGACTGCTTTACATCCTCTCCGAAGGATGGTATATCACCCACACAACCCTCGCCTAAGATTGCATAACCTCTGCATGTACGCTAATGTACAAGCCGCTAGAAGACGACACGAAGTTGGCGAGTTTCACTTGGGTTACCAAGTTAATTTTGATTACTTATCTCCTGATAAAGGCAAGTTTGTTGACGAAACGTATACATTACAATATTGTGCAATGTTATTGTATGGAGACCTCCTTAGTGTTAGTGTCGCATCAAAAGTTCTAACCTATCCCCTATAGATGTTGGTACAACGTGGTTACCGATGTTAAAAGAAAAATTAAATAAAATTAATATTGTATAATTTTTTAAGTATCAACAGTTCTTAAGTATCTATGTATATTATATAAACAACTAATATATGTCATCATTTGACC
The DNA here is from genome assembly GCA_029963845.1 of Rhamnusium bicolor. Taxonomy (NCBI): domain Eukaryota; kingdom Metazoa; phylum Arthropoda; class Insecta; order Coleoptera; family Cerambycidae; genus Rhamnusium; species Rhamnusium bicolor. Next base: position 672,213 of record JANEYF010001276.1, on the reverse strand, counting down.
TTCGCTATACAGGGTGTCCCAATCAAAAGCAGGCACCTTGATTCACTTTGGAGATAAACATTTTTTTGAAAAATTGGTGAAACACATCGACCTTGTTTCCAAGGGGGACATATTTTAATGTAATACTTGTATACCTATCATCATACCTCTACCCTACACGGCCGCCTCCTCAAAAAATTCAAATGGCGAAGGGGGTCGAGTAATACATCTTTTGAAAGGTCTTTTAATTCTCTACATAACTGTGTATTTTTTAAAACTTTTATGGATTCATTCCTGAGAAATAATTGTTTCATTATTTTAGGTTCGGAAAATAAAAATAAAGGGAACAGTTTAAATTATCGTATGTATTATTCAAAATGACCCCCACCGACTTCCATACAGTAGTATAATCTGTCTTGAAATTCTGTACGAATATTTCTGAACACATCTGGAGTTAACAAACGGCTTTCTCAAATAATTCTTTCACGTAACTCTTCCAGAGATGCGGGTTTTGTTGCAAACACCTTCGATTTTAAATGTCCCCATAGAAAGAAATCCAAGCGAGTTAAATCGGGTGACCTAGCGGGCCACTCCACAGAACCTCTTCATCCAATCCATCGCTCAGGAAACCGATTATCCAAAAATTGACGGACTGCTATAGCAAAATGTGGGGATGCCCTATTCTGTTGAAAAAACAGTTCGCCCTCTAAAAGATTATCGTCTTCTTCAAGAATTTGGGTAATCATTGGGTCGATGTTATTTTCTAACAGATCGAGATACCTTTCGCCATTTAAATTGTCAGGAATAAAAAACGGTCCGACAATGTGATCCCCTAAGATGCCAGCCCAAACATTTAACTTCTGAGGCCTTTGGGTATGAGTTTCCATGAACAAATGTGGATTGATTTCACTCCAATATCTACAATTGTATCTGTTTACCTCCCCATTTAACTAAAATGTCGATTCATCAGAAAAACACGTATTGTACAGTAGATTGGCATTACCGTTTAATTGTTCACTAAAAATCCCACAGAATTCAAGCCGACAATCGGTATCATCTTCGTTTAATTCGTGTACCAATTTGAATTTATATGGATGAAATTTGTGGGCCTTTACAATTCGTGATAAATCGGAAGCCTCAGCTACTTTCCTGATCGATTGAGTATTATCCATCTGCAAATGACCCAGAACTGCCACTTCGGCTGCTTCATTTCTAATCGGTCGCTGAGGTTCATGCTTTTTGTTTCCCACAGAACCTGTTTCCACAAATTTTGTCAATAATTGTAAAACACACTGGGAACCAACCCTTCTATCTGAGTGATTTCTATTGAATATGCACTCCGCAGCTCTAGCACAATTATCATTTTTAAAATAAATGCTGACAATTTCTATTCTCTCCTGAAGGTTATAAACCATTTTGAGAACTCACTCTGGTAAAATGTATATCGATTTAAAATTAGTTGTAGAGCAAACTAATGTTCAAGGACTATTTGTCGAAAAAACTCTGTTGATTTTATAAATTCCAATACCCAATGCCGTGTATTTTAGATTTTTTTAAACGATTTCGATTGTGTGTAACCATCAAAAATAAAATTATTTTCCTTAAGAACGAATCGATAAAAGTCATGTAGGGAATTGAAAGACCTTTCAAAAAGATGTATCACTTGACCCCCCTTGCCATTTGAATTTTTTTGAGGGGGAGGCTGTGTAGGGTAGAAGGATGATGATAGGTATACAAGTATTACATGAAAATATGTCCCCCTTGGAACAAGGTCGACGTGTTTCACAAATTTTTCAAAAAATGTTTATCTCCAAAGTTATTCAGGGTGCCTTCTTTTGGTTGGGACACCGTGTATAATAATAATAATTATTATACATTTATTGTTATAAGTTTCCATAGAAACATCAACAACGTCATAAGGTAAGGTAATACTATTAATAGATTCATGAACATGAGAATATGCTCCTAAGTTTCAAATACTCATTTTAAAAACACCCTGTATGTGGTTTTCAATGTAGAATATGGATGTCGCTACTCGATTATATTAATTTTAAGGTAAATATATGATATTTTCAAATTTTTATACATTTACGAATATTCAAAAGAAGAATGATATTTATGTAATATTTAAAGAAAAATTATTTTGGTACCTACTTAGCAATAAAAATATTCTCTTTCGATACATGAAGACAAATAATAAAATGTCAAATTAAAAAATAATCGCAATATTTGTTCCACTAGTAATGCATTTTTCTATTGAAAGTATCCATAACTTTATATTTGAAAATAAATACAAATGTTTTCATTCGATTATACTCCTCTCAACTGAAGTAAATTAATCAAAATTTTGCTAAGTTTTCACAAATAAACAGATTGCTTTAAGCGAAGAACCTCTCCCTTTTAGTAATTAATACATTAAAATTCCTGGATTATAAATTGATATATTCAAAACATGAATACTTTTTATGTGTACACATTTTTATTACAAAAAAACTGTGTAGTTTGGGAGGTTCCGTTTAAATAAGTGAGTTTAATTAGGATTTTCCCTTTAAACATAATATTGCCAGTAAAACGTCAGTCAGTCTCTAAAATTTTTGGAACATGAGTGGATAATTGTCGGAGTTACAAAGTTGTTTAAATGAGCTCAAGCTTGCTTACGGCTAAGATTGTATTGGTTTTTAAGATTACAGACGTTTCGACTCCTATTTTACCTGTCCCTGATTTGTGAAGGATTCGGTAAAAGCGACAAGACATAGCCAAAGCTTTGAAATGTGGATCATGCCATTCGCGAATTTTGCCAATTAAGTAATAATAGGATAATATTTCCTGTAATTAAAATAAACACTAGCACGGAATAAACATGTCTCGAAAAATAATTATATACATTGTACTGATTCTGCGGTTGGCTCCTTGTGAAACATTATTAAATATTTTAAATAAACAAAGAAAATTTGCTTTTAAACGTTTCAAAATTATATTTTTCACTCTACACGGGTCTCGGCTTTTTAGGCCCTTTTCAAAAGTACAGATGAGATGTACTAAATTATAATTTGTGTTCCTTGCTTATATATTGAATGTTACATCTGGCAACTTATACTAATAAAAATGGTTTGAAATATTTAGAATTTTTAGAAAAGTTAAATTACTTTATCTAAAATATGGTGACCTGCGAATATTTGTTGTTCATTTGTAACCGTTTTTTTTATTTTTGGAAACTTTCTTAATTTCTAATATTTCTAGTAAGTCTAATTTTTTGCTTTTCTTTTCGGAATGAAGTAATTCTACATTATTCATATTTATAAAGTGATTGTTTTCTATACAGTGTGTTGACATGCCGGTGCCATATACGTTGTTTACAATAGACTTTTTATGTTCTTCAAGTCGCTTTTTTATGTTACGTCTAGTCTGACAAATGTATATATCGTCGCAGTCACTACAAAAGACAGGAGTGTACGAACTAAAATGTAGTGACTGCGACGCTATATACATTGGCCAGACTGGACGAAACATAAAAAAGCGACTTGAAGAGCATAAAAAAGTCTATTGTAAACAACGTATATAGCACCGGCATGTCAACACACTGTATAGAAAACAATCACTTTATAAATATGGATAATGTAGAATTACTTCATTCCGAAAAGAAAAACAAAAAATTAGACTTACTAGAGATATTAGAAATTAAGAAAGCTTCCAAAAATAAAAAAAAACGGTTACAAATGAACAACAAATATTCGCAGGTCACCACATTTTAGATGAAGTAATTTAACTTTTCTAAAAATTCCAAATATTTCAAACCATTTTTATTAGTATAAGTTGCCATATGTAACATTCAATATATAAGCAAGGAACACAAATTATAATTTAGTACCTCTCATCTGTACTCTTCAAAAGGGCCTAAAAAGCCAAAACACGTGTAGAGTGAAAATACAATTTTGAAACATTTAAAAGCAAATTTTCTTTGTTTATTTAAAATAATTATATGTTTGCTATTACTTTTTATTTTCGCGTTAATCAAATATTTTTTATTTTATGTAACAATTTTTAAATCTTGTATCTCGTTTAGGGTGAAAGATTTTCAAAAGAATTTAAGCCTTCGTTTGTTTTCAAGATATTAGAATAAATGCGAATAATAACTGATTTTTTTTTTTAATTTAAGATTCATCGAGGACAGAATTATTTTTTTTTATTAAATTTTGAATTTGGCTTTTTAGAGTGGTTAAACAACTTTTAATAAAAATTTTGGACAAAGGAAATGCTTAGTAACATTTATGCATTTTTGGCATTTATCTTTAAGGCCATTTTTTTTTAATACGTAGAAAATATGTATTTATTTTATTAGACAGAAAATATAAAACTATATATTGAGAGAAAAAATTTCCAATTTACTTAAAACCAAATAATTTATCAAGAAGTTTCTATAAAAAATGAGGCACCCTGCATAAATATAGGTCGCAAATATGCATGTAAATTTGTATGTGTCAAATTTGATTCAGCCATATCTATAAAGAGATAAATAAATAAATGCTAGACACATGGATGGACGGACAAACACTAGCTACCCTTCAGAATAATCTAAAACAGATTTGTCTACTTTTTTCTGAAATTTGTAATTTATTCACGATATTTAAGAAATTTTGTTCTCGATAGTAATACAATTTTCTTTACAATTACAATTAATGAATAATTGATATTTGTTATATAATTAATTTGTAATTAGTAAATAAGTGATATGCATTAGTAGATAAGTGGTGCATAATGGGTCCACTAAAAGAAATTTGCAAGGAAATGCAAATTTAAAATAAAGTGCATCCTCCGACTGTAAAATATTTTGCACGTAAATTAACAAAGATATTTATGTAAAATGTTAAATATTCTAATAGTAGCTTCTATCAAATAATTCGTTTTTCATTCAACCGAAGACGTAATTTTTTAAATTTTGTAAAAAAGTTCGAATCAGTCAATAAAATGCAACTTAGCTATGTTGCAACAGTGCATAAATACTGCCTAATGGATATAGCAAAACAGAAGTAAAAGTTTGCTTGCTCCTTGGTTAGCGCATATTTTCGCAGATTCCATCACCAACAAACCGAGTATAAATGACGAGTTAGAATACATCATCATGGGAACAATAAACACATCACATCACGTGAATGTTACGGCACATAACCTAGCACTCGTGCATATCGATTTTAAAACTTTCGTATATCACCGGACCGATTCCGGTAACCGGAGTAAGCTCACTGCTACCCGGAGTCGTTCTTACCCGGAGAATTTCAACAGAATCGAGCAAAATAAAGTGCGCAGGCGTAATAGATTTTTGCTGACTGTAAGTTAATCCTTATTCGGGATGAAAGGTAAAATATCCCGCCAAATAAAATACTTTCTCCGTATAAATGATTCTGTGTCCAAAATATAATACGTTTAATTTTGTTTTATCTATAAGTACAGGATGAAAATTTAAATTACCGAACGACAAAAAATAGAGAAACTACTAACGAAGAGGAGATGGAACTGTTATCTAAACTGTTATATATGTATACGAGGTGGAAACAACATTTTTGAATCCTTTTTTTTTAACTTTTTCGGCGAAATTCTGCAGAATAATTTGTCAGCTTAGTAGAAGGGTTATTTTGCGCTAATATCCATCTTTTAGAATAATTAATATTAACACGTATTATTATTAAACATAAATGTATACACATAGTTTTATATATGGGATTATCATAAAGTAAGGGGTCTATTTTAAATTCTTATAGAGTTTTAAGAAATTATGCTAGTAGCAGAAAGTAAACAGAATCTAGTTGCCTCAGTAATTAGATTTTAGTGTATCTATGGAAAGCAAAAGAATTGTCGTGAGAACTATTAATATAAGTGTCAAACGAGATAATCGTAATTTAGAGAATTGTTCTCAAAATAAAACTCGCGTAACGTAAATTGTAACAATTTCAATATGGATCTGCAAACAAGAATTGGTTTAGTGCAATGTTATTATGATGACGGTAAAAATTACACTACGAAGATTTCGTACGAAAATGGGTTTGGGAGCAGGGCCGTGCAAAATGAAGGCGCATCGTAATTTGATTAGCAAATTTGAAAGAACAGGGTCTGTAACAGACCTTCCGAGGTCAGAAAGACCTAGGATTAGTGATGTCCAAGTTGCAGAAGTTCCTCAGGAAAATTACAACATAGCCGATACTAATCCGCTAGCAATCAGTATTGTGAATGCGATATCAAAACGATTACAAATGCCATACACCACGGTTCGGAAAATTTTACAGAAAATCCTAAAAATGTATCCCTATAAACTTCAACTGCTGTTTGAATTAAAGGAAGCAGATTTTGCTCTCAGGTACGATTTTTCATTACACGTTTGGCTCAGACGGAAATTGAACCCGAATGGTTATCCCGTATTTTATGGACAGATGAGGCCCATTTCTCTCTTAATGGTGGAATTAATACTCAAAACTGTGGAATATGGTCAACAGGAAATCCACATGAAATCGTTCAGCAAGGCCTTTATGACAAAAAAAGTCACCGTTTGGTGCGGTTTCACAGCTAATTTCATCATTGGTCCATACTTTTTCGAGGAAATACAGAATGGGGAGGCCGTATCTGTAACTATTACTGGTGAACGATACCTGCAAATGTTAAGGGATTATGCAATTCCACAGTTGCAAAACGAGCACGAAGGAATTGAAAACATGATTTTTATGCAGGATGGATCACTTCCGCACATTTACCAACCAGTTAAAGAATTGTTAACTGCGGTTTTTCAAGATCGTGTTATAAGCAGACATTTTGCAAATTCATGGTCACCAAGATCGCCTGATATTAACCCAGCGGATTACTGGCTGTGGGATTATTTAAAAAATTTGGTATTTAGAACACGGCCAACAACACTGGAGGAATTAAAGGACAGTATTAGAGAGCAAATTCGTGCAATTCAACCAGAAATGTTGAATAGTGCTGTATACAATTTGGAGGAACGGTTGGTAATTTTATAACAACAAAATGGAGGTCATATCAAGCATTTGCGGTAACCAGTGTTTGACATCAGAAATCCCATTATATCAGCAACTAGATTCCATTTACTTTTTGTTATTAATTTGATTTGTTAAGAATATATAATAAGTTGAAATATATCCCTTACTTTATAATCACCATAGTTATATTAACATATGAGTAGCATCACTATCACCTAAGCCAGAACAACTTGTACTGTGCCAATGTTATTAGTTGAAATATGTAATACTAATTATGTTATAAAAATACAAATGCAAAGGAACACATAAATTTAACAGTTGAGAAAGAATTGTTGGAGGAAAATCGGCAGGATGTATTACAAATATATATTGAGTTGCAAAATTAACTAAATAGTTCGGAAGATGTCGCGATAAAATTTGATTCAGCATGACAAAATTTAGTTTTGTTATCAATATTTTTATGATTAAAGGTAATTTATTGTAGAACAATGATTCTTGATAATCAATAAACTTCTGTTGAGATGTTTTATTTTTATTAACAGGATGTCTCGGAAATGCATGGACAATTGCCCACAAATTTCTGAGGTCAAAATAATATGATTCAGATAAACTTACCTACATATGAAAATACACCTTTTCGAAGGAAGAGCCCCCTGTAAGTGGAGACCCCCCGGCTTGTTTTTTCTTTAATAAATTCTGAACAGTTTAACCTACAAACCTCCAACTTGGTTGACTTAATAATTTATATGAGGGTTATGGAATACGCACGTCGAAAGAAAAAAATTATACAGAGTGTTAGTATTTCGACGTCCTAGGCCCCTATTTTGCCCGGAACTTTTTTGTCCATACGTCAATGACTTTTTCAAACAAATTCAGAAGGGCAGTTTGTTTGTAAACTTTTTGCAGTTTTATGAAAAGGTCACATTTCGTATGGTTTAGTCATAAAACAGCATAGTTTAAAACAATGTACCAACACTACAATCTGCATTACATTTCATTAAAATCATTCTTTAACAGGCGAAGTTGGCATATTGTTTGCTGTTTTATGAGTGAATCATATGAAATATGAACATTTTATAAGATATAATAATGAAAAACTGAGCAAAACAACTTTATTTACACAATATTTTGACAAAAAAAAAACAAGACAAAGTGCCTATTTAGATTCTAATTGTTTTCACTTTTCAAAATGTCGATCATTCGCTCTTACTGACGCAATCTTTTTTCAAGTGAAAATAGAAGTCTATCAAGTTTTTGCTCTTCCGTAACTTCATTACAGGCATCTTCAATTCTTTGACGCAAATATTCTACAGTATCCATTGTTTTCGCATGGACACTTTCTTTGATTTGACCACATACAGTAAAATCCATGGGATTTAAATCGGGTGAAATTGGGGGTCAATTTATCAATGCATCATTCCCACGGCCTATCCAATGATTTGGAAAATACTCTATTAGAAACAGACGACATTCTCGAATAGATGCACCGTAGTGCACATACCACAGAGTATGTTTCCTGGCTAAGGGAATATCTTCCATAAGTTCGAAAAGTCTCGTTGATAGGAACTCGTGGTATCTACACTTTTCTATTTACATTACCAGGGAGAATATGATAACCTAATAACTCATTTCCTAGTGTTGCAGCCCAGACATTTATTTTAACCGAATGTCGATATTGAGTTACTTTTCTCGTATGAGAATTTTCTTCGTCCAAAATATGTTCATTGTGCATATTGAAAACTCCACTTCTCATTGATGAAAATAATTTTCGACAAAAACGTGGGATCTTGGTTATGCCTACCTAAAAGCCATTAACAGAAATGCTGTAAGGCCCAGTCTTGAAGTAAAATGTCCTGGACTTGTCGATAATGGTAGGGATGTAATTGTTTCTCCTTCACGATTTTCCATACTACCGAATGCGATATAATATGTATTTGACTTGCCAGTCTCCTTGTACTGATGCTTGGGTTTTCCTCAAAAATATTAAAATATTTTCTCAATTTCGAGCTGTTCTGATTGTTTTTTGTGTTCCTCTGTCAATATTTTTGGTTTTTAAAGTTCCATACTTACGTAAACATCGGCGTCGCTCAGTTGAAAGAAATGTTTTGTATTTTGGTAGATTTCTCCTGGGAAATTTTGCTCTGTAGCGTCATACAGCAGCCCGTGCGTTATCATGAAAATCGCCCAAAATTTTCAGCATATCAACATACTCAGAAAATGTGTATACTGGCATTCTTATTAGTAATAATTTTACACTTTAATTGCAAATTAAAATTTTAACAAAATTTTATTTCTGACATTACTGTTTCGTATTTAAGCATTTAAAAAAACGAAAATAAAATAACTATTTTTTCAGGTGAGAATGGCAGTATAAAATATAAAGGTCTATAGGTAATTATTATTATTATTATTATTATATTAGGTTTGAAAGAATGCATAAATATGAAGAAATAATATGTCAAATTTTTTTAATGTATGAAAAGAATGGGCTTTTTGGGTTAGGTCAGATGTCATGAATGTCATTATGATTTACCGAAGTTACAAATTTAATTTATAGATACTATCTTGCAAAATAGATATGAAAATGGTCATATTTTAAAATCATCTAATTTAATTATTTTTATAAATAATTTATACGTTGACTAGTCCCGTAACGAGATCATAAGAATGAAAGTAGATATATATCGGATTTGGGGTTTTCGTTTTTTGTATTGTAACTGGAGGAAATCATTTCTTGAGTGTGAAAAGTTTCTTTTTTGGTGTTGATACTTTTTCAATCTCAATAATTTGTTGCCTCTAATACTAAGAACACTGTTATTTAATTCAATGCAGTTCTTATTCCTAGACTGAGTAGTTGCTTTAATAGTTTCTATGATAAAATGTATTGAGAGTGTTGTTTTTTGATTCATTATATGCCTAAAACTTTTACATTCAGATAAGAATGGCATTATAGGTATTTGTTATTATTATCATGTTAGGTTTGAAATAATTTGATAATACCCAATAATTATTTTAGTTATTAATATTATTTTTTTTTAGAAATATCTTGTATATTAGATAAATCTAGACAGTTAAGAGAGTTAACCGAATTTCCTCAGAAACAAACGAATGCCATATTAGACATGTCCGAAACGAGACCGATAGAGTTGTGCATATTTGACAGTTGCGGTCTAAGCTAAGTCAGGTCGCATTATCTGGAGATTCTTGAGCAAGTTTGCAAAGAGAGCGCATTAGGACCAGGCCTCAACACGAACCACTAATAAGAACGAACACATCTGAAAGAATTGAAAGTATTCATCTTGAGCGCGAGCAGGACTAGAACCTAAAATTATGTACACTAGAACGGACCAAGAAACACTGAGGCCGCGAGTCACAAATAAGTTTTCTCCTTAAAAGATTCCTACTCTTCGACAAATTTTCCAGATTGGGTAGCTCATCTCCTGGTGTCGGTGACTGGCCTTGGTAGCAGAAATAGATCGAAGTTAGATAAATGATTAAATAAAATTATGCCTTCATATTACTACATATTTATTTTAAAAAGTATCATCCGTTGAGTAGAATTCGTAAGAATCATCCATACAGAATATGTCTTATTTAAACAATTGATATACTCAACTAATATAAATTAAGAATGTATGTTTACCAGTTGTTTTAACTGTATGTTTACAGTGCATTTCAATGGAAACTATCCACCCTAAATAAATTTGGATATATTGATTTTTGCAAATAACGCAAAAACACGTCAAAAAGAGGAGAAAGGAGGACACATTTTCTTATAAATAGATCTAGGATTAGTTCCAACCCCCTCACTCCCAGAGCCTACATTTTTAAGAGGAACACCCCATAATTTTTCAGGTTATTAGTTTCTCCTCGAAGAGCTCATTACAAATATTATTTTAAATTAAAAAAAAGGTTTAGAGTAATACACGATTCACTACCAAAAATTACTTTATTAGCTGTTCAAATTGATTTCCATTCACCTCCATGTAATGATACAGTTGCATTTCAACCGCCTCTCTAACATTACGGAAAACTTTGTGGCGAATCTAGTTGAGTTGCATAGACTTTCATCTTCAAATACCTTCACAAATAAAAGTCTGAAGGAGTCAAATCTGGTGATCTGGGTGGTCACTCAGTCATCGGCCCTCTTCTACCTTTCCAACGACCAGGGAATATACCAATAAGCAATTGACGGACAGTTACAGCAAAATGTGGGGGTGCTCCATCTTGTCGAAATACAAGGAGATTTTCAGAAAAAGTCTCATTGTTTTCTATTATTTGGGTAATTTGTGGATCAACAGCTTCTCCAGGTACTTCCAAATCAGACACACTTAAGTTTTCCACAATAAAACAGGATCCAACAATATAATCTCCTAGAATACCACACCAAACATTCAATTTTTTGAGGTCTTTGAGTATGAAATTCGCGCATTATATGTGGATCACTCTCAGCCCAATAAATGCAATTGTGTCTATTGACTAATCCATTGTCAGAAAATGTACATTCATCGTAGAAACAAATATTGTACAAAAGATTTGGAGTGTCAATTAAACTTCCACTCATTACTTCACAAAACTCAAGACGACGGTTAGGATCATCCTCGTGCAATCCCTGTGCTAATTCTATTTTGTATAGATAAAATTTGTGTTTGTGTAGAATTCTAAAAACACGGCTGCGTGAAACACCTGTTGCCCTAAATAGTTGTGATAAAGATTGCTGATCCTCTAAAGAAACTGCTTCTAAAACTGTAACTTCCATAGCTTCATCGTTAGCTACTCGACTTGGGTTAGCTTCCTGTTACCAACTGATCCCATTTCCATAAATGTCTGCATCAATTCAATTACGTACTTGTATGTTGCATTTTTTTCCGGGAAATTAATAATAGAATTAGAGATTCTAGCAGCAGCCCTTGCCGAATTATTGTTTTCGTAGTAGAAGATTACAATTTCAATTCTTTCTTGCAGGGTGTACACTATTTTGAAAATAATTGTAATAATAATGATAAATAGTTAAGAAACTAGGCAGTATTTTACACTAAATTCATTCATTGAATTCACTTGTTTAAGAGTTTCAAAAGAAAGACGCCCTAGTCCTAAAAAGGAGTAGTTTTACTTTGGCAAGAAAAATTTTTTCTTGTTAGTACCTATTCTTTTATTAAATTTGGTACTGTTAATTTACTCGAAAAATGTAGATGAATGGATTCAAATAAACTTTATCTGTAGCCAAGCTATTCACGTTAGATCCCACAAATTATACACTTTTGTAATGAGCTCTTCGATGAGAAACTAATGATCTGAAAATAAATGGGGTATTCCATTTAAAAAATATATAAGGGTGGCTCTGGGGATGAGGGGATGGAACTAATCCTAGGTATATTTATAATAAAATGTGTCCCCCTCTTTTCTCTATTTCACATGTTTTGCGTTTTTTGCAAAAATCAGTACATCCAAATTTATTTGGAGTGGATAATTTTCATTGAAATGCACTCTATAAAAAAATAACATCACACATACAAAGATCAGACAAGCTGTTTTGGTATTTATATACCTTATTCAATAAATAGATAATCAATATTAAACGTATAAAAGATTAATAGAGGCTGTGTATTATATACACGGCTCGTTACTAATAACTTCTTATTAAACAGGGGAAGAAAGTAATAAAAAAGCAAGTATCAATTTATCAAAGCTTACAAGAGTATATAGGAATGAAAAAGCTGATGGTGTTCGTTTGAGCATCATGGTTGTGATGATAAAGTGGTTTGTGTAATGCAAAATATTGAATGCATGTAAGAGAGTTTGGTGCTTGATGGCAGGAACAATGTAAGTGTTTCCTTATATAAGAATATAGCTTACATGCTTAAAAATAATGCGCTATAAACATATTGTCAAAAAATATATTATTCACATACTGATTATATTCGAATTATACAGGGTGATTAAGTTGTAACCAGCATAACTTTAAGAATCATAGAATTCGTCAACATAAGGATAGTATTTCATGTAAAAAAATTCCCTAAAATGCACCGTTAATGAAATATAGGAACTTTCAATTTGTTTACATTTTTTCATCTTACTTAACTCCCGAATAAAGTACAATGTCAACTTCAAATTTACTACAAATGTTTAGTATTTATTATTATTATCATGTTAGGGTTGAAAAAATGCGTTTGTAATACCCAATAATTAATAATTATTTTATTGTTCTTTTCTAGAAAAGCAATATTTCAGTCTGAAATTATCGAGCTTGATGTACTGAGTCACTGTTTTTCCTGTATCAAAGACCTTTATACACGAGCCATATTTTTGTCACTACGCCACTGATTATTATTAGTAAGCTAACTGAATCCGTCACTATCTTACCAATCAAATTTTCCAAGCCACTTCAGAATAAAATGAGACGCAATCAATAAAAATAACAATAAATAGTGTATTTTTCTTGTTTGAATAGATTTTATAGAAGTTATAATAGACATGATTACAACTTTTTAAACTACATATTTACCGAATATTGTCGAATTTTTTCTGCGTCGCAGTAATTTAAAGTAGAAAAATTAGAAGTCTTTCTTTTAAGGCAAATAATTCGTAGAGAACGAAATTATATCCTCCCTCCTTTATTCTTTAAGTTCTATAAAAAAAATTCCACGTGAAACAAAGCAGAATAATTCTCCGAATTAACTGGATCCTCTTCATAGCGTAACCGGATATTCCGTTTTTTAGTCCTTAATATTGACAGTTCCTTCCATTCCTGCAACTTTCTTTTTTTACTTTTTAGGATGAGCGAATAAAATACTCAAGTCTGGCTACGAAATGAAATACTACAATGTACTAAAAAAACTTCACAATCTAAACGTTGTTTCGTAGTTCATGTTACATTTGTTAGTACCTCCCTAAATGAATATGTTGATTGTCAACCAAAAGAAATGTGTGTCATTTTGGTGCAATTAATTTAAATATTAAACATAATATCCAAAAAATAATTTATCGAAATTATGAAAATAAGGTGTAAAATAGGACAGGATAAAATTTTTCATCTGTAACTACAGTCAAACTTCTATAACTCGTACTTATATATCTCAAAACTCTCTGTAACCTGAATATTATTCTATGCCCATGATATAACACTTTACTTTATATGTACGTACTTTCTTTTTACTCAAATTTTCTCTAACTCGGACAATTTCAGAGGAATTTAGGAGGTTCGAGTTAGAGAAGTTCGATTGTAAATTAACAAGTCGGCAATATTTTTGTTATGGTATAAATATATCAATTTAAGCTTTAGTTAGTTATCATTAACTGCAGGCGAGAGACCGTATAGTCGCATTTTTTGACGTCACAGCTTTTGGGGCAGAGAAAACAAACCAGTGTGATCTGCTAACTGAACGTGTTGTTTTAAGTGTATTTTGCGGCTATAGACACTAATATTGGTTATTAAATATTTAAGACAATTCTTTTTGTTTTATTTCGTTAATTTTGCATCTTAAAGATAGAGATGAGTTTGTATTTTACGGAATTATTGTCCTGTGATGTACAGGTTAGGTAAAAGTGCCATTGGTTTAGAAGTTTATGCTTTGACAAAAACTTCACTACAAATAGTAATGTAGTATTTTCAAATACTACTCATGGAAATATTGCCAATTATTTAGCATACTGCCTACACAAGAGTCTAAGCGAAGGCATTTAAAAGTTTTTGTGTGTTTGTGGTTGCATGAAGGAAGTCCTTTGTAAGGTGTATTCCACAAAAAAGCTTGTTGCAAAGGTAAGAATAAGTTATAATTTATCAGTCTCATTATTAGAGAGATTTCTTACTGTAATTTATTTATTTATTTATTTGTTTATTTATTTATACTGTAATTTATTTATTTATTGATTCTGTGGAAAAATATAAATCAATCACCACAAAACTTACCTTTTAGTTACATACAATATGGGAACTGCGATATCTCGCGCACGCGACCTATACAGGGTGTCCCACCAGGAACTGCATCGATCGATATAGGGAAAAGTAAGTATCAGAAAACTTTGAAAATTAAGGGAATTACTAATCGCAGTGTGGTCAATTCAACTAAAATAATTACAAGCATCTGGCACTTCCGATTATACTGGAAGTCGATACCAACTTGCTTATTTTAAATGGAATACCCTATATATTTAAATTACACCCACGAAGACCTTTTGAATTTATTTAATATTTATGGAGAATGTGAAAAAGTAATATCAAGAACTTATAGTACATTTGCTACTCGATATCAACAAGGACGGAAACTTTCACCAAACACTGTAAAACGCATATTGGATAATTTTAAAAACTATGGCTCTGTCAGGGCAAGAATTCAAAAGCGGAAGCCTTATTGTTAATGACGAAATCGTAGAAGTAGCAATTCTGGGATATTTTCATGCATTTCCAATGATGTCATTAAGACAAGCTGCTCTGGAATCGGAACTATGCAAGGATTCAGTTCACAGAATCTCAATTAAACATAAATTTCACCCGTTTTCATTCCAAATGGTTCAACCATTAAAAGAAACAGATTTCCTAAAAAAGAGAAAATTTCTGTGAATTTATTCTAATCAGGTTTGTAGGCGACGATTCTTATTTGAGAAATATTATATGGTCAGATGAAGCTAAATTTACCAATAATGGACTATTTAATCGACACAATTCGCATTATTGGAATAACTCTCATGAGTTTAGGGAGCGAAATTTTCAAGAAAGTTGGCAGTTTAATGTTTACTGTGCAATAAGAAACGATAAAGTGGTGGCATTAGAATTTTATCAGGAAAATTTAAACAGTATGTTATAAAGATTTCTTCTTCTGCTAATATGTAAGTATAGTTAATTTTTTTGTTTTCCTTTTTTTTTATAGGTGAGATATCTAAATATTTTACAAAATTTGAGTAATAACTATTTAGAAAATTTATCACTCGCCGAACATAGAAACATTTTTTATCAGCACGCCGGTGCTCCCCCACATAACGTGTATTTGATAAATAATTTTTTTACAAGAAACTTATTACAATCAATGGGTCGCCAATAATATACCTTTAATATAGCCTCCTCGCTCGCCTGATTTATTAATTTTAGATTACTTTACTTGGGGAACTATTAAAAATAAAGTTTATGAGAGCCCATTAACAGCTATTGAAGATTGTATGCATAGAGTAAGAAATGCATTTCAAAACTTATCACAGGATTCAATTAGAAGAGCTCTACGCATCAAGAACTAATCCGGAGGTGAGAAAAATGTGTGGAGGTTCGACGGCGGAATTTTGAACAATTATTAAATTAAAATGGAGTCATGTTTTTAGTTGATTTTATTTTATTTTAGCTATTTTATTTTATGCAAAGTGTCTTCAATCCAATTAATAGCCATGTTACAGTGTTTAGTGTTATTTTCCGTTTTTGTGGATATCTAGTAACAAATGTACTATAAGTTCTTGATATTACCTTATCACATTGTCCATAAATAATAAACAAATTCAAAAAGTCTTCGTGGGTGTAATTTAAACGCGGTGGCATTTTTTGACATAAGAGAATGATTGACATTACTGATTGTTTCTAATCATGGCTAATTTGATAAAATTTTTAATAAAAATTCTTAAATTTCTAAGAAAATCGCAAATATTTCAAAAAGTTGTAACTAAAACCCCCACAATCCCTCATCAGAAAAGAAGGAATTTAATTATACATAACTTGATGTAAAAAAATATAGGGTGTTGCATTTGACTTAATTAATTTTTCGCTGTTTGAAGTTTACAAAATCTAACGTCAAAAATGGAACACTTGGTATACCATTATTAAATTTCTTTAAACTGTAGAGCGTAGCTCACCTTATGGCCTTTCTGCATGCTAAAAAGCAAATGAGTATCTTTTACACGAAGAATGTTATAAAGGTAAACCATTACACCTATCAACATTTTTTTAAAATGTCAAATATCTCTAAAACGGCTGGGTTTAGGCATAGAGTATCCTACATGTTTTTGACTCACAATTTTATGGTATTTTCGAAAACCCTAAAATATATGGGGTATTCCATTTGAAATAAGCAAGTTGGTATCGACTTCCAGTATAACTGGAAGTGCCAGATGCTTGTAATTATTTTAGTTGGATTGACCATGCTGCAATTAGTAATTCTCTAAATTTTCAAAATTTTCTGGTGCGTACTTTTCCCTATATCGATCGATGCAGTTTCCAGTGAGACACCCTGTATAAGATTCTTAAATTAGAAAAAGTTTAATTAAATTAGTTCAAACAGCTTACCCTTACTTGTTTTTTTCTTCGTTTGGCAATGGCGTATAGGTAAGATATCTGCAGAAGCTTCTGATTCTTCTTTAAATCCCTTTTTTGACTACAGCGATTTCACGATTAATCGGTGGTCGAAAATACAATTAAATAAGATTGTTATCTACAATGAGACAGACTAGTTGACGTTCTGTTTTTTTTATTGCCTCATATCAACAGAGTTAACAGACGGTTGCTTCCATTTCATTCCAAACATGGTAATACACATTACTCAGGTATACTAACACACAAAATTATGGACAATATTTCTACATATTATCTAAAATTATTAAATATTTACTAACAGCGACAATGCACTCCCGTAACTAAAAGTTTGTGATACTGACGAACCGATTGTCTTTTGTTTTAATTTTTAAGAGCTCACGATGATGATAACAAGCACAAGCCTGCTACGATTTTGCAGCTATCGTTAACGAGGCTGTTTTATTTTGATATTTTCTTGATATTATAGTTAAAATAATTGATTAATTTCGTTTTGCAATACAAATTGTTTTTTACTAAATTGATATCTATGTCATATCACTCCTATTAATTGAAAGGCAATTTCACTTACTATTTGTTGTCATTAAAATCGTACCTATACCTTAGTTATTACAATTTCAGAAATTAGTGTAACCGCCTCATGATTTAAAAAATTAAATAGTTGTAGTAAATAGAAAATACTGTATCTAACCACAGTCTGTGATCTAACTCAACTCTTTATGCCTGTAAATATTTTTAAAGGCTATGTAAAAGTATTTAAATTAAAGATTTCTTTCTAACATTATTTTTACCTACAAAAAAAATTTAGTAGGTAGGTATTCAGGAGAAAAAAAATTGTTTTTGTATTAAATCAGGTAATGTCATAATTCCGCTGGCAAGCGATCCCCTTTTATGAGACACAGGAAATATTTTAGCAAAGTAGGTACCTACCTCAAATACCTAAAATAAGTTCCTTCCGTAAAAATTAACCACGATAATAAAATAGCAAAAGTAAGATAAAAAATATAAGTAATAATAATGTCTGTTTAAATAATTATTTACACCTAGATGATGCTTTACCACCTACTTTTTGTATGATTGTGGATCTTGGGTGTGTCGGAAAACATAAAGTCGTTCAAATACTATTTATACGGATAACTGAGAAATGTCACTTTTAGAAAAAAAAAAGAATGATTGATTGGGTAATTAATAAATGTAGAATAAACATGTTAAAGTAAAGAAAACTTGAATTACTTTCAGTGCGAAAGAAATATACAGACTCGGAGAGAAAATTATAAAAAGGTGTTGAGGTAAATTTTCTACTTATTAAATTATAAAACAAAACTACAATGTTATTATTATGTCATTGGTATTTGTAATAAAAAATGGATATTTTCGTTTTACATTACAGAGAGAGGTACCTATTTAAACTGTCTAGCTAGGTATACCTACATAATTAGGTATTCTATTATTTATTTTTTATATAGGTTCCAGGTATCTATCAATCAATTTTTTTCGTATTAAGTTTATTATTAATTACACAGTCACACAAAAAAAAATTGATCTGGAGGTCTCGCCATGTTTACTATATGTTTTTGGGGTCGCTGAATCCGAATCCGAGGTCTATTTAACCCCATCACATCAGGATTTTGCCATAACCTCAAAAAAACCATAATTTCAGCTATTAAACGCATATAACCCTAACAATGAAGTTGTAATCTGAAAACCCAAGCTCTTAAACCCCATAACCTACTTAACCAAAAATCTATCAACAAATATACTTGAGTTGAATAAAAAGCTTTTTCAATATAAAAAAGTTTTGTTTGTTTTTTAAATTTGACATAACTATTTATTTCTTTTAAATGCAATGGTAGTTTATTAAAAATTACGGTAAAATTGTGACTTTTTAAAGAAAGAAGTTTTAAGTGATGCAGTATTCAAATTGTTTCCATGTCTGGTACTATAGGTATGATATTCACCCCACACCTTTAAAGTATGATTTTTGTTTAAAAACATACAGAGTACATTTCCATAAGAATATTGAGAGAACAGAATATTCTTAATTTTGAAAACATCTTTACAACTACCCATCGTTGGTATATTAAAGATTAATCTAACAATACATTTTTGTCCTATTAATACCCTATCTATGGTTTTTCCAACTCCCCAAGAGACAATATTATTTGCCAAGTGACTGTAAGCTAGCCCATAATAAATATTTAATAGACCATTTGTGTTTAAATATGCCTTCATTTGAAAGATTGCAAAAAATGCAGAATTAAGCTTAGCACGCACAGAATCGAATGATTATTCCAAGATTGTCCAAATACGTGTCTAAAAATTTTACACTTTCAGGTGATTCCGCTTTATTTACTGTTTCAAAATTTAGTGGTAATGGTTTTCTTATATGAAAATTTAAAAGTACAGTTTTATCATTATTTAAAATTAATTTATTACGTTGGCACCATGCCTCAATTTCATCACGTACACACATCACACTAACTGAAAGCTCCTCAGGGGTTGGAGCTGGTCGGTAAACATGGTTACTTCTCCTTTAGATATATGCAGTGGTAAGTCATTCACATATATCAGAAATAGTAGAGGGCTCAATACTGAACCCTGAGGAACTCCCATCTCTGCATTTTTTTATTTCTGATTTTATACTGTTACATTTGACCAACATTTACCTGTTTAACATATATGACAAAATCCACTGCAACATGGTTCCTCTAATTTCCATGGCAAATATTTTTTGTCCCAGAAAATCAGCATCGACTGTGTCGAAAGCCGTGAAAGATCAAACTTTTAGGCACGATACAAAATTATGCGTATAACGAATCACGTTTAAAATGATGAAATGAAAGTGTAAAAAAATTCAGCTTTCTTGGACTTTTAACGGATACTAAAAGCTCTGGACCAAAAACCTTTTAACTATTTTTGAAACCCTAATACCTAGGTCAAAATATATGGCTCTTAAATTATCTTCCTAAAAAACATTAATGTTTTCTAAATGCAATGAACATTAAGTAATAAAGAACCCTTTTTTATGTTTACAAATAATACAAGAACATTAATTTTAAATTACCCAAAATAAATGCTATTTGGATTTAAATAAATGAATGTCGTAAGTAACAATTAACACATAACAGATAAAATTCTATCTACTGAATATAGAATAGAATAGAATAGAATGGAATGGAATAGAATAGAATAGAATAGAATAGAATAGAATAGAATAGAATAGAATAGAATAGAATAGAATAGAATAGAATAGGATAGGATAGGATAGGATAGGATAGGATAGGATAGGATAGGATAGGATAGGATAGGATAGGATAGGATAGAATGGACCAGAATGTAATAGAACAGAATAGAATAGAATAGAATAGGTTTATTGAATGATAAATTACAATATTACAGTAGTGAACATATATAATATAAAGTAAAGAAATAGGAATACATACTATACAGGGTGATCTACCACGAGTGTGCCAAACTTCAGAGGCTGGTAATTTATCAAAAAATAAATGAACTTTCATTAATCAACATATGTCCTAAAACGCATAATAAAGGGAGCTACAACCCCTTGAAAGGGGTTGATGAATATCAATTTTTCGATTATAAGTCCAATATGGTGGTGATTAAAGAAATGAAATTTTCATGCATTACGGCCCCGATGTAGGCGCATAAAAGTACAAATTTCGTAATTAATAGCTTGCTTTATTGAGGTAGTTTTGAGGGGTAAGGAGTAGTTTTTTACCCTAAACTTTTTTTGACAACACTTCCGAAGCAAAACTTTTAAATAACATTATTTCCCATGCAATGACTCAGAAAAAAGTACTTTTCAAAATTTCTGTCACACCAGCCGTTTTTGAATAATTTGCGTTGAACGGCAATAAGGTTTTTCACGTGAAATAAACAACATTTTTATTACAAAATTAAAAATCAATGTACAACACAGAAATAACGTACTTAATAGCTAAAAGAGTAACTGTTCAAAATGACCTCCTTGAGCACGAATACACGCCTCACAACGACGAATAACTGAATTATTAATTTCAGCCATGTCACCATTGTTTGTGATATAAGCTATACTATTATTGATCCTTTCCATCAAGTGCTGAATATTATTTATTTCCTCAAAATAAACTAACTGCTTCATATGCCCCTAGAAATAAAAATCTAGAAGTTTGAGATCGGGAGAGCGAAGAGGCCATAAAACAGGACCACAGTTACCAATCCAGTTATTTCCAAAATTCCGATTCAACCATTCTCTCACATGTCTTATTGCCGTTCAACGCAAATTATTCAAAAACGGCTGGTGTGACAGAAATTTTGAAAAGTACTTTTTTCTGAGTCATTGCGTGGGAAATAATGTTATTTAAAAGTTTTGCTTCGGAAGTGATGTCAAAAAAAGTTTAGGGTAAAAAACTTCCCCTCACCCCTCAAAACTACCTCAATAAAGCCAGCTGTTAATTACGAAATTTGTACTTTTATGCGCCTACATCGGGGTGGTAATGCATGAAAATTTCATTTTTTTAGTCACCACCATATCGGACTGATAATCGAAAAATTGGTATTCATCAACCACCTTCAAGGGGTTGTAGCTCCCTTATTATGCGTTTTAGGACATATGTTGTATATGAAAGTTCATTTGTTTTTTTGATAAATTACCTGCCTCTGAAGTTTGGCACACTCGTGGTAGATCACCCTGTACATATATAAAAATATCATTCAATAGATAAAATATAGCAGAGCTGATTTTCAATTACCCTGACTACATGCTAAAATATGGTATAAACTTGAGAGTTGTATATAGGCAAAAAGGAAGAAAAAAAATATATGTATAAAAAATTTTATCTCAAAATTATTACACAATAATAACTCGTTGACTATGCAGTAATCTATCTTTAATTTTTGACTACAACGTACATTTATTTTGACAAGTGATAAACAAGGAGACATATTTATTGTAGATTGTGCTTGTCATATATTCAAAAGCACCCTCAAATTTAACAGTATTGTGTTTAGGGATGGTAAATAGGTTGTAATGTCTGAGAGATAGCCCGTGCACTTCAGAGCGTTCAATTAACAATGAATGTAAGTAAGACGGTGTATTATTACTTCCTCACCCCTCAAAGTGAGGGTTATGTGAAAAAATTTTGCAAATTTTTATAGCATTTCTGGACGATTCTTGACGAACTATGACGATACATAAAATATTTTCCGGCTGTGTGTCTGTGTGTCCGTGTGTGTGTCTGTGTGGTTCGCGATAGCATCTACAGTTTTTGAGATAAAGCTTTCAAATTTGGTGTACACATTCTAGAGGTCAAGGAAGAGATTGAGTTCGTTGATTATTAGTGATATTCCACCAATGTGACTTTTTTGAAACGTCAAAAAATTTGACTTTTTTGAAAAGTTAAAATGTGACTTCTTTAAAACGTTAAAATGTGACATTTGAAACGTCAAAAAATGTGACTTTTTGAAACATCAAAAATTACTTTTATTATAAACTACACCACACGTCGAGTTTTATTAAGGTAAGAAAGTTCTGATCCCCAAGTAATTGGCAGCTTTTTTTAATTACATTATATAACATAAGGGAAATTTGCAATTCAAATCGACCGTTCATTTTTAATATACCCAGACTGTTAATATAGTGGTGTGACATGATCTCTATAATATATTTATTATAGGCAAATCTAAGACAGGAATTTTGAATAATTTGCAGCCTATTTCTAAGAGCAGCTGTGAGAAAATTATAATAAACGGAACTACAATAATCTAAATGACTCAAAACTAGACTATTTACAAGATTCCACTTTGTGTCAGATGGAAAGACATATTTAAATTTATAAAGAGATTTCAATTTAAAATAACAAATACTGGATTTTTTATTTATATGTTTTCAAAGGAAAGTCCAAGGTTTTTCGCCTCTTCAGTCATTTTAATTATAGTCACCCAGTTTTAATTCGACAGCAGTAGAAGAACCTGCTTTTGCACAAGCAGAACTAGTACCGATATACAGTTCTACACTTTTATTTGGATTTAGAATCAAACCATTTTCACAGGACCACTGGCTAACTAAACTTAGGTTTATATTTAGTTCACTAATAGTGGAATCGACTGATGATGTAGAACTGCACATGTAGAGTTGGGTGTCGACTGCACTCATGTGGATAAAGCAGTCTGCTGTTAATATAGTTGGTAAATATGCAGTGAATATTGAAAACAGTAGCGGTCCTAGTATGATAATTGATTAGAAATTATGCCATTGATTTTTACTTGCTGTTTTCTACGATTTAGGTAACTATTGCACCAGTTCAGCGCTTCAGCGCATTAGTGTCACAACCATAATAGTTTAATTTGGCCATACGTAATTCTGTATTAATGACATCAAACGCTTTGCTGTAGTCGAGCAATACCAGGTGGGTTACTTTAGAGTTATCAACTTTTCGGGCAACATCGTTACTTATTTTCATTAGAGCTGTGGTAGTGCTGTGTTTTGGTCGAAATCCTGATTGAATGTGGGGTAAGATGGCTGATATTCTCGTGTGTTCAGAAAGTTGTGAATAAATGATCAAATCAAGCACCTTAGACATAGTTGGAAGTACACTAATTGATCGAAGCTCCGACAAGCTCACAGCTTTGGGAACTTTGGGTAAATGTATGATTAAAGAATTTTTCCATAAATCTGGCATTTGACTGGTCTGCACAGAAATATTTATGATATGAGTAAACATGGTAAAAAAAAACGGTAAAACATATTTTAACATTTTAAGGTTTATCCCATCTACACCGGTTGCTTCTGATTTTAGTGTATAAACAATCTTTTCTACCTCCTCGGATGTTACAGTGTGTAAGTTTAAATCATGGTCAAGTTGTGGGTATTTGTTGGTAAGAAAATGTTGGATTTTATCTTGGGTAACCTTGGGAAGTTTATTGACTGCAGAAAGAAATGTTTATATTATCAGCAGCGACCAAATCTGGGGATATTTCATTCTACTTTTAACATGAACATTATTATTTTCAAATATTAAGTCGAGATTTAAAACATTCTATTTTTTTCATTTTTTATGGCTAATGTTACATAATTTTTGAAATCTTTCTAATATGCATGATCCACGCTACTTTTTGTTACCTGGTATATACTGTATGCCTTATTTTTTAATTTAATCATATATTTGATGGTGTCGGTAATAAATGGAGGCGTACACTTTCTTCCTTTTCTAGTACAAATTGGGGTATAAATATCAAAGAGGCCAATAATGCCTGATTCAGGTAATTTACTTTTTTTGTTATGTCAGGGATATTTACAATTGCTTTCTAGGTTATGAACAGTGCATCCTCAGAAAATTTGTTGAAATCGAAATGTTTAAAGTCTCTATAAGTAATTATCTTTGATAATGATAAACCTATGGCAAGATCTACTTCGCAAAATACCATTCTGTGACAGATGGTCGACTAGGTCAGTCATTTTTAACAGGTCTAATCTGTCACACTTAATAATTTCCATGTTACTGCTTGTACAAATTATGTTTATAAGAGTTGACGAACTGTCAGTAGTTCTAGTTGGCTGGTCAACAATTTGTTTTACGTTAAACAAGTCCAGTAGAAAATTTTAAATATTAGTGTGTGAATGACGGAATAAACGTAAATATTTGATAGAACCGTTTCCAACTCCTGGAGACAAGAAATATGTATAGATGGTGCTCTATATACTATTCCAAATGCAATATTACTCTTATTAATGTTTATATTTATCCAGAGTTGTTCAAGTTGCCTATTGATGACAGGCAGTGAAGATTATTTTGTATTTTAAGTTGTCACCTTTTTTCAGTTATCACTAGCTGAAGCTGGAATGTCACTATTTAATAGTATTTATAACTTGTAATGGAATCTGTTTGCAGTAGAGTCTAGTTGGGGTATTATCTTTTTAAAAGTTTTTCATGAAGTTTCTGTTACAATATAAAATGTTAGTCTTACGACATACAAATTGAATATATAATACTAGAAGTGTCATGTAATCAACCTAGTCGACCATCTGCAAATCAACATTAATCCATTTTCCTCCCAGGTAATTTTCAACTTCTGAACTAAACCCACATGCACAAACTCGAATGAAACGGGGCTGTCTCCTCTGCTGAATCAATATTATCCCATCGAGAATTCCCTAGAACCTACCCCAAACTAACGCCACGCTGTCTTGCTATTCCTTTTAGTATTAATAAATAAATAGATCTGTCTATGTTTACGATCGTTTTATGGTCGCTTGTTACTGTTTACAAATATTTAACATTGTTCCAAATAAATCAGTTACCGGAAAGTGATGTTATTTATTCATGCTGTTTTGAGGCTTACACCAAACCTGTAAGAAAACGGGCCAAAATATCTAATTCAACTAGAAGTAAAACAAGAGTGACAAACTAAACTTTATATGTATCGATTTTATTTACTTGCAACATTGAATGGTTTACTACATGTTTTGTGAATATATAAATGGAGGTATGAAATTTGTGGAGCATGTTTTAATTAAATATTCATAATTGAAATTTCCAAAAAATAAATTTTAGGTTTAAACAATTAGAAGTAATTGATTGACTAATAAAGAGCAATTTTGTTATTTCCTATTTAGGCGGAAATGATTATTTCTCCTGAAATCAAATAACGTCGAGCTTTTATAACTCGACCTTCTATATCTCGAAATTCTCTGTGACTCGAATATATTTCTGTGTCATTGATATACCGGGTGTAAATGCAACCTAGCTGAGCCCCTTTATTTTCATTGTTTATAGAGATAAATTGATGCAATTTTAATGTGCATTTTTGGAATCTGTGATAAATTCTGATTATACCAATATACTTTTTCGATATTTTATTTATTTCGTTTTTTTAACGAAAATTTTATTTTTTGTTTTCACAACACTTATCGGATTTTGTGTATTACATTATAATACCGACTTATTTAGAAGAATTTTGATTTTTTTACCGTGAATTCTTATGGAATTGCTAATTTATGGGCAACCATTTTGAGATTCAGCAAATATGCATTTTTTAGAAAAACCGATTTTCTCACTTCTGAAGGCTCCTATGTAGGGAAATATTTATCAAAAAACAGTAATTCAATTTTTGCAATAGTAAGAAACGTCTTTTGTAAATCACAGCACTCTAAATAAGAAATTAAAATGTTCGTTAAAAAAAGAAATAAATAAAGAATCAAAGAAAAATTTATACTGTTATATTCAGAATTCACCATAGATTCCAAAAATGTAAAAATATACAGTGTGCTCCATTTAAAATAAGAAAGTTGGGGTAATTTTCGACGAAATCAAAAGTGCACAAAAATTTAAAATACTGTCCTCTAATGCAACTCTATGTGTATAACAATATATTAAAATTTAATCAATTTATTTCTAAAAACAATGAAAATAGAGGGGTGTGCTAGGTTTCATTTACACCCGGTATAATTGTATTATTTTCTTTCATATTTAATAATTTATTGTTCAAATTTAAAATAATACAAATATACAGGGTGTCCCAGCCTCTCGTCGGCCAAATGTCCTGGCTCTCTTATAAGAGATATCGAAAAAATTCAAAACGGGGTGATAGAGGGCGCAAAGGTGCATAGTTTAAAAATATTTTGAAATATACAGGGTGATCTATTTAGGCGTGACGAGATAAACTTATACTTTTTTAAATGGAACACTAGGTATATTATTACATATTTGAATTCTCCTTTTAAAGAAGACTCAAACGATATGCCACTTGATGGGTCTGCGATGGGTCGGTACCATGATATGGGTGAGTTTGTACCAAAAACATGCCAATTTTGTGAGCTCACTGTGACGTAATGGAAGAACATTTTGAAATCTAGATTATGTCAAAAATTGTCAAACACCCTGTAGTTTACGTTACTGTTATCGGATCTAACGAAATCGGTCATTTTATACCGGTTGAGTCAGGAAGCGCCAAAACTATTTTTTCTCATCTTTTTCAAATAGAATGCCCTGTATATCATGACATCAAAGGAAAGCCCTTTGAAAGAGCTTTCTACCGATATAAAGGTTCAAGGGTTTATCTATCATGGATGCCCAGTATTTGATGGCAAACTGGCACAATTCAAGGTTTATTAAAAAATTACGCTCAATTTTCAATTGTTTTGTGAATTTTCGCTGAAATCGGCTCTTTTCAGTAAGACAATTTCGAAAATAATAATATCAACTTATCTGCACCATGATAGTTTTCTGCAGACAAACAAAAATCAAGAAAAAGAGGAAACGAAAACTTTATTTGAAAAGAAACTGTGTGGAAGCACTGGAAATTAAACTAAATGTTCAAAAATGTTCCCATTCTCCCTGATACACAGTTGTAAACGATTTTCAGTTGTTCTTCGAACATCGGCTAGTGTAGCTATTGAGACATTGCGAAATGTTGCAGCGATTCTTTCCTGCATATCCTCCCTGGTTGTGGGCCTCACCCTGTAGACCTCCTGCTTCACATAACCCCATAGGAAAAAATCCAAAGGAGTTAGGTCTGGAGACCGTGCCGGCCATCTTATGGGTCCTCCACGACCAATCCATTGTTCCCCTCTCCAATTAGTTAAAAAATCTTTTACTATTCGATGGTTATGTGGGGGTGCACCGTCGTGCTGGAACCACATGTTCTCTCTAACGTCTTCATCTACATCTTGAAGCAGCCCCTCTAAATTCAAACGCAAGAAATTGTGATATCTTCGGCCATTTAATGCCCCATCCTCAAAAAACCACGGTCCAATGACATAGTTGTCTAATATACCACCCCATACATTAATTGACCATCGATTTTGGTGATCCACTTGCCTGACCCAGTGCGGGTTTTCAGTCGCATAATAATGCATGTTATAGCGATTTACTGTCCCATTACTGCGAAAGGTAGCTTCATCGGTAAATAAAACCTTTGATAAAAATTGGGCATCTTCGTTAATTTTATTTAGCATTATATTGCAGAAATTAATACAATTTTGAAAATCTTCCCCATAAAGGTCTTGGTGTAATTGAATTGATGATACAATTTACAGAAGTTTTACTTACATCGGTTTGTTGTTCAATTTCACGACAACTTATGTAAGGATTCTCTTGCACATGAAGCAAAACTGTCAATTCGTGTTCTTCATTATTTACAACCATGTTCCTCAATTTTTTTTTTGGTATAACACACATTACCAGTGTCCTCAAATCTTTCTTTCAAGTTTTTGAATGAGTTGGGATCAGGAGTTCGTCTCTCGGGGTATTTCATTCCATAAATCCTTGATGCCAATAAGCAATTCCTATCAGCTTCTCCCAAACAATATATCATATCAGTTAATTCTTGTTGGGTGAATTTCATTGTTACTCGTTCGGTTATACTAAGAAAAATATCAACACTCGAAATTTTACAACAATAAAGTAAACTATTGACAAGACTGGTATTTTTATGGCAGGTATCTACTTGATTTTTTTTAATTCATTTTGATAAATTGAAAGTTAGAAGCAATTTGAAATTCTCTACAATTCTTTTTTTATTTATTCTTTCAATGATAGTACATGGAACAATAGCTTCCCAAACTTAACAAAAATTTTACTATCTTTCATTGAACTGAAAATAAAAGCATTTTTTGGTCTTATTTTAGAAGAATGAATTACACCATTTTAAAGCTGAGAAAAAAAATACTACGAAAAGCTACGTTTTATTAAGCACCGTTCTAAAATAATAAATGATTTCGCGACAAAATTACGTCGGGCTAGAAAAGACTTGTCATGACATGAATTTATACACGCATTTCAGAAAAAAAAAAATTAAATTTATCAGGCGCTGACTATTTTATACTTAAGTATTTTTCTGCACTGAAGTACGGTATTTTTCTCCGAGTATAAGAGTAATTATTTTTGAAATTTTCTTACTGAAAAGCGCCGATTTCAGCGAAAATTCACAAAACAATTGAAAATTGATCGTAATTTTTTAATAAACCTCGAATTGTGCCACTTTGCCATCAAATTGTTGGCACCCATAACAGATAGACCCTTGAACCTTTATATCACTGGAAAGCTCTTTCAAAGGGCTTTCCTTTAGCGTGATAATATACAGGGTGATCCATTTGAAAAAAAATGAGGAAAAGTACATTTGGCGTTTCCTGACTCACACGGTATAAAATAACCGATTTCGTTAGATCCGATAACAGTAGCATAAACTGCAGGGTGTTTGACAATTTTTGGCACAAACTAGATCTTAAAATGTTCTTCCATTACGTCACAGTGAGCTCACAAAGTTGGCATGTTTTTGGTACAAACTCACCCATATCATGATACCGGCCCATCGCAGACCCATCAAGTGGCATATTGTTTGAGTCGTCTTTAAAAGGAGAATTCAAATATGTAATAATATACCTAGTATTCCATTTAAAAAAGCATAAGTTTATATCGTCACGCCTAAATAGATCACCCTGTATATTTCAAAATATTTTTAAACTATGCACCTTTGCGCCCTCTATCACCCCGTTTTGAATTTTTTCGATATCTCTTATAAGAGAGCCAGGACATTTGGCCGACGAGAGGCTGGGACACCCTGTATAATATAATGTTTTCGAACATTTGTTGTAAATAAGATGTGACAAAAAACATAAAACATACCACATAAATTAGATAACCCCCAAACTTAAGCCGAAGCTGCACAAGCAGGGATTATGCAGTTGAAAAAACGCAGACACACACTATCAAACCTTCGACTTTGTCAGAATCGAAACCGAGATTTGAACCCGGGAGTCGATAGGCAGTAAAGCAGCTACGTTTGTCACTTAACGCTCTGGCCCACTGCGCTACCGAGCTCGGTTAATTTATAGAATTACTTTAATTTTTCAAATAAATAAATTGTTTAAATATTTTTGTTTGTTTTAAAAGTTATGTGTTGTTATATTAAAGTTAAACCCCAATATGCAATTAAATATGAAAGGGAATGATAATATATTATTATGCGTTACTAAATTCAGAAAGAAATTTTCTTTAAACTGAGCTTAATATACAGTGTATCGCTTAAAATAAAAAAGTTGCAGTAACTTGTGTGTCATGCGCATTTATAATCGTAGAACGTTACACGTTTATTTCCCATGTGTCAATTCTTGTATTTTTTAGTTTTTCGGTCATAACTTTTAGACGCTCAGTTGTTTTTTAATTCGAATTCGGATTTCTTAGAAAAAAATACATAGGCATAGTTCTGGAATTTTTTTCTCAAGTGAAAACTCAGGCCATGAAATTAAGTGAGGCACTTAAAATGATCACCCTGTACATGGAAATATATCACAAAATTTCCGTGTAATATTCCATAAATTACCCTTTCCGAATCTGTCTCCGCTTTAAAAATACTTTAAGCACTTTTAAAGTTATGAAATTTTAAAATTAAATTCACATTTCTCCCTTAACGTTTCAATTGACGCTCAGTTTATATGGAATTTATTTCAGTTCTTTCCACATTGTATAATGTAGATTTTACTTTACTCTTGGCGCATTCGCCATATTTTAGCACCATCGATCGTATTTTAACAATTTAAATAGAAAATTTTGTGATAGTTAAAGTATAAAAAAAATGCTTTCTTCTTTAATTTTCTTCTGACGTAACCAGTGTATGAGTAATTTAAATCAAGTGAGAATATATATCTAACTGAAACACTCAGAGTGCATCGAAATTCTTACGACGATTGAGATTGACCCAGAAATCAAATTGACGTCTGTGAACTGTTTCATATCGAACACAAATAACGCGTATGACAGTAAGTCTGTTCATACCGTTTTATTGAGAGTATTAGTTTACTGAAACAGCCATAATTTTCAAAGCTATTTTCTAGCTGTTTATATTCTAATTTTGCACATTTGACGAAGCCACTAGCAAAAAAATTACGTAGAAATAACGTTTGTGAAAATCAGACACTACAAGTTTTTATTTTGTGTTCAATGAAAAAAATATTCTTAGTGTTAAAAATAATTAAAACCAGGCAAAACTAAAGATTTCCTAAATAGATTAATTTATTATTTAATTGATCACAAAAATAAACACTGTGATTAATTCCAATGATTTCTTTAATAAGGTAAAAAATGTCCAGTTGCAAGAAGGTGAAATTTTGTTCATGGTTTCTACGTATTCTGATACCACAGACCTTGGACTACCTTAAGGATCTACTCGAGTCAAATAATCTCAGTCAAGATATATTAAAAGAATGTCTCCAACTCACTAAACTTTGCATGAAACAAAATTGCTTTCGATTCAATGACAATTTCTTCGAACAACATGAAGAAACAGCTATGGGTAATTCTTTGTCACCATTCACTACTAGTTTCTTCATGAACAGATTCGCAATAAAAGCAAAAGAAGAACTCGGGTATTTCTTCAGGGTTTGGCTAGAAATGATATTTTTGCAGTGTTTGATACAAGTCAATGGTACTGAAAACTTTGTTACTAAATTAAACAATTGTTTCCCGTCACTTAAATTCACATATGAAGTTGAAAACTCTGACCAACCACCATTTTTAGATGTATGTAGCAATAATTAGAAACAGTGAAAATAAGTTAGAATTTGACACATACAAAAAAGATACAAGTATTCTAAGATATTCTAAGGACTCTCAGTTTTGTGCTCAACACAAAATGGCGAGGTTTGAAAAAGAAAGGCATTGATTAAGGATATAGCTACGAGTAATGGATATTCTGTAAGTTTAATTGATAAGATAATTAGGAAATGTAACTTTAAAGAAACACTTCGAAATTCCTCGACATTTCAAAATTATAGAGAAAATTCGAAATTTGTATCGATTTCATGCGATCCCCGATTCAACAGTGATATTGGTGAGATTTTTGAAGATATAGGTATGACAGTGGTTCAATCATCGAGTAATAAACTACAGCAAATTTTAAGCAATCTAAAAGACTGTAACGACTGTAATTAAAAGTATGTTGGAGAAACTATACGATCAATTCAAACTAGTTTCAAGGAATACATGACTCATCTTAAATATGGTAGAACAGGTAGATCTAATGTTGCCTAACATGCGTTTGAGCACAACCATAAAATTGATAGTAGCAATTTAAGATTAATTAGGATTGTATCAAATATTGTAACGAAGTGATTTTTCCGGTAACCATTTTCGGATGTAATAAGGCTTAATTGGGTTCATTTTTCACTATGATATACCCTGTATACTGTAACTTGTATGAATGTTTCCGTTAAAACCGTTTTAAACCAGAGTTTAAGTTCTTTTAGAAGTCCAGTATGTGTAATAACAATTATTTACTAAACGTAATTGTTTCAAACTGGTTTATTTTCAGGGTAATCTTAAGTTTTTTATTACCTCAATGATAAACCGCTTGTTGTGTTTTTACTAAACAGGCGCCAAGGAAGACGATGAAAATTGAATTTAGTTTAGTTTAATTCAAAGCCAAGTTGAGAATAGTTGTTAATGATGATAGAGTACGCTTCTATTTTTGTTTAAATAATTTGTAGAATAAATTATTGTTGGATTTATCGTAAAATATTAGTTCATGACCGTTTTTAAAGATTTCTTTTTGTAAATATAGTTTTAAAATTATGAGAAAGCGAATTCCGGCGTCGGAATATTTAATGAACGTTTGTTTATGTTAAATAACGCAGGAAATTTGTTTTACACAGTACGCCAAGCTTGCTTGGAATACATTTACGGCACGCGCAATTTATTCAGAATCATTTGAAACACGTAGACACGTGAATTTCGGGTGGGGGATCTGCGAATAAAACCGCACGCACGAGCCAAGCATAGCATCTTCTGACAACTGGTCAGACACTCCGGCCGTACCGTAAAAGCCGCTTCCGATCTCCAGGATGCTCCGACGAGTCCTCAAGTGGTAAGAATTCTTTTTTTACTTGCTTTATTGTTGATTTTGGTGCATTTGCGTCATTTACCGTTTGTATTCGCATTTCTGCTATGTTTTCTTGTCCGTTAGTCTACAAATACCGTACGATCCGAGATATCCGGAAAATATCGTGGTTCCACAAGTAAATCTGGGTTATCAATTTCATTAGTAAATACAGCACGAGTGAGGTTTTTCTCTGAAACTAAGAAAGGAACCTCACCGTGCCGTGGGAAGTAATAACCGATCTGTTCAGCACGAGTAAGGTTTTTCTCTGGAACTAAGAAAGGAAACTCACCCTGCTACATGGCGTAATATCGTAACCATATCGTTTGATAGTTGTATTCACTAGAGACATAAATTGCTGATCTAGCGATATAGAACGTCCGCGAGTAGCCAGTCAAATATACCGTCTGTCTATGGATTGACATCCTCCCGTTGCCACACCTGCACTCCGTAACCACTAGCACCTGGATAGTTCTTCACCGCCCATCTACTATAATTCCGCCTTAAGCACCAGCGACCATCGAGTCACTAACCGCTTGCGGTTAACCCCAGTAACCGTAGATTGCTTTCACAACTGCTTCTAGTAAATATTTTGATATCGCCTGCTGTTTATAATAAATACCGTAGATGTAGTTTCCAAAACTTCGATAAACCTCTTGCTTGGTTCCTAGACTGATTGCTTATAGATAAAAACTAATATTTACTATTTTTTTCTACATTCCTTAAAAAAGAAGTTGTAAATAGATATTATTTTCTTTTGTCTGTGCATTTATTTTTTTTTTTATTTTTCGATGAAATCAATCGTAAATAAATAGGGTAAATACAGTTTAAATTTTATTTAAAGTCAAAGGGATAAGAATAAATTTGTTGGTACACCGAGAAACATATTCGGCAGGTAAGGTGAAGTTGTCCATTGCGACGCAAACGACAACCACTTACACAGACTGCCTGGCATTCTGTATCTTCAGTGAGCTACCCTAGCTTCTATCGTACCGCTAGAATAAAGTGGTGTTCCTACACTTTAAAACATTAACTGGCGCTCGAGACCGTTACCGAAATAAAAAAAAATTCTAAAGTGCAGCTACTGTACTGAAGGGTGCCAAAGTGACACGACACCCACGCAAAATAAGCATCATTTTGTGGTGGTGGGTGAGTAGCGCGTCAAAATATTAGAGAGCTGGATGCATTTGAAAGCTTGAAAATTACAAAGTGTAAACATAGTATGAATAGTAACTCTATCGGTTAGTGAGTCACGGTTCA
Organism: Rhamnusium bicolor; assembly: GCA_029963845.1. NCBI lineage: Eukaryota > Metazoa > Arthropoda > Insecta > Coleoptera > Cerambycidae > Rhamnusium > Rhamnusium bicolor. The sequence continues at coordinate 637,836 of JANEYF010001276.1, read as the reverse complement.
CTGAACCGTGGCAGTAGCCAACTTGGTTGGCGAGACGCACGTCAAGTGCAGTATGTGTGTTTTGTTGTTTTGTGGAAAACTACGTCAGTGTTAATTTCACATCGAAGGTTCCAACTCGCTTCAGGACAAAAATAAATTTGTGTTTGATTTTCACACTTTTATTTTTACAAAACAATTTTTGTCCCAGATGTTGAGTACTAAATTACTTAATAAAGAACACGTGTATTTAAACACATTAAATGTACAAAATTTGTTAGCAATTGAAATTTCAAAAAGGTACAATGTGATTTAATATAATAATTTAGTAGCGACTAAAGATGAATAATTAGTTCCCAGCTGCATATGAAATATTATCCATATTTTAAATTTGTTAATGACTAACATTTCTAGTGTTGATAATTTTAACACTTTATTTTTACCATATAAAATTATGAAATTATTATCCAATTGACGGTTTTCTTTAATTAGATGCTAAGTATATGTTGATTCTTGTTTATTGTCACTTAGTTTATATTCTGTAACTCCTTTTCTAAACTTTCTTCCGGTCTGTTGAATATACACTTTGGGACATTTTCCACATCTAAGTTTCTTCTTTTTTGTTTTTATCCTTATGTTATTTTTAAAACATAGCTTTGTGAAAATCAAACATCAAACAAATTTATTTTTATGCTCCGTATAACATGGATTTTCACAAATAAATGTCGAAACAATTAACTAATATTTTATTATTAACACTTTTCTCAATTGTTGCAGCTATATTTCTTTATCTCATACGTTTGGAAAATTATTTTATATTGAAATTTAAAAGGAATGAATTGACAACCATATTGCTCAAGTTAAGATCGCTTTAGTCTTTCCAACTTGTTATTGAAGTTGACATAAATTTAAAAGTTTGACTTAGTTTTACAATTTATATTCTTCCTCACTTTTCACAAAGTATATACATACAAGGTATATATATGTATATACCTACATACATACATATACATATAAGGGTCAGCTTTAATAAAAAGTTGGACCCTATACAAATTTAATATAGTAAAGTTATTATTAATGGAGAAATAAGTGAGCGCAAACTTGTAAACATTTTAGGTGACTGTCTAAATATACAGACATTTGAAATAACAAAATTATTACGTTTTTTTATCGTATATTTTAAATTAAGGGATGACAATTTAGAACAGATTTCGCAATTTTGAATTTGTGTTTTATGATTATTACAAATGTACATACCGTTGCTAAGATAGTTATCAAGCCTCTCTTAATAATTAGAATATGATAAAATATGACATGTCATTTGCATTATTGGATAATCCTTGAAAGGGATAAGGACACAAAGGAAAATGACATTGTCCGCGTTCACGGTCCAAAATAACTAAGCTTTAGTTGTGGGCAAGAGAATAAGGATTTATTTTGTATGTGACCTTACTCTTCTTTGTAACAAACTTCATATACAGACTCAGTTAATTACTACATACAATGCCCTATATCTGTAAAAAATTAATATTAAAAAGCGTTGAGAAGTTGCAAACACTACCAAATTCCTCGTCCTATACTTAAAGGTAACAGTATATGGAAAAAGGTTAATTAAGATCAAGGAGAGTAGATTAGATGCGAATTAATATTTTACAATCGAGGGTAGTACATAAATAAGCTTTCTCAAAAGCCGACTGAAACTGATTCACCCAATAGGCTTTAGAAAGTAAATTACGGCATAAGCAATTCTCTATCCAGTTAGCATGTCTTCTAATCCTGGCTTAATCTTCACGTTCATATCTAATATACCTCTCCAGATAATTCAGCTGCCGCATAAATAAATTAATCTCAAATTTAGTTTATTATTTCAGGACAGCAACCCACGTTCCACAAAATTTCATATTTTATTAATAGACTGCATGATTCGTGAATAAAACGTGACAGACGTTATTAGTTTATATAGAGGACCAAATATATTCATCTACTCACTGCTAAAGTAATACTCATGGATGATAATAACACATAAGTAGTTGTTGGAATAAGAACTTGAGCATCAACATACATATGACTGCTATTTTGTTTTGAGTATCTATGTATTAATATAGAAATATATTGTTTGTGTTGTTCAATAAATGTATTCATTTTCATATAACATTTTATTTGGGTAATCTATGAGCTTCCACATGAACTTCCAAAAGGTTATGGGCCCAGAACCGTGCCAGTGAATATTGTTTATGAAATTTGAGGAATACATCGTATTTAAAAGAAAGTGTCATATATATGATAAATAATGTCAAATAATTTACCGTCAATAGAAAAAATGAAAGGCCGTGAAAATTCAAACATATGGCAGTTTGCAATGCATGAATATTTGGAACACGATAATTTGTGGTTATGTATAGATGGTACAGATACGACTACATTAAAAGAAGGAAAAACCAGAGATGTGAAGGCGAAATCCAAGATTATATTGTGCATTGAAACATGTAACTTTATTTATATTCCGAATGCCATAAATGTGAAAGAAGTTTGGGAAAAACTAAAAGCGACATTTCATGATTCCGGGTTATGCCAAAAAGTTTGCTTAATTAAATTCCTGGCTAAATCTTAAACAAAAAATGTAAGTAATATGAGCCTAACGCCTCATTTCAAGATATGAAGGATGAATGGAATAACATAAGAATGTTTCCTTACCTACTCACCCTCTTCCTCTCAGCTACCCCAAATTTAAAGTCTTAAATAACTCGTACCCTTTGTAACATATCACATCAAAGGTCTTTGAAAATGCTCTCATAATTTGTAAATAATAAACCCCAAATAAAATTTTAAAAATATCAAGAAATGCTACGTCTGGTAATCTTGTTGGCTGGTCTGTAGATTGTCCTTCTTCTAATTCACGTACCCGCTAATAGATGAAGAATTTGTTGTTGGACGGGCAGAACCTAATGGGGTGGAAAGCTACTTCTACAAAATTAAATTTTCAAGAGCTTTTGCTGTCAAATGATTGCAATGTCAATTATATCTAAATATTGCTATCCAATTTATCTTTTATGAATAATTGTCCAGTGGCAGCTGCGTTATCCTAAATACCAACCAATTATTTATACAGGGTGGGGCAATAGTGCGTCCGACTTCGATATCATGAGTTCTATGACAGCTAGAAACTTCATTTAAAAACATAAGTAAACTAGACAAGAAAGTCTCTAACCGGAAATTGTTTTCGAATATATAAGGTGAGGCAAGACGATTCTACAGGGTCTAGTAACATTTTCTTAAATGAAATGCCATGTATATCAGAACATTTTTTGAAACCTCTTTGTGGCCTTCTTTCACATCTGTATTATTATTGACTTTCTCCGAATCACTTGGATGTAATGATTTTTTTTGTTGAAATTATACAATTTACACGTGTATATTAAAAATATCACTACAATCACAACTATCGATTTTAAGAAAAAATATGTTAGTATCAGTTATGAGACATCTGTGTGATGACACTCAGCCATTTTCATGTCCTAAAAGTATACAGGGTGGCCAAAAAGTATTTTTAAATTTACAATTTTTTGATCTGAATTTTCTCAGTTTTTTCAAATGGAACACATGGAACATATTTTTGGACGATGTGATGTAGGATTGAAAAACCAACATATTTTGTACATACATTCCTATGGCTATTTGTGACCATTTTCATTGTATCGAACAGTAACTGCAAAATTAAGCAATATAAATTAAAAATGAGGGTTTTTTTCAAATAATTCAAGAGAAGGTATTATAATAAGCATGTTACATGTTGCCCATAAAAACATCACACCAACAACAATCCAAAATTTTAAGGAAAGGATAATAAATGCTGTTAGAAGTATCACTCCGGCAATTTTATGAACAGTAGAAACCTCATTCCAAAGACGCATAGAAATATGTATCGATCAAAATGGGCAACATGTGGAGCACTTTTTATAATATCTTCTCTTGAATTACAAAAGAAATATACATTTTTAATTTTTATTGTTGAATTTTGCAGTTATTGTTCGATAATTTGAAAATGGTTATAAATAGCCATAGGGATGTACATACAAAAAATTTTCGTTTTGTCAATTCTACATCACATCGTCCAAAAATATACAGGGTGTTCCATTTGAAAAAATTGAGAAAATTTAGTTCAAATAGTTGTAAATTTAAAAATTATTTTTGGCCACCCTGTACACTTTTAGGAAGTGAAAGTGGCTGAGTGTCATCACACAAATGTCTTATGACTGGTACTAACATATTTTTTCTTAAAATCGATAATTGTGACTGTAGTGATTTTTTTAAATATACACGTATAAATGACATAATTTCAAAAAAAATCGTTACATCCAAGTGGTTGGGTTCTGATATACATGGCATTCCAACTAAAAAAATGGTAGTTGTCCCTGTAGAATCGTCTTTTATATTCGAAAATAATTTCTGACTAGACTTTTTTGTCTAGTTTATTTATGTTTTTAAATAAAGTTTGTAGGTATCATAGAACTTGACATATCGAAGTCAGACGCACTACGGACGCACTATTGCCCCACCCTGTATCAGGACCCGTTTTAGAGCCGGACAACCTGGACCCCTGTTGGGTGCAGCGAACCTGAGGGCGGCATTTTCGCCCCCCCCTGAATGTGAACCAAATATTGATAAATTAATTATTCTCAATTAATATAAATTTTACACTACTTGTTGATTTTTTCCGTAATTAAAACTAAGTACTATACAATTTACATTTGATCTTTGTGGTTTGTTATGTTTTAAAGCTAGAAAAATATTAAAACACCTTTTTAATAAAAACATATTTGAAATAAAACTAGACGCGAATGACCCTGCATGAACTTGTAGGTATACAGTTACTTGTTTAGCATAAGCAGACGTATGCAAACAGAAGATTTTGATTTGAAAAAAGCACCTGATCTTCTAGAGAACTGCAAAAATTTCTTTAAAAAATCTTCGATCACATAAATCTTTTAATGAAATTATTGTTGACGCAAGAGAATTGGCTGATGAAATTAACATTGAGGCCATTTTGAATCAACAACGCCGCGAGACCGCGTTGTAACGGTCCATTTTTTTGAAGTTGTAATTTGTACCACATTCGTTATCAATTAACCAAAATGGTTTGAATTATACATTAAACTCCAGACTCGTTTAAAATAATTTTATTATGAATTACTATATTACCCCTATATAGTGACCCCTCTGGGCGGATGGCATGGTGCCGAGAACAATTTAAACTACCGCGCCGATCGGATGTTTTTCGCCGAGTGTGGGGGACCTGGCTTTTGGGCGCGAAAGACGAGCAGTCGCTGGGTAGCCACGGTCCAGTGCGGACATGTATGTAGTGTGTGATCTGGATTTGGATATGTTTTCATACCTTGTTAAGTTGAATACTGATGTTGTTTTACGTTGAAGTTGTTATCTTGCTTTATCCTTCCGTTGTACGATGATGCAGAACCACGTGAGCGATAGGTAATGTGGATAAGTTGTTGCTACGGTGGTGTGATCGAGTTGGAGCCGCTGAATATAGTACCTTGTTGCTGTGCCCTGGCAGATCTACGTTACTTTGCCTTTGTTTCTCGGCTATAGTAGCAATGTGTAATTGGAGTTTTGGCAGTTCAGTGATGAGGAAATAAAATATGGTAGATGAACAAAACCCCTGATAAGGCCTTCTGATTTTACTTAAATCTAGGTACCTAGTACAATGACGAGATAAGGCCTATGTCAGCTTGGCGATGCCGCAAAATGGCAACTAAAACTTACAATTAAAAGATTTGCAAATCTATTGGAATTTTTGGCCTATGTGATTAAAATTACTTGACCTTCCGATGGCTTATGGACCTAATCACACGTTTTTCTTTTTTTTAAACTGTAACTGGTGTTTTGATCAATTATAACTTTAGAAAAATCATTAATAGTGCACCGTAAAACGGGAAAAAGTAGCTTCCTTCTTGAAAAAAAAATTTTTTAAGGTACAACCACTTGGGACCTTCACAGCATGATAGCCTAGGTCCTTGGCCATCTGTAATGGCCAATTACAACATTTTTTTTGGAGGTCAAACTTTTTTTATTACGAAGAATGTCATAAATTTGTCAAAATTAATTTTTTCTTACTTTTTCACACATCCCTCATGATATCTCCGGAACCAATCGAGATAATTATAGGTATTTTTTTTTAATTGATAAAGGAAATGTGGGCGAAGGTCACTGCTTTAATTTCGTTTTTATGGAAAATTTAATATTTTTGTAAAACTAGGTAAAACTGGAACGTTTACCTTCCTTGCTGCATTTTTTTTTTCGGTAAGCGAAAAACTTTTTTATTTTAAGGAATTTTGTCATACCATATGCGTATGAAATAAAGCTTACACTTCAAGGAAGTTTTAAAAAAAAAAGTCAGTTTTCTACGACTTATAGTTTTCGAGATTTTATTTTTTAAAGTTACGAGTTTTTCGATCCTAGATGCGCCTCACTGCGGCGCCACTCAAGTGTGTAGAGTGTAGACTATTGAATACAAGTAATCTTATATTATACATATATTGTCAGTTAGAAACAAACTTTTCTTTGTGTAATGTGAATGCGAATGAGTATTATTTTTATTGAGTTTTTACATATTATTTAATGCTTAACAATGGAATGTTTATTTTATGTTATCAGAATTAAAATCAGGTAATACAATTCTGGTAAAATCTGTTGATACTGATGTCCTGATTTTGCTTTTACATTATTACTGCGAAACACCAGATATGTCCCAAAGGAATATATTTATACAATTAGGACATAGTAAGAATATACATTTTTTGTCAATTAACAATATTGTGGCAAATTTAGGAGAGGAAATTTGCAAGAAAATATTAACGATTCATTGCCTAACTGGTTGTGATACAGCTAATGCCATGTATAAAATAGGGAAGAAAACGGCATTCTATGTTTTATATAAAAATTTAAATAATTTAAAAGATTTAGAAAACCTTCCTTTTCTGTCAGAGGATAAAGCGATGGAATTAGAGGTAAAATATACGCTTTATTTATATAAGAATAAAAACAAAGATATAAAATCCCTAAATGAACTGCGATGGGACTTAACAACAAGTACAAATCGGCCAGCTTCTGAGCTGCCTCCTACTGACCATGCTTTTAGACAACATTTAAAAAGGTAATAATTATTTTTCTAGATCGCCCATACCTATTAAAAAAAGAAACAAAACACCTACATGTAATTATTCTCTTTTTAGGTATAATAATATAATAATAATAACACCACATGAAATTACAACCCTCTTTGTCCCTGAAGGTCTGGAATGACCTTGTGTGGGAGAGGGCTACACATTTAGAGACAATGGACACACACCCAATGTCCGAGTATACTACGATTAATCTCTCTCACAGAAAAATCCCAGTTCCTCGACCGGGAATCGAACCCGGGACCCCGAAGTTTTGAGGCAAGTACATTACCTCTAGACCACGGAGCCAGGTGTCTGTATCAATTAAAAATTTAGTACAATAGCCATATACAATACATGCAGATGGAAGATCCAACTCGATACGGTTGGACATTTGAAGAAAATGTTTGAAAGGCAACTTTTTCTAGTCAAAAATCTGTGCCCGATATTGTAAGGCAAAGTTTGTCAATAAGATGTTCCGACAGGGTCTGTAACAACAGATGTACCTGTTTTGCTCAAGGTTTGAAATGCTGCAGTGAGTGCAATTATGCAAACTGCTGCAACCAAGGAACTGTCTAGATATTTTTTAGATTCCGACGTTGACGATTTTTAAAATATTTTTATAACAAGTTTTAAATTTATGTTTTAAAATAAATAATTAATTCGTATTTTTTTTAATTCAATTTTAGGTTTTAATGTATAAATATAATGGATTTTAAATAATGTGCAATGAAAATAATGATAAGTAAAACCAAAGTGCTTATGAAAATAAAATAATACTTAATAGTATGCACCCACAACACGCATAGCACACTGATTAAAGCACAGTAGAACCGGGGGAAATATCCTGCCCGCAGAAACTTAATTTCAAATAACAATAACTTGAAACGTACAAGTCGTAGAGTATTGCGCTTTTTTTTTAAAACTTCCTTGATGTGTTAATTTTATTCCGTATGCATATACTGTGGCAAAATTCCTTAAAACAAAAAAAGTTTTTCGCTTACTGAAAAAAAATACTGCAAGAAAAGTAAATGTTAAAGTATTACCTAATTTTATAAAAAAACTAGGTTTTCCATAAAGACTAAATTAATTCAGTCACCTCCGCTCACGTTTCCTTTATCGACCAAAAAAAAAAAAAAACTTGATTATCTCAATTGGTTCCGGAGATATCGTGAGGGATGTGTGAAAAAGTACGAAAAATTAATTTTGACAGATTTGTGACATTTTTCATAATAAAAAAAAGTTGGACCTCCCAAAAAATGTTGTAATTGGCCATTTTAGATGGCCAAGGGCCTAATCTATTATTCTGTGAAGGTCCCATGTGGTTGTACCTTAAAAAAATTTTTTGAAACGTTTTTGTCGGTTTTTCAGTGTACTATAAAGAAAGGTGGCGCCTGACAAGACTGGTTAAGAAAGTGTACCATTTTTAGTTTTAGGTCGTAAATTGTTGACGGTATATATAGGTACTGCAACTCTTATTTTATTTTAATTTATACTATTTTGTACCAAATGTTAAATTTTAATACTTGTTTCTTTTCAAATATACGTATTTATTGCAAATTAAAACCATCTTTTATTAAGAAAAAAGTAACTTTAAAAGGGGCGGCAATTTGTTTTTTTTTCCGGGGCGGCGTAAACGCCAGAGCAGTCCCTGCCTGTGTATTAAGGCGTATGGGTGTGACAATTATGGTTATTTATAAATACGTTAAGGAAGAATGTATATTTGTCACTAAAACGGACTCTGATCTACATCGCAAGTCGGTTAACGATTTTTTGTTTTTTAAAAATTATGAAATTCCAAGTGATTATTAATTCTTTGTCCTGCAGATATTACACGGATTTAGGTGTTGATAAATATTATCACTGAAACACTTCTATTGAAAGATATATAACATTTTTTTTTAATTGCAGATCTTTGGGAAATATTCTTTCTACAATAAATTGTTGGAAAAAAAAACAATTTATTTATTTGTTAAAGTTTATTTTGTGGCACATTTTTATTTGTTTAATTATGAAAGAATAACAAGAATAAAATTATTTATTAACTTTTAATAGTTCCGTTAATTTTTATTCTAGTTTCTACCAAACAATACATATAAATTATTAAGTACTAAAATAAGTGTTTTATTATTATTTATTATATTTTTTTCAACAACGGTTACAAAATTAGTACATATGTTTGAGCACCTATAATATAGAACAATTAACATTCATAAAAAGCATTAAAAAAGTATATTTTATTTAATAGATATTGTATTATTGCAATATTTATTAATATAACATCTTTAAGTTATTTTTTGTTTAATTGAAACTTTATGCTTTTTTATAATTGATTTTAAATTTCTTCTGCAACTTCAACGTCTATTTTATAGCCATGCTTGTGTAATTCTCTGAAATAATTTTCTTCTGCTAGTAGCTGCATGTACCATGGTCTGTTATCAAATTTTCCTGCAGTTCCTCCATACTCGTGAGGTAAAATATTACTCGACACGAAAGCTTGCAGTGAAGTTAAATCGCTTCCATGCAAAACTATCTGAAAAGAAAATCAGAATTATAAATAGAAAAACCATAAAGTAAATACGTGCCATCCAAAAATACTTTGCGTCATATATGAAGGGTGTAATGCTGGTCACTCATTTTTAGTTCAAGTTATTCTGGTCTACTGTTACAAATGTATTCTCTCGCCGATGATGCTAACTTGGTTAGCGAAACACGCATCGAGTGTAGTATCGAGTGTTTTGGTGTTTGTGGAAACCGCTTTAGTGCTAGTGTCGTCACGTCAAAAGTTTTACCCTACTTCAGGATGCAAAAAGTAGATCTATGTATTTTATATGTTAGCATTAACTAAATTGATTCCTACTTCATCGTTACATGTTAGTCAATTTTAATTCTACAAACATTTCAGCTGAAACTACACGTAAAACCGCTGATAGCCTAGTACTAAATCGTTTCTAATTATTTCATTATGTATCGACGTGTGTGCATTGGAAATTACATATTTAATTAACAGAAACAATTTTCAAAGCATTCAAAGGCTGCATAGTAGGCAGTAAGCAACTATTTTGTACCATAAAACTTCGTTAAATTGGCAGGTCTAACTTGTACATATTCACATATTTTTTTTTAATACACCTCTGGAAACTAGAAATGACACTTAAAAGTATAGTGAGCTTTGACCCATAATAATTTGTAGATTATATTTGTCGATCTGAACTGATAATAGATTTAAACTTTGTAATAGTGCAATTACAATGCCCGAGTGTACATCTTTTGAAAGGTCTTTCAATTCCCTACATAACTGTGTATTTTTTTTTTAACTTTTATCGATTCGTTCTTAAGGAAAATAATTTTATTTTTGATGATTACACACAATCGAAATCGTTTAAAAAATATAAAATACATGGCACTGGGTATTGGAATTCTTAAGAAAACTACATTTTTTAGTGCTCTCAAATCAACACGAGTTATTTCGACAAAAAGCACTTTCCTTGTCCGTTAAGTTTTAGAATAATAAAAGACTCATAAGTATTTGATAGTCCTTGAACATTAATTTGTTCACAACCAATTTTAAATCGAGATACATTTTACCAGAGTGAGTTCTCAAAATGGTTTATACCCTTCAGGAGAGAATAGAAATTGTCAGCATTTATTTTAAAAGCGATAATTGTGCTAGAGCTACGGAGCACATATTCAATAAAAATCACCCAGATGGAAGGGTTGGTTCTCAGTACGTTTTACAATTATTGACAAAATTTATGGAAACAGGTTCTGTAGGAAACAAAAAGCATGAACCTCAGTGACCGATTAGGAATGAAGCAGTCGAAGTGGCAGTTCTGGGTCATTTGCAGATGGATAATACTCAATCGATCAGGAAAGTAGCTGAGGTTTCCGGTGTATCACAAAGCAGTGTTCATCGAATTGTAAAGGCCCACAAATGTCATCCATATAAATTTAAATTGGTACACGAATTAAACGAAGATGATCCCGATCGTCGGCTTGTTTCTGTGAGATTTTTAGTGAACAATTAAACGGTAATGCCAATCTACTGCACAATACGTGTTTTTCTGATGAATCGATATTTCAGTTAAATGGGGAGGTAAACAGGCACAATTGTAGGTATTGAAGTGAAACCAATCCATATTTGTTCATGGAAACTCATACCCAAAGGCCTCAGAAGTTAAATGTTTGGGCTGGCATCTTAGGATATCACATTGTCGGGCCGTTTTTTATTCATGACAATTTAAGTGGCGAAAGGCACCTCGATCTGTTAGAAAATAACATCGACCCAATGATTACCCAAATCCTCGAAGAAGACTATAATCTTTTAGAGGGCAAACTGTTTTTTCAACAAGATGGGGCACCCCCTGTTGATATCGTTACTCATTGCATTGGAAGTTTTTTTTTATCTGCCGTACATGTCCATTTTCGCGTAACTGCTTTTCAATTTTGCTAATTGTACCTTAATATATAGGCGGCAAATCAGGAAATTTTTCTTGAAATAGGAAAGCAACTTTGGTCTGTGATCACATTATATCTTCATAACCAACCATCTGTATAATTGTTATTTTATGCATTTCTGTTAAATAAACCATGTTTAGGAATTGCAGTTAGCAAAACTTAAACAATACGCAAAACACTGACAACTATTTATTGCTGTCAATCAAATAGCAAGTAGCTACGGCGTTTGCAATAAAACTGGCAATGCCAGATGAAGAATTTTAATAAGTTTTTTGGTCTTCTTTTTAGTTGATAATGTTGAAAAAGAACACAAATTGTTTTTGCTAGCCTGTAAGAACAAAACGTTATAAATGTTTTTGTGTTTCGTTTGTTGTAGCGAATTTCGTCAAGCAGACCATTAATTTTTGCAATAATTATTAAAACCATAGCATTTTTTAATAGAGAATGAAAGAACCTTTCGAGTGAGGTATCACAAGCCCCTACTTCCCATTTAAAAATTTAGGGGTTGCAACTGCCACTCGAAGGGGGTTAAATTTAAGGATGAAATTTTTACGTCGCAGGATGTCATTTTCGAATCCAAAATCGACATGTCTCGGGAATTTTTTATAAATATGCACAATAATTGAGATACTGAACTTATTCCATTTGGCTGTTCCACACTGTATATAAATGTAGTGACGAAAGGACGGTGGATTTTAATCAAAGAAATAGTCTGCTTTTTTCTCCATCCACAATTACGTCTTACGACATTCTCGTTAAAGTTAGTTAATGGTCGCCCCTTATCAGGATTAAAATAAAAAAAGAGAACAAAAAAAATAGCCAGTCGATTTATCTTATTTTGGCGTATAAACTTTCAAATCAATTATTATTTGCAATAAGAACGAATAAAAATATCTTACCCTTTTCCTAATTTTCTCCTTGAGGAATGGTTTGAGTACAGCGACGACCGCGTCAAAGTAGAAAGGCTCATTAACAATATGGAAGCCCTTGAATCTCAACGGGAACGTCTCTTGTACCAATTCCACCATTCTCTTGGCGTAATAAGGAGTGAAGAACTTCGCATGCTGCAAACTAAGTCCTGCCATATCCAAGATAACAACGATCCCCGCTATCTGAGTTTCCGCCTCACGTACTATTTGTTCCAGTGCCAAAACGTTGGCGCGAAAAACGTCGTCTATTGTCACCTTCGACGAATCAAAGTTATCTGAAATTATACGATCTCATACAGCTCATGTCAATTTGGACTATTCCGTTGACTTTGTTTCGCATTGCAGAACGCTAACAATTATAAATTGTCATTTGGAAGACAAATTTAAGCAGTCATAATATTATAATTTGAAACACTGCAATCGTATATACATAAGTAGATAGAATAAATATGGTGAAGCCTTTCATCTATTTGGCAATAAGAATAATAATCATAGTGTAATTATGAAATATTTAACCCAGATAGACAATATCTTCGTTTCTCTACAACCGTAATAAAAACTAATATTAGGTACTTACCTACTCTAATTATGTACACTCTTCTACCTAATTGGTCCCTCTGTTGAAGCATATTTTGAGCTTGAAGCTCAAACATTACGCCACTTTCTGAAGGTAAAGAACAACCAAACAATTCTGGACACTTCAGTCTCATTAAAAAGTATCTCTGTAGCTGAAATAAACAGAAAATTAGTACTGTATGAATAGCGTCTATACAGGGTGTCTCGGGAACACCCTGTCATTATAAATCAATATACAACATTGTCGTTTGTTATTATATCATGGCTGTCCAAGTACACAACAATCAGTTGCATACATTTGAAAAACTGCTCTCCTTATAACATATAACAAATAATACAGTTTTTACTCCTGTGACAAATATATTTATTCATTCATAACTAGAGTTGGCAAAAATGCGCCGCAGGACATAGGCGTACGCACCATAATGAGTGTGAAATTAGATATAAATAAAAAATTAAACTGTTACAATTTATAACAATGTATGCACAACTTACCCTCTTAACTATCTTGGTTATCACAAACTGGAAAAGATCTGTAAAAACTATACAGCATCATATATGTTTCTATGGTTGTCTCCGAGAGTAATGTTCTATGTGGTGAAAAAATATGCTTATATTTTGAGAACGACCGTTCGACATCTATTGATGTAATACAAGCATACTTGAAATAGTCTATAAACTCACTTAACGGATCTGAGGATGCACCATCAGTACCATCACAAATTTGTCTTAATCTGGTAAAATCGTTGTCTTGATTTAACACACGTGCGAACTTTTCTCCAACGGGCTCATTTTTTTGCGTCACCTATAGAGTATAGCAGTCGATTTACTTCGTCTACTATTTGCAGTGATTCCACTAATGACAACACACGGTTTTGTAAGTTTTGTGTGGCATCATGTAATCCTTTATAGTTCTTGTGAATAGTTTTTAAAGCTGTTTCAACAGAAACATCTTCGAATTTTGTCTGGCTTTTCTTAATAGCTGCAGCCTCGTCTGGATTGAATTGTAGTATCACAGCTTTTATTTGTTGTAAATATTCAGCATAATAAAAAGCTGCCCCCAACCATGTTCCCGAACGTGTAAGAATCGACTGTGGTGGTTCGGGAATACCGGGACACTTGCTATGAAATGCGGGAAGATGTTTAGGAGATGTAAGAAACACTTTTTTGTACTTGCTATTAATGCATCTATCTCTGGAAAACCTTGTCGAATAGTTTCCGCCACAAGGTGTAAAGCGTGCACTTTACATGTCACATGTACCAACCTACAACCGTGTTATTGAAGAGATCAGCCTACCAAACACATTGTCGCGGCACCATTGGTCACAAACATCAACACTTGACCTGTTGACAGGTCAAATTTTTCTAACGTCTCCAGCACCACCCGCGTAATTGTTTGGCCAGTACACTCAGTTAGTCTTCTGCTAGCTAGTAGCAGTACCTTGGGATTGTATTTATTCCAGAACTCCTGAAATGGTTGTTTATCGAGTATGTGCAGCGGAACATCACAGGCAATCAGCGTTAAGAGTAAATCGAACATAAACTGTGTTGTCGATGGCACGCCATTTTTTTTAGTTTTATGTTGCACAGAATTTACGTGACGTTTACGATCACGTTTGTCTCAGCACATCAGGCCTGACTCGCACACTTTACAAATTATTATAACACCATTGTAGAATAAATCCGGGAATTCACTGATAAATTTATTCACTTTCTCAGCATATGGCCATTTTTTTCCCTTGGGTAGGTCTGACCTACTTTATTATTAAATTAATATCAAGAAGAAAATACAATAAATAAAATTATCAACAATACAACGGAGAGGAATAAATTACGTTGTACACACCACGAGGCATAACAATAGAGTAAAATCAAATGTTAGTCTTTGCTAAAATAGTAAACAAGTCTCGCTTACGTATTTGGGTATTTCTCTACCTGGCACCGCCTGTGACTTGCGGACCGATTTGCCAACTCCATTCATAACTCGAAAGAAAGAAACAGAATTCATATATTTTTTAATGATGTTGGTATTTATTGGTTTGTTCTATTCTTGGCAGAATATTTCATAAAAATTATAGTAATGAATACTTACCATGTGAAACGCTTTCTTGCTATCAAATTTCCTGGCTCTTAAAAATCTAAGCAGGAACTGATCATTATCCGGCACAGACAAATTAGGATCATCTAAAAAATATATATAGAAATGTTATATACGTCAATGAGGTCTTATTTATTTCTCGTACTTTTAACCATAAGCCTCAAAGCTTCGAGTTCTCGCTTGTAAATCTCTGGAGTCTCATTTAATTCTTCCTCAGCACGCTTCTGCCATTCACTGTCCATAAGAAAGGATCCATGGGGATTTTTACCAACTACGCCGGCTAATGAGTTTCGCAAGGGCAAATTTTGTGGCGAATTATTTTCCATTGGCATTTCTAAAATGTTATACAATACATAGCATAACAGAATGAGACGGCGCATATTCGGAAGATAACAATATACAATAAAATAAGCAAAACATTATACACATATATACTGGATGTCCCAAACCATAATAATTTCCAATAAAAAAATTTGAATTTGGTAGTGTCAATAGGCAAATTTTTAGCTAACGGCCGTCTGTATGATTTCCAGTTCTACCGGAAGTGGGTCAACTTTGTTTTTTTTAATGAAATGCTACATATATACATTTTTTAGATATCTACTATAAATTCCCTTTACAACGACATGTCGCAAGAGATATTTTGATTAAAAATGCCGAAAAAAATTTTGATAAACTCTATATATACATTACAATTGTTTTTACTAAGACAATTCAAAACTTTGTCAAGTTGGCTTAGAAATCAAATGAAAGCAATGTGGTAAGAAGTTTAATCACAAAGTTATGCAAAAATATTATGTTTTCATAGACTTTATTTTAATCAAAATATGATAAGAAACATGTTATTATTCAAACTCATAAAACTTGTTTATTTCAAGGAGAAAGCAAGTATTACTTTTCGATATTTGAAATCGTCGATTAATTACCTTTACTACGATGTAAAATACATAGGAGTTTATTTCTGAAATAATCAATAAAACGGACAAATACACAACTAACTCCTCATTTCTTAATATTTTAATTTGATATAATTTAAAATAACAATCTAGGTGGATATGCAAAACAAAATATTATTATTGCGTAGCTGTCAATTCACTTAAATTTTCGTTTATGATTTAATTTTATTAATTATTGTTGGAGTTGTTAATGCGTAAAATTTATACAAAAAACGAACAAGATGACATGTTTAAATGTAGTGTCGATAAAATTTAAGGAACCTTGCAAGACTACATTCTGACCGTTTTGCATATCATAGGCATCCTCCGCATAATTATTTTCCGAGATACATAGCTTTATATATATTAGATTTCGGAGAAATAACAATGAACGAGACAATTTTGTTATTGATGAAAATACCAAGATTAACGTTTTGGCATGTAGTGTAATGAAGCAACCGATTTCATTGAGGGAAATTGAACATGACATTGGTACCTATTCCAAAAGAAACAGCAATGCGCATTTTAAAACAGCATACATGGAAGTCGCGACGCTTAAATTATTGTGAATGGTACCTAACTACCTAACCTAACTTTCAAGCTGCATGATGTTATCTTTCCTGAAAAACTTTTATACACGGACGAGCCCAGGTTTACAAACTAGGTGTCTTCAACAGACAAAATACCAAGTAGCGGTATCCGTGAATTTCGTGAAGCGAAACCATATGAACGAAATGTTTGGTTGAATGTTATTGGAAGAATATTAGGTCTGATTATCTTTAACGGGTCCCTGAACGGAGAGAAAGAGAGATATTTAGAATTTCTTGAAAGTGAAATTCACATTTTTAATGGCATTGCCTCAAGAAAACCAGTAAGGTAGCTTTCGAGCTCACCAGATCTGACTCCGAGAGATTTTTTCATGTGGGGTTACATCAGAGAAAAAGTTTTCTTAATTTCACCCAGGAGTACAACAGAAGCTTTAGAGGAGAAAGTAAGAAAGCCATTAGGGATATTTCAGAGTATCAGTTAGATAATATTGTAAGAACCACCATAAAACAAATTAGATTGTGTCAAAATAATAATGGAAAACATTTCGAGCATCTATAGTTCAATGAGTATGTCTTATTACATAAAATTTTAGTCACACTAATCATATTAATTAATTTTTCTACTTAGTTTAAATAAATATTTTGTCATAACCCATTTAATTTTTAAGATTTATTAAAGGGAATATGGAAAATATGGAGAATTATGATTAAACGTCTTACCACGTTACCTTCAGTTGATTTCTAAGCCAACTTGACAAAATTTTGAATTATCTTAGTAAAAATAGCCGCAGTGGTTATATACATATACATATACATATACAGGGTGGTCCGAAGTTTACCTGACAAACTTCGACACGTGATAGAGGGACTTAGAATAAGCCGAAAAGTTCCTGTCAACTTACATCCTTAGGAGATTGCTAACAAAGATACAGGATGTTAAAGTTTTGTGAAAAACAAACAATTTTTTTAATAACTCTAAAATTACGAAAGCTATCGACTTGAAGTTTTAGGGGCGATTTTTAAGTATCTATTGTTTCATAAAATCTTATCTTTGTACTGCCTCCAGTGGCGCTACCAGAGGGTGGGGGAGATGAATTTTTCGCCGAAACTATGTTACGCTACTGTTTTGTGCAGTTGATTTTGAGGTTGTTCGATTCAGTGTTCAATTTGGAAGAAAGAAGGTATCTTTTAGTTTTTTCGTACAACACTTACTTTTCGAGTAAAAATAGTAAAAAGCATTTTCATGACTAAACTTTATTGAAAGTTTATCATTTATTTCATAAATTACAGAATTTATGTAAAAACTAAGAACATAAATAAAACTCATTACCAAACAGTGAAACACAGGAAATTAAAGAAGTTGCTCAAATTGGAGCCCATTCACTTCAATACATTTGTGACACCTCTGAATTGTGGAATTGACAACGGCGGATACTTGATGATGATTTTCCCTCATCTCGTTGCAAGCTTGTTGGATACGCTCAAGTAGGTGATCTCGCGTTGTCACCGGTGTAGCATAAACTTTTTCTTTTAAATAACCCCACATATAAAAGTCTAAAGGCGTGAGGTCAGGTGATCTTGGTGGCCAGGCCACCGGACCTCTTACAATATTCTCCTGGGCGTTATAATTGTTTCCCACACGACCTATCCATCTCTCAGGATAATTAGCGTCCAACCATTCGCGCACCACCCGTCCAAAATGCGCCGGTGCTCCATCCAACTGTATCCAACTTTCATTTCGTACATCAAGGGGAACATCTCCCATTATTTCGAGAAGGTCATGAGTGAGGAAATCCCGAAACAATTCTGCATTTAGCCTAGGCGGCAAGAAGTGTGGGCCACAAATGTTGTTGCCAATAATACCCAACCAAACATTTACACTAAATTCATTTTGAAATGATCGAAGGCGGGTTTGGTGAGGTTTTGCGTGTGGCCAAACATACATATTATGGTGATTCACTATTCCAGCTCTGGTAAACGTCGCCTCATCGGTCCATAATATTTTTCTTAAGAATTCGGGATTCCCCCTTACAGAGTTAATTAGCCAACGACAAAAATTTAAACGCTTCTCTGTATCACCGGGATGTAAATTGTGTACGGGATATAAATGATAAGCTTTCCTGTGGTCTCGATGTAATACTCGTAGCACTTTAGACTTGGATGTTCCTAATTGTTGTGCTGCCCTGCGAGAACTTAAACTTGGATTTTCGCCAAAAGCTCTAAGAATTCTTCCGTTTCCATTTCTTCCAATATTTCTTCGATCTTCATTTCTATTTTGTCGGTTATCTCGCAATCCCCTTTCGCAAAAATTGCGATGGGTGTCTGTAAAAACTTGAACATTTGGTCGTCTCCTATTTGGATACCTCCTTCGGTATTCTGGAACTGCCTGTTGAGCATTGCCATCACAAAACCCATAAATAAAATGAATATCAGCATACTCTTCATTGCTGAACAATCTTGGCATCTTGTAGCTTGGTACACAACACTAACACTAGTTTTGACAGGTCAAACATTGACAGACAACACTGTTTCATTGTTTACCAAAGGCAACTAGGATTATTAATTTTATCATTAATGTAGGAAAGGTTTTACTGTTTTAGTAGAGAAAACAGAAATAGCCGTTTAACTCGAAAAGTAAGCGTTGTACGAAAAAACTAAAAGATACCTTCTTTCTTCCAAATTGAACACTGAATCGAACAATCTCAATATCAACTGCACAAAACAGTGGCGTAATATAGTTTCGGCGAAAAATTCATCTCCCCCACCCTCTGGCGGCGCCACTGGAGGCAGTACAAAGATAAGATTTTATGAAACAATAGAGACTTAAAAATCATCACCGCCCCTAAAACTTCAAGTCGATAGCTTTCGTAATTTTAGAGTTATTAAAAAAATTGTTTGTTTTTCACAAAACTTTAACATCCTGTATCTTTGTTAGCAATCCCCTAAAGATGTAAGTTGATAGGAACTTTTCGGCTTATTTTAAGTCCCTCTATCACGTGTCGAAGTTTGTCAGGTAAACTTCGGACCACCCTGTATACTTTACTCCTTCGAAACATTCGTGTGTGTAAGGAACATTTTAATCGTGACGATTATTCGTTACCAAGGGAATCTACTACAAAAAAGTAATAAACAGGCACATTGGTTGTTTTCATCTTGCTCATGCTTGATATAACCTAACTTTAATGACATAAGACACCTCTGACAGGTACAATAAATTCCCTACTGAGCAAGTAAATTACCACTTTCCCCTACTGCCATCATTGTGTTAAATGTTTTTCAGCTAATTTTTATAAAAATTACTAAAATCTAGCGTTAAATTGCCATAGTAAACATTATCGTTCGGTGACATGAGCGCCTCTCGTGGTGAATTCAAGCACGGTAGCCCTCATTGGTTAAAAAGACGGAAATTATTTCGATAATAACTACTCTCCAATTGTCACCTCAATACTTTTTTCTAATTCGTGTAAACGTATTTCTTACTCGATTTTATGTTTAAATTAAAAAACAAAAATGAGAATATTTAGAAAAATTGCAAACTATGACCGCTTTAAGGTGGTCGAGAACTGTCCCCCTCCCCTGACTCGGCCGAGTTGGTTTAAGTGAAATCAATGAAAAAGGTGTAATAACAATAATAATATGATGACAATGTTAAAAACTGAAGAAACTGTTATTTCACCCTTAATTTTAATAATTTACTGTTATCGATTTCGGGATTATTAATTCAACCCACTCTCAGACAACAGATAAACATAAATTACAAAATATCAATCAAGCAAATGCCTAAAATGGAAACTACTTCAGTATTAGAAATTTTACTTTTTTTGATTTATCATATTTTTTTCTCAATTTGAGTAAATACTCACACTCACACCAAAACATTAAAGACTTGACACTATACTATAGACGCACGTTTTGCCAATCAAATTTTTAAAGAACGCTCTTTGTAAAATAGTTGATGATGTGTTAAATGTGGCTAAATCGAATTTTACTGAAAGGAGGTATGTATTAATTACAATTGCAACTTTAATTCGAAAAATATCTATTTCTGTTATTTCTATTGAAAGATTCGTGCCACACAACCTTGCCGATTCATTAAATTAATATATACCTACATATATGATTTGGGTGGAACATTACGTGACTGATCTTTCTTTTATTGATAATCATTTATTTGTAGCCTATTGTCTAAAGACAAAATTGAATTAATTATTTCGAAACCGGTACCTAATAATAAAAATAATTGTGACAAGAATTTTATTAAATACAAATTATTTCTGGTTTCTCACATACTGGATACACACCCTCGTAAATACTTTTAAAAAATGTATATTTATAATCAAAATCATTATATTAATATATTGATTATAAGAAAGCCGTAAAATATTAAAATCAAGATACAAATAATATTGAAATATAAGAATTAAAATACTTACCAAAATCAAATCACCACACACTAATTACACTCTGCACATTTCGGTTAATATCATATGATTTTTAAAATAAATCATTGAAAGGATATAAACACAAAGTTGAAGGATAAAGGAATATTGACTTTATCAGCCCTCGTGTCGAATCAACTACACATGCGCAAAACATAAATAAAGCCCTAAAGGCCGGAATATTTTCTTCACATGTTGAGTTTTAAATTCGGTTTAACTGATTCTTGCTTGAAAAATATGGGTATACAGAGTGATACAATGTAAAAAGTATAACAAAAAAATAAAATCATGTGAAAAATCTCGATCATAAAAGTTTCTACTTACCTATATGGTATTTAGAGCGAACCGAATGTTTTCATCCTTCGTTATTACTAACCAAAAAAATTTGACCAACCATTTATAAATTTAAGTTGGATATCTGGTGAAAACGCAGTCAAATGATTCATTTAAGGAAACAAAGGACTAATAAATAATAGATACATATTTTAAAATCATTGATTTATTATGCGTAAGTATACCAAGCAGGGGCGTGCGGTGAGTTTTGATACAGGGGAAGCAGTTTGTGATATAGAGTGATGGGTAGCGCGAGGCCCCGAGCGAAGCGAGGCAAAAATTATTTTAAGAAAAGGGGCGTGGCTTCCGTATACTCATTTTAAAGCAAATGTCGAAAGCTGCAAAGTTATGATATCTAGAAAAAAGTACACTTGTAGGACCGCCACTCCTCAATAAACATAAAACATAAAAACACCACAAAAATTAAACAACCCCCCATTCCAACGCCGAAGCTGCACGGGCGAGGGTTACACTTATGAAAAAAACGCAGACACACAACCATATCCACCGACATTGCCAGCGCCGGTGGCGGGGATTGAACCCGCAGCGAAATAGAGAGTTTGTTCAGTCACACTAGCCATCGTCGTGCACTCTCTAGCCAACTATAAATTGAGCCAGCTAGTTAAGTAGTTAACATGCACATACCTACCTATTTACAATGTAGTTTAATCTGCCTCTCCTTTTTTGCGATGTCGGAAATAACTTCGTCGTAAAAGTTTGAATTTTGGGACATCTCCTTCACAAAGTCACTTTCTATTGTCAACAGGGACAATTTTGAAAGCAGCTCTTCACTGGTTGAATTTCTTGAAAAAGTTTTTATTCTCGTGTCCGTTTTGATGATTTTGAAAAAAAGGCAGCCATTCCACTAATACTTGAAAAAAATACTTTGCACTCTTTAAGACACGCTGCAGATTGAGCTAGAACTAAATTTAATCGATGCGCAAAACAATGTACAAATATTGCATTCTGAAAAGTCTCTTTTACTTTGACCTGCAGGCCTCCCAGCCATTACAGCGGCCCCATCATAACTTTGGGCGATAAGTTTAGCACCACACTGTAGATCATCGACTATCTGACAAACTATAGTATATAAAGCTGTGGCCGTTCATGGCGTTGTTACGTCTAAAAATCCTAAAAAGCGCTCTTGGACTTTCCCATATGGATTTATGTAGCGTACTACGATTGACAACTGACTAACATTCGTAATATCGGTTGTTTCATCTAACATAACTGCAACAACAGGAGCTTTTTTATTTCTTGCTTGATGTTTTCTAAAACAATATTGCTTATCGACTGAATCAAATCATTTTGAATATGATTTGATGTACCGCGAAATATCGTGGAGTGTTCCAGATGGTTACTTAAAATTGTATCGTATTTTGCTAATAAATCAACTAAATTGATAAAATTGCCCTTATTAGCAACGCTCCGAGATTCAGTATGACCTCTAACATTAAGTTCATTTTCGCCGAGAAAACAAACAATGTCAATAAGTCTTTTTAACACTTTCTTTCAACTGCTGATCTAATGAATGCTCAATTCGTGATTTTCCAAATATTTATTCTTTTAGCACCGCTCGCAAATGAGTTTCAACACTTACCATGCCTTTTTGTCACTTTGTGAATGTTGTTTAAATTTGAAAAGCCATTTTTATTCCAAACACCTTTTTCATTTGTGAACAGTACACATGGCCAACAAAACAGTTTACACAAATTTTCACAACCCCTTAACCACTGATTAGCACTGTACACTTCAATATTAAAGTACCTATAGCATGATTTAACTTTCGTTTTTAAGAGTTTTAAATCAGGTGTTGGTTTTCCGTTTCTAATAATATCCAGTTTATCTTGAAACGAATATGTTGAAAATCCCCTTTTCAACAAATTGCACACCACACAAACGCAAATAATATTTTCCACAGTGCTAGGACCAGCTTCCAAATTTAATAGGTAATTCTAAATCTGCTTACACGCGCACTAATATTCAACGTTTTAAAAATCACTTGTCGCCGCACCACAGGTTTAGAAACACCAAAAAAGTTTTTACAAATATAGCACAAAAGCTGAGAATAATACTAGGAAGATTAATATTAAGTATAATATTAAAATCGATATTAAAATCGAGATTAAAATCTATAAAATAAAACGTATTACGATGCTATACAGCTCAGATATCAAGATTATGAAGTGGGGATGGGATGCATTTCAAGAAGTTACTTACATCTGAGACAGTTGTCTCTGCTTACATACATCGAAGTCGCGCGAGTTCGTATTGGCTCGATTAATCGAGTACGTCATCGTTACTGTTTTATCATGCAACATTATCTCAGCTGCTGAAAAGCAGGGCCGTGTCTATTGAAATTGGGTAAAAGTAAATTTTAATGATTAATACATGTGATAAATAATAATTAGGTTCTAATTATATGTTTTTTTTAATAATCCCAGGGGAAGCACTGCTTCCCTTGCTTCCATGGACCGACCGCCACTGATACCAAGTGTAACAGGATCATGGTACACCCCCTTTTCTCCTTTAGTTTTGAAGATAATTGATTGAAATTTGGGATATCCGATATACATAATAAGCGACACTTTTTGACATACAAGTGATATCATTTTCACTTCCGGTCTCGTCGGAAGTGACACTAACTTTAGATTTTTAAATGGAACAACCCGTATATTATTGCATTTTTCAATTCTGAATAATTTTCTGAATCCAATAATACCAATTAAGTGACATTTCAAAAGTCAATATTTTTTATAACATAATTTTTAATTTTCCATTTAAGTGTGCCATGCCGGTTCCGATTTATTCTAAATGACCCGTGTAATGCTAGAATGCCAGAAAAATACTAAATTACGTGATTTCAGAGCAAATTAAGTTCATCAAAATGGTTTTTGGGGAAAAACTCATTTTTTTTAAATGGAACCATATTGGTACCGTGGTACCATTTATTAGTACTATTAATAAAGATTTTATTCATATGTCGTATTAAACTGTGCGATAAATACAAACAAAATTACAGCTAAAAGAAAATGAGAAAATACAATTTTGTTTTAATTAAATGTTAAGAAGTAACTAACTAAGGTGGCTTTGAAAACAATGAAGTATTTAGCTTGTCAAACATTTGTTGATTTACCGGTGTTTTTATTGTGTCTTTAAAAATTCTTTAAAATTCTTGTTAATTGTGTTCAAAATGCCGCAAATTTATACAAGAGATGAAAAAGTGGACATGTTAATTATTTATGGGGAATCTAGGAAAAAATGCCGTTGTGGCAAGACACCTTTATGCCGAACAATATCCTGATAGACAATGTCCAGAGAGAAAGTATTTCATCGTCTAGAAAATCAATTCCGAAGTGAGCCCAACAATGATCCTGAAGAAAATTTCATTCTTGACGAAGGAACGGAAATTAATATTTTGGCTCGAGTAGAAGTTGATAAGACTGTTCTTTAAGGCAAATTGGGTTTGAATTGAAAATCAGTCTCCAAACAGTAAGTCGAATTTTGCACAAATACCTACCACTATAAATCTTTTAAATACCAATTGCACCAGCACTTGTACGAAAATGATTACGAACGTAGGATGCAATATTGCAATTAGATTTTGCAGAATAACGTGCAGCCAAACAATGACTTTTAGGGAATGATTTTATTTTCGGACGAGTCTGGGTTTACAAATTTGGGATTATTTAACTGATAAAATACAAAATACAAGAAAATCAAAATTTATTACGGGAGGGTAACTTTCAAGTGCGATTCGGATTGTTTGGCTTGGAATAATCGGTAGTAGAATCATTGGTCCAATAATATTTGAAGGACCTCTGACTGGTGCCAGATACTTGAGATTTCTGCAAAATAAAATTGAGGACAGTTTAGCTGAATTACCTTTCCATTTACGACAGGGAATGTATTTCCAACAAGATGGCGCTCCTCCCCCATAATTCAAGAATAGTAATTGATTACCTTCAACGGAGATTGGTCCTGTGAGGTGGCCTCCAAGGTCACCTGATTTAACATCCCTTGATTTTATTGTTTGGGGGGCCATATAAAAAATACTGTCTACGCAACCGCCGTTACAACCCGTGAAGACCTGGAGCTACGAGTAAGACGCGCAACTAATAGCGTAACGGCCTAGCAATTGGCGGACATTCTTTGAGAAACAGCTATGCGAGTTCAGAAGTGCATTGACGTTAATGGACAGCATTTTGAACAACTGTTGTAATGTTTTGTGTTCATTTTTTTGTATTCCAAAGCCACCTTATGTATAAGGTAATTAAAACAAAATTGTATTTTCTTATTTTCTTTTAGCTGTAATTTTGTTTGTATTTTTCGCATATTTTAATACGACATATGAATAAATTCCTTATTAATAGTGCTAATAAATGGTACCACGGTACCAATATGGTTCCGTTTTAAAAAATTGAGTTTTTCCCCAAAAACCATCTTGATGAATTTTATTTGCTCATAAATCACGTAATTTAGTATTTTTTGACGGGATTTCGATTTTTATAGCGTTACACGGGTCATTTAGATTAAATCGAAACCTACATATGGCACACTTATGGAAAAATAAAAATTATATTAAAAAAATATTGACATTTTAAATATCACTTATTTGGTATCGTTAGATTCAGAAAATTATGCAGAATTCATAAATGCAATAACATACAGGGTGTTCCATTTAAAAGTCGAAAGTTAGTGTCACTTCGGGCGAAACCGGAAGTGAAAAAAAAATCACTTGTATGGCAGAAAGTGGTGCTTATTATGTATATAAGATGTCCCAAATTTCAATTAATTATCTTTAAAACTAAAGGAGAAAGGGGGTGTATCATGATCCTGTTACACCGGGTATAGAAGTAGTGTTATGTACACAAAGTGACAAATATCATTAAAATGTAATTAAAATAGTCATTATACCTTCGAATACTTGGACGTATGTAGTTTTTAAGGCTCCAATCTTCTAATCTCGACTTGTAAGACTGTTTCACAGAAACCATTCACTATGGAGAAATAATATGATTGCGAGTATCCGAATAACGCTTTATTTTATAAATGCTGGAAGTAGTTACGGTTCCAGTCAACGTTATATGGAGAACAAATCCTACCTCCTGACAACAAAGATCTACTCTAATATTTTAATGGCGTCAAACCGCCTACGCGTGTATCGGTTACAAGCAAAATGGTAATGTAGTCTTAAAATAAAAAAGAGTTATGATAATGCAGATCATCTTAGCAAAACATTTTATTTGGTCGATTTTCCTCAGTGTTAATACGGTTGTAGTAATTTTTTTTAAGAAATATTTTCAAAATTAGAAAATTTCATTACTATGCTGTTTGTATTTAAAATACATATTTTTTCATTTTATAGACATGTAATAGCCAAGTACAGTTCTAAGGGAGGTCCAGGGGACCCAGCTCCCCAACTTCTTGAGCTGCATTTATAAATTAAATAAATAAATTATGTTAGCAACACTAAAATGCCAGGAACTAGGATATACGGATATGATGCGCTGTTTATGACATAATTATTATTAGAAATATATATAATATTTACTGAAATATATATTTTTCATCATTAAATATATGTATTCTTTTAAATTATTTATAAAGATTTGCAAATATATATATATTATTACTATAAAAAATATATATAATCTTATAAAAAATATATTTTATGCACAAAACAATATAAATTTAAATTTCACCTTTTGTCATCGTCTACTAGATGGCGCGTTCAGTTCCACTATCGCGCATGAATGCATGAAAGCTATCTGTGCTTCTGGTGAGCGGGTTATGCCATCTATCGGTTTAGTTTTAAGCTATAGAGACTAGTATTATAATAACACCACATGAAATTACAACCCCCTTTATTATTGCAATATATTAAATTAAAATACTTACCTTGCCTGTGTGTTAAGCCATTTCCATTTTAATACACTTATTAATCGTTTTCTATATTTACAATACATTTTAAAATAGGTACAGGGTTATTTATTATAAATTACCCACCCCTTATCATCGTTATTATTGCCTATAGAAAAAAAGTTTTAAATAAAAGTTGTGTGGTTACGACTGAATTTTGTTAAAATGCTATCAAAAGTGCAGTAGAATACCCTGTATATTATTAAATTTTTGGAATGATCCTTTGTTCCTGATTTCAAAAATATATCATATGTTACCCCTACCGTATACCGTTTTTGAGTTATTAAAAAGTCGAATATCTTAGTTATACTAGTTGCTGTATAAATATGAAAAGTTAACATTATTAAAGTGAGCTATGAAAATGATAACTATTATGTTTGATAAGTGACATTTCTTTAATGAAATAATCACAATGGTTTACAGTGAGGAAGAAAAAGTTCAAATATTTATTTGTTATATACAAAATATAAAAAATAAACGTGCAGCAAAAAAGAGCATATAAGGTTGTATCCAAAACGTCCAACACCAACGAGATCATTTGAATAATGTATTCCCGATATGGATAGGGAATAATGGACCTATTAAATGGCCACCTAACAGTCCGGATTCTGTGCAATACAAGCGGAATCTATCGATGGCCTGGATTGATTACCGCAAGTCATTTGATACATCGCACGAGCTATTGTTGCACTTGCTCGAATGTCTTGCAGTACCAGCACCACTAGTGAGATGCATAAAACAGCTGCTGCCACTCTGGAAGACTCGCTTCACCATAACATCGGGTGCACAGCGGG
The DNA here is from genome assembly GCA_029963845.1 of Rhamnusium bicolor. Lineage (NCBI taxonomy): Eukaryota > Metazoa > Arthropoda > Insecta > Coleoptera > Cerambycidae > Rhamnusium > Rhamnusium bicolor. The sequence continues at coordinate 609,653 of JANEYF010001276.1, read as the reverse complement.
TCACGACAGCAGGTGGCATTTAGGAGAGTTTTCCAGAGCGACTCCCTGAGGCCTCTCCTCTTCTGCATCTCACTGCTACCGTTGTCTGCTGGGCTCCGCCAAACCCGCGGACAACTGGTATGGAGTTCGAGTTGGACAAATGTGCAGTCGTCCACCTCAAGAGAGGACGATGCGGGGAATTCCCTGAAGATGCGCAGCTCGTAGACGGAAGCATCCTAAGACATCTGGATGCCGGAGAGACCTATATCTGGGTGTGCAAAAAGACACATCCAAGGTGTAACACAAATAAAGGATTCTCTCCGCGGCAAGTAGAGACACCGCCTCCAAAAGATTTGGTCTTCCGAACCTTCGGGGAAGAACAAGGTGTCTGCAACTAATATGCTTGCCGTTCCGGTTCTGCTCTATATTCAAAACGTTTTAAATTGAAAAAAATTAAATTTGAACCATTTATTAATTTCATGAAGTTACATAATATTTTGTCAAATTTTTATATAAATATCATGATTTGCTGGGGTAACTAATATGTTTTGAATTTATTGGCAAATAACTATGTTGTAATTATCCCCTTGAAGAGGTTGTAGCTCCCCTAGAACTGATTTAAGACAAATGTTTATATACAAAACTCAACTCTTCTATCACCCCGTTGAGGAAGGTACTTGATTATGGGACACCTTGTATATCTACTTTAATTCTTCCTTTAAATATTTTTATAAATAATATGTTCGTGAACCTGCCCCCTGAGGATTTCAGGAAGAATGAAAATACATATATATTGGAATAGGGGTTTTTCGTTTTTTGTATTGTAATTGGAGGAAATCATTTCTTGTGTAAATTTTTTTTTTTTAGGTGTCAATGTTTTTTTAATCTCAATATTTCTTTAAATTCTAATATTAAAAATACTGTTATTTAATCCAATGCAATTGCTGTTTCTAGTTTGAGTAGTTGTTTTAATAGTTTCTATGATAAAATGTATTGGAAGTATGGTTTAATTTATAATCTACCTAAAACTTTCCCATTCAGATAACAATGATAGTATAAAATATAAAAAACTACGTGTTTATTATTATGATGTTAGGTTTAAAAGAATGCTTATGTAATTACCCAATATTTTTTTTTTTTTCTAGAAATGCATAAACTGTGTGTACCAAATTTCAGATATCACAATATTTTGTTGGTGATAAAATAAACTGAAAATAAAGTGAACCTTCAATTATCTCCAAAACGGTGAAGTTTTCGAACTAAGTCTCTTCAGAAACTGCCATTATTTCGATTTGTTCTATCGATTTTTGAAGTTTTGCCGAAATAAATGACACCCTGTATATGTAATTTTTTTTTTTTGTATTTTTGCAAACAACTTTTATTAAGAAATTTTTGTTGTACCTCTTCAAATGAAAAAGTTATGAATTGAGGGACATGGTTTTTCTAGGTTTTTGCTTGTAAGTCAAAGAATAAGTCTTGGACTGATATTTTGTTTGTTTTTACCATAAGGTAGATTGGAAATTGTACACAACTATAATTAAGAGAGTTTTGGTCTAACTTAAAAAATAAGCAAGATCTCAATTGGCCCACTTAAAATAAACCGCCAGTATATTAAATTATGATTTTAAACCACTTTTTATCAAACATAATCACCGATACACACAGTATACTGACTTTATAATATATACATTTTCGAAATATCTAACTCTATTTTTTATCTTTGTTTGCTTGGGTAATAAATAAAAAATTGTATTACTAAACTTGGACCGAATGAACGAAGGTCAAATTACAAATAAAATTATTATCATAAAAAGTATGTTATTATTAAAATAGTACATGATAAAAAAATTACAATTAATATTTTATAAAATATATCACCCACCATTCTTGGAATTCGAGTATTCACTTAAACTACCGAACGAATATTTATCGGAATGTTTTCGAGATTCATCTCTCACCGAGGAAAGATCAGACTCCTCAGAAAATACCACGCGTTTCAGTGACCCCTTCGATTTGCTGCTTTTACTTGAAGTTATAGGTGTGGAAGTTCTCTGTTTGAGCTTGTCCTCCCCAGAGTGAAGTTGTATAGCTGACATCTCTGAGAATTCCATGGACAAACTGGCAGGGCTAGCGTCCGACTTTAGAGTGCTAGACGAAACCTTGTTCACCATTTGTTTGCTCAGGAAATCCTTCAAACTTATCTCACTACCAGTCGACTCATTGCCTTTTAATCTCTTCTTAGCACTAAGGTCTTGTGAACTGGAGCTGGAAGTCAAAGCCAAGGCTTCGTGTGTCTTGTGAAGGGTCGGAATAGCCCATTCCATGCCGATACTTTTCAACATTGCCTCGATCGACTCCAAGTCATCGCTTGAACTTGAGGATACCAGAAGAGACTTCCTAGAAATTGTCGCTGTGGACTTACTGAGTGACATATCACCGGAAGTTTTTGATTTATTGCTTACATCAGCAGTCAGAGATAAAGGTGAAGATATCTTACTTTTACTGGTATCTTTTCCTTTAGATTTATCTGTCTCTGAAAGTTTCTTGCATGAACACTCATCGCATTTCTTATTACACATCATGCAAATGTCTGTTGACTTATCACTGGATTTCGATGATTTCCCACTAGATATAGTTTGATTTTCTTCATCTTCAGGTATTTCAAATTCTTTGTGTGGAGAGATACCCTGGGAAGTCTTTGAAGTGTTTGGACTAACCGGAGAACTACCTATTCTGGCAGAAACCTGGCTATCAGCTTCGGCAATTGTGGATAACTCATGAGGAATCAGTGATATGTTACCATTAAACTTTTTAGCTATCGTTAGGCCTTTTGACGGAGGTGGGCGTCTATGGAGGGAACTGTTAGAATCATAAAATCCACCTTCTGGTTGTGCTTCTAGTTTCGGCAGTTTAGGAATGTCTGATAAAAATGGCACAAATGGTAAATTATTGTCACTAGGGGCATTAGATATGGCAGCTGCATTTGTCTGACCCTCAGCCGTCTGCATTAAGCGTTTCAGTCTCATCCATAATTCTTTATGTTCTTTGGTCACATCATCAATGCTGTCTTTAGTGGGGCCTGAAATTAAAAAATTCATACGTCTAAAACAAGATATCGTCTGAATATTATTTGTTATTTGTGACATTCTCTAAATATTTATTTTTCCTTCTTGTACCTTACTGCCACATAAATAATTTTTTTGATAACTAAATGTGTAACAAATAGTTATAACACTGGAAGAATAAGCCACTGCACCTATGGCTTTATGTCAAAGGAATAGTAGAGGGTGTTTTTTGGACAACTAGTATTTTATACTCATGTTTCGGAAACGAAATCTGTTTTGTAACTTTTATAAAATATGTGTAATGTAAAAACTAGACATATATTATTTGTTTACATTAGACGAAACAAAACAGCCACTTTATGATTTTCACAATTTTTTTAACAGGGTTCCCACCAACATTGGAATTTTGAATTCCCTGACTTTCCAGGACCAAAATCTTAATTTTCCAGGACCAAAATATGAATATTTATCACATTTTAATAAAACCTGTATACAAGTAGATTAGATGTACCTACTTATCAAAATTTGTTTCAGATCAGCATGGAAAAAATATGAGACTGTAAAAGTAACTTTTATCGTTATATTGTTTATAAGAATTTATTTTAAATATTGGAGTTAAAATTCTACCTATATTTTTAAAAAAAATACACGGAAATTCATCTAGCTATATTAATAAGATATGACAAAAAATGTAAAAATAAGACTCAAACATTACCTGAACACATTATATATGTATCTAAGATAAAAAAATATTAAACATAAATATATTTTACTATTATTTCTGCTCTGACAATTATTGAAAATATTATTTTGGGTACTTAGCAAATAACTTTCATACAAATTATCTAGTATTGAATATAATACTGTGGATCTATTCTGATCAACCTAGTATAGTAAAAAAGTAAATAAATGACATCATCATAAATACAGAATTAATTCTTCATTTATATTTCTATTATTTAATAATTTATTTTTATCAGGAAATTGCGTGTTCTATCATATAAAGTGCTCTCTAGGTAAGGCTAGAGATCTGCTATAAGATATTTTTTTCGAAATTGACAGGATTCAGAGTGATGTCATTTATTTACTTTGTTACTATACTAGCTTGATTAGAACATATCAACGGTATTGTATTCAATACTAGATATTTGCATGAAAGTTATCAGCTAAATACTCAAAATAATATTTTCATGTGCATATAAATCTTCTATCCAAAGAGTAATTTTATATTCAAAGCAAATCAAATATTATTCTTTAATGTTTCTATTCTAGCTTCAATTTCTTTAACTTCACTATTTAAAATTATACCAATTTTCTGTTTTTTTAAACTATAGCTCTTTAATTTCAGTTTCCAATTTTCTTTTCTGAGCAATTTTCTTCATTTCCAAATTTTGTTGTTTTTTTTTTATCCTCAAGAGCTTCCTTGTATTTCTTATTTGAATGTCTACAGTAAGTCATCATTTTATTATCAATTACAACTTCCAAAGCTCCTCCACATGTAAGAAGTTTTCTACTAGCAACTGTTTATTAATTGAAAAACCACTCTCGGCAAAGCATTTCCATGAGAAAATATTAAAATTAGTTGTATCACACTATAAAGATCTTTGAATTTTGTTTCATTTTTGAGTTTAGTACTATAAAATGTATCAAGTCTTTCATTATTTTTATAATCTTTAAAATTGCCCATTCTGACAAACTGTTTAAATTGGTTTTTAGCATTTTCAGCTACTTGAGAACAGATAATATTTTTGCTATAAAAAGTCTCTAATACTGTATCCATTCTACTTTCAGCCACATTCGATTTAGTTTCAATAATACTGGGGTCAAGACATGATATTCCTTTAACCATTTCATATTTCAGTCCCCCTCTTTCTATAACTTTTAAAGCAGTAGCTTTAAGAAAATGTTGACATTGTTCTTCCTTATCCTTATTCGCAGATGGAGACGACAAGTGATTTAAATTAGAGGTACTTCCGTTGTTATTATTATTTTCTTTTAAAACGTCTGAACCAGATGAAGTCAACATAGTTTCAATTTGTTTTTTTTTTTTTGAAACTGGTAACCTTTAAATTACCACTTAAAATACTTATTTTTTGTTTGTGCCCCGAGGATTTTAAATGACTAACAATAGCTTGTCGTCCCATATTGCTCAAACTTATATTTTTCATGCAAATTTTGCACCGAATTTTGTATTATCATGAATAACTGACGATATTATTTCAGTCCAGCTGGAACTTGTTTTTACGTCGCCCCATGACTTTAAAATATGTTCTTTTTTACCATTTTGAGCTAAAATATTCGTTAACTGTAACAGCAAGTAAATTCGAAAATACAGATTTACTCACCATCTTGAATGTTGAATGTAATGCACCCGTCAACACAAAACCAATGTTGCACCTATTAATATATTTTTTACACCTATTTTTTATATATGTAAATATCTTGCAGGGCCGATTTAGAAATTTTTTTACCAAAATATATAAATTTCAAATCTTATTATAGATAATTTTTGTACAGCAGAAAAAAGTATTTTATGTGATGACTGAAATTCCAGGATTTTACTGAAATTTCTTGAATTCCCTGACTTTTCCAGGTCTCCATGACCACTTTTTGGATTCCCTGACTTTTCCAGGTTTCCAGGTTTTTCCAGGTTGGTGGTCACCCTGTTTAATTATATATTTTTTACAATATATAAAAAACATGGAACTGTTTCGCCAACACAGTAGTTTCTTCGGGTGTGAGTTCACAACATTACAATACTAAGAACGGTATAAATATATGTATGTTCGATTAAGTTATAAAAATACTTGTAAGAATAATTTTAAATAAATCATGTTATGTTTGCAAGTATCCAGCAAAAAAAATATACAAACATGTCATTTATTATGTTAGTAAAAAATATGTATACAGTAAATAAATTAAACGATAAGAAATATAATTAAAAAAATTAATTAACAATAAGTAAATGAAAATATAGATTATTATATCAATTAATTAAAACAAGTTTAACAATGGTAAATCACTTGTTTCAGCTGATCTTTTTAGTATTTTGTCTAAATTGTTTACTCAGCTTATAGACTTATTTTTCTTCTTAATTTTATCTTTGTTATTTTTAATTGACTTGCCGAGAGTGATGTTTGTTTTGCAGGCAATATTAACACTTTATTTCCATAAATTTTTTGCAATTTGTTCGTAAAGAAATACACGATTTATCTGAAAAGCTACATTATGTGGATGATAAGTTTCATGTTAGGAGGACAGTGTTTTAAATGAAAAATTCTTTGAGATCCATTTTAACAAGAACAAAACTGTCGAATTTCACCCTATAACTGTTTCCTTTGATGTAAACTCACAGGAACAGAGGCTTATTATTCCAGTGTTATACTGGGTAACCGTCTTTTTGAATATTCAGTCTTAGAATAATCATTATAATTATGCATGTAGTAATAAATCCCAAGAAGGAGAACGCAAAACTAAAACATAAGATATGGATGGACCAGTGGGCATTTACGAATAGTCTTTCTAAATGCTCTGGTAATATTTTGTTTTAAAAAGAAAGATGGTTTGCTGGTTATTCCGAGAGGTGTTTCGTAAATACTAATAATTGTCATTTGCTATCTGCTTTTGTACAAGGTGACCATTTCATATTTTGATATAAGAAACTAAATGAAGTACATGTTTTGTAATTTTTTTACTGTGACATAATTTACAGAATGTTTTCCGAAGAAAGTATACAAAAAGATGCTATTAGTAAATTTAAATAAGAACCACTCTTTTTGAAGTATTTATTTTTAAATCTATTTATGTAAAATGTTCCGAAGCAAAAACTATTGAATTTCAGTAATTTATCGAGTGATTTAATGAAATACTAAGAGCATCTTTTTTATTTATTTATTTAGTTACACCACCCCACAGTAAAAACCAATTACGAGTGCGTAGCAGAGATCGGCAAAAAAAAAATTATCTTTTTCCATTTTCTAATTTTTTTGAAAAAATTAGTAATTAGCTGTGAAATATTACTAATTTTTCGAAAAAATTAGTAATTAGCTGTAAAATATTACTAATTTTTCGAAAAAATTAGTAATTAGGAAAAAATTATTACTAATTATTTTCGAAAAATTAGTAATTAGGAAAAAAATATTACTAATTATTTCAGAAAAATTAGTAATTAGGAAAAAAAATATTACTAATTATTTTCGAAAAATTAGTAATTAGGAAAAAAAATATTACTAATTATTAAGTTTAATACGCCTTTACCATCGTCTGCGTCTGTGGAAAGACTTTTTTCATATGCAACTATGTTTAATTTACCGAAATTCAATCGATTATCAGATCTTAATTTTGAGCGTAGGGTGGTTATGAAGTGCAACTCGAGTGTTACAAAAAATAATTCTCAACTGATGGGTTAAAGTTTTCAATAAAAAAGATTTTAGTTGACGTTAAAAATTGTATTTACCCAGTAATAAAGTATATAAAATTTACCATGATCAATTAAACTTCTCTATCATGTTTAATTTAAGAAATTCATTGAGATTATTTTTTGTACTAAATTTATTATCAATATAAACTTGTTTCACGTAATACTTTTTTTCCTAATTACTAATTTTTCGAAAATAATTAGTAATATTTTTTTTCGTAATTACTAATTTTTCGAAAATAATTAGTAATATTTTTTTTCCTAATTACTAATTTTTCTAAATAATTAGTAATATTTTTTTCCTAATTACTAATTTTTTAAAAATAATTAGTAATATTTTTTTCCTAATTACTAATTTTTTTTAAATAATTAATAATATTTCCTAGCTAAATACTAATTTTTTGAAAAAATTAGTAATATAATCAAAATCGTTACGAAAAAAAACGATACCGCCGATCTCTGGTACGTAGTTATTAATGCATACATTATTCCTACCCTTTGAGCATTCGAAAAATATGAAGACAATTCTCCAAATAACATACCCCCTAACAATTTTATAGTGGAAAATACACAAAAATTAAATATATTATAGATACATAAATATTTGTAATTTAAATGAATCGCTGGTAAAATTACTGCTGATAAAACTTACGGTTCTATTTAGATAAATAGTTTTTAAAAGGTAAATACTCGAAAATTGTGTTTTTCTTTCTAAATTTATAGAGCACATTTTTTGTGCGTTTTTTTAAGATTTATTATCTCATCCTTTCCTCAAAAACTTTTAAGATGAAGTAAGTATTAAGAGAATGCTTGTTACGATCCATGGATAATAAATAGGAATTAAGTATTATATTGCTTGTTGTGTTGCCACCTAAATATCACATTCTAAGAACCTGTTCATAAATAAACAAGCGACATTGTCACCGTTGTCAGTACATAATAGAATAATGACAACTCACTGTGGGGTGGGTGCTGTGATTTATTCACGTGGTAATCGCATAGAAATTGGTGTTGTAATTCACCATGTTAAGAATTATCCAACCTCAGCATTTTGTAATTAGGCATTATAAAACTTTAAATAATATTTCATGGATATTTTACCTTGGTAAGAACTTTTTCTAAGAATGATTAAATAAAACCATACAGTCTGCAACTAAATATGACCTTATTCAGTTGCAGTCTTTAAAACTTATTTTATGGATTTTAAATATATGAAAGAAATTTGCTTTTTAATGTTTCAAAAATATTTTATTAGAAACTCTACCCGTTTTGGCGTTTTAGGCCTTTGTCAAGAGTACAGGGAATATTGAACAGTAAAATTTGTGTTCATTGCTGTACTCTTGACAAAGGCCTAAAAAAGCCGAAACACGTGTAGAGTTTCTAATAAAATATTTTTGAAACATTAAAAAGCAAATTTCTTTCATATATTTAAAATATTTAATGCTGTTTCACAAGGAGCCAACCGCAAAATCAGTTCAGTGTATTTATGGATTTTAGTCAATGGATTATTATTTTTAAATTATCAACACTGCAATCCCCTTTTATTATTTACGCCTATGGCGTTGGAGGAAACTTTCACAGCAAAATCATGACTGAATGAAATTTAAAACTATAATCTTTCGTGAGAGCAATTGTTTTTGAAGGAAAGAATCATGGAAAAATAGCACAAAACAAAATTTGGTGAATAAACTTTGATTAAACATACCTGCCACATCCCTTCTGGTATCTTCTTCTTCGAGTATTTGCTCATCTCTTAATGGTGTAAATTTTCTTAATTTGTTTGCCAGAATAAGATCAATTTCCAGGAGCTTCCTATGAAGCTCTTCGTCATCTATACTATTCACAGAAGAATGTTTGCTACTCTCCTTAGATTCGGGTAAGTCTAAATAGGCCGTTGAAATATCTTTCTCGCTGGTTGTTGGACTAAAAATCCTTTGCCTATCTTCACCCTCAATACTTGGAGGATTCTGCAACATCTGAATCTTCTCCTCCCTTATTTGTTGGATCATCGATGCCAAACTGGCTATTCGTTTGCTGCACGAGTCAGTTACATTAGTGTACTGTGCCAGTACAGACTCGGTGGTTTTCACCGAATGTGAACTGGTGTTTTCTTCAAGATTTACACTTTTTGACTTCTGGTCTGTGACATCTTCCATGAGTTTTTCCTGTGATATCTGCCGTTGCTGTGAGGCTGCAGATGAGCTAACACTAGAATTGTAATGAATCGTACTAGCATCTGGAGAATAACTTAGTTCTCGAGCTATATCCTCTGCTCGTAAATTAAAATATTTAATTATGTTATGCAACTGTGCCATGGGATTATTTGAATCCACTTCTACCACACTCTGACTTGGTGTTTGTACGTTGCTCGTAGATACTGTTAGATTTTCGACGCTTTCTCTTGACATGCTCAGCAATTTTTTTATATAAGCTAGCAAAATGGGATCTATAGTTCTTACCCCAGCCAGCGACTGGGACTGAGAGGCACTTAAGCTAGATGTTTCACTTAAATTCCCTTGTTGAGGTTTCTTGTGCAAGTCATAAAGCGAATGTCTACTTGATTCTGCACGACTGCTTAATGTTTGAGTGTCTTTAGTTCTTTGGAAATCTGGAGGACTTAAATAAGAAGTGCTTGAGGTGGACAATGAGTTTTTGCTTAGTTGTTCCTTCCAGGATGTTGCCTTGGATTCGCTTCGCTCTATCTGTATTGGCTTGTCTCTTTTGGGTTCTGCCCTATCAGTCCTGTCCCTCTTTACGGTTTCCTTTTTGGTCTTTTCTACTGCAACCACTAGACTCCCTTTACTAGAACTCCGTTTTTCTTCAACTGTTTCTTTTAAAGATATCATCGTTATCTCATCTGTGCCAGTAGCAACAGATTTAGATTCAATCTTTTTAGTACTTGGGCTTCGCTCCTTAGATTTTGATATTTCCCCAGAGATTTTGTGGTCTTTTTCTTTTGACTTTATGACAACTTCTGGTTCTTCATTTTCATTAATTTTTATAAGAATCTGACATAATTCTTCAGGACTATTTATGTTTTCTTTATTACAATCGCAGGGGACATGTAGTTTGCTACAAATTTTGCTTGGAATCTGCTCCCTAGACACTTCCTGTGGCTTATCTGGTTCATTGGGTTTATCTTGTTCATTATTAATGCAAACAGTTTTTGGAGTAGTCTGAGTGCTAGTATTCTGCAGGATCAACACCGTTCTCTTGGATTTCAATTTAGCTTTCTTCCTGGGAGATGGCGTTTTACCACACTCAGATTTGCGGCATTTTCTACGAGTAATCTTAGACCTTCTTTCTTTTTCTCGCTTTGTATCAAACGTAGAGGAGGAACTTTCAGGAGTGCTGTCAGTAGAAGTTTCCTTTTCATTTTCCTCATGACGTCTTTTCCTTTCACTCTTGCCCTCCCTTCTTTTAGATCTGCAACTATCACTAATGGAATTTAAATCGTTGATGAGCTCATTAATGCTTTCATCTCTAGGCAGGGACCTTATTTCATTAATAAGTTGTTCCTTTTGCAATTTCAAACTAGCCAAAAGCTCTTTTAACTTGGCTCTTCGGTCTTTGGGTTTTTGTCCAGTGAAAGCCTTTACTATTTCTTGCACTTCCTCAATCGTGAACATTTTTGGTTCCTCAAAATCCACGTCCCATTTACCGACATTTAGGCGTTGAACAGAATCATCATCAGGTACTACTTTTTTTAGCTTCTTGATCATGTTTTTTGCTAGGTAAAGTTACTATAGCCGGTTTAAGGTTAGGAAACAATTTGTTATAAACGTTATCTAAATGGTTTTGCTTTTTTCTTTCCCTTTCTTTTAGCCTTTCTTCAGACATGTGGTGTTCTGGTTTATCCTTGTTTATTTCACAGATCCGTTCCTTCTTTTGAAGAAGAGGTAATTTTTTCACTATGTCCTCATAATCCTTTTGTATTCTTTCTTTTTCTAAGGCTCGTTGGCCCCTCATTTGAGCCTCCTTGTCTCTTTGTTTCATTTTCTCATACCATTCTGCTTCGGATATTACATTTGGCATTACTTCTAGACTGTCTGCAGTAATTTTTTCCACGTGAGAGTTGGACGGAAACCGTTTTTCCTGAGAAAACCTATTTGGATGGTCATAAAATTGCACTTTATGTGAATCGGTACTTTCTAGAGAGATCTTTGACGGTTGTATGCTTTTACTTCCTTGATCGTCCAATTGTTTCAATTTTATGGGTGGCTTTGTAGGTATTTCTTCATGGACATTTGATTCTTTAGACCTACGGTGCGACAAATAAGTGGAACGACTTTTCCCAGATTTTGAACTGCTTTCCTTCAATCCTTGGCCACATGAAAGGGAACATTTGCTCTGACTTTTTCCACAGGTGCACATATCGCTAGGGCCACTACTGATGTAGCGGGAGTCAATTGCATCTCTTATCTGTGTATTACTTTTAATGTACGGTGTAGGATTGGTCTCAGCAACAATATCACAATAGTCAAGCTGAGAAGCCATTATTTCTCTTCTTTTAATACGATCTGAAATTCTTGTATCTAGAGGAGGAACAACTCTTCTTACCCTCTCACGGAAGTTTTCAGAGTGGTGCATTTCACCTCCTGGCTGCGTAGGTAAATTTGTATTAATAGTAGGTCCGAGTTCAAATCGTTTCAATGATTCCTGACCTTGTAATTTAGAAGCTGCAACAGATATAGGTACGTTTATTTTTTTTCACCTTTATTTTTCAATTAAGAGTATTGTGATAAAATATGATTTTCGGGAATAATCTGAAATGTTCATGAATTTAACATTGCTGTAATTATCAGCACTGGTTCACAGTGTATCTGGGGTTTCATTAAAAGTATGTGCCAGTTATTTATGCATGTTTACTGATTACTGACAATTCATTATTACCTAGGTATTATGCAAATGTGTACATAACTGTAGTTTCTGCAATGGTTTACAATTTCTATAACTATTCATAACCAGTATTAAATATATGCCTCAAATACAACAGATTGTACATGTTTAAACTTGTCTGAACATGCACTGATTTGTTTGTACAGTTAACTTAACCTCAGAGCCTATACCCTGCTCTCATCTCAAAACACTACAAAGGAAGCGTTCAGCCCAGCTTGTGCTGTTCCGTAGATACAAAATGTGAACGAAATCATGTCACAGGATTATAAGAAATTTGTTCAAAATATGCTCAAAAAGCTTCGTAATTTAGATTGCAATATGAACATCAAATTTCACTTTTTGCATGCCCATCTTAAATTTTTCCCCCAAAATCTGGAACAAATGAGCGGAAAACAAGGGGAGGATCCAATCAGGACATAAAGGAAATGAAGTAGAGCTAACAGGGAAGATGGAATACAAGCATGATGCCGGACTACTGCTGGTGTTTAAAAAGTGAGAAACCTGGCGCTGTATGTAAAAGAATAACGATTTAACGTTTTTTTCAAACAATGGGACAAAGGTCAGAATTTTGCTCAATACTTGTTAGTATTTAGGTATTTTTTGATATATGAAAGTGTAATCTGATCAATTTGTCATTACTAAATACAATAAAGTTATATACTTTCATACAAAACAAAACTTTTTTATTTTATAAATTGTGATGTATCCTGGATGTAATAGAAAAATCACATTTGAAATCACAACAATATACTTAGGCAGTAGCACCTATTGAAATTCAAATACCAGAGAACAAACTTAAATTTGTAAACTAGTGTAATAAATGTTTTTATCTCGGTTTTTGCTATGCAAGGTGTTAATGATACTTAGGCCATATATCTTGCCATATATAAAAGAAAGCATGGCTATAAGTTTTTGAAAATAACCAAGCAAATATGTATAATATACCTAAGGACATACCTATGAAAAAATACCATTAATGTTTAACTTTTCATTCAACTAATGTATTTCTAAATATGCTGGAAATTTATATATTTTCAGACTGTTTTCACTAATAGATGAAGTCCTATCTTGCCATATCTTGAAATTTGCTAAATCCTATGTATACACCAAATGTATACTTTTTTATTTATAGTAATATATGAGAGGTTTTATATTTACTGTGATTAATACAATGTGCAGAGTATGCCATGTAAGTACAGATTAAATATAGCATCGCTTATAATCTACATTGTGAAAGGAAATAGAAAATGGGTTAGATTTGAACAAATGTGTAAATCATTACTATCAAATGGCAAATTGGCAATAAGTTCCTTAGAATTTTAAACTAAAACTTACTTAATTCATTTTCTTGTAAGTCCAATGGTATTCGAGGATTTTCAGAATCTTCTGTACATTCACAGGAACTTATCGAGGCCTCCTCTTCCTCCTCTATATTAGAAAATCTCTCTTCTGAAATGCGGTCTAAATCTAAGTCTTTTGATTCCTCGCTGTCTGAATCTGATTCTGGTATAGTAATGTTGATATCTGCTGACGCCTTTTTCCTCTTTTTCTTATTAGACTCTCCAACGTCTATTTTTTTCTTCTTAATATTAGACACTAATGCTGCTCTAGTATTTTCTATATCTCTAACCAATTTTTTTTGTTGCATAGGAATGGATTTTTTAAAATTTGCTTTATTTTTTTCTATCTGCAACTTTGTCGCAGCTACACGACCTCGATGATTAGCAAGTTCTTCGTTTTGTTCTTTTTGTTCTGCCAACACTTCATTTTCATCTTCTAATTCCTCAGCTTCTTTGTGCCCAGCGCCAAGTTCTCGTAAGGCTTCTTTATATTGTGTTTGCAGCTCCAAGAGTTTCCTATTCTGCCAGTTTCTTAACTTTTGTTTGCCTTCCTCTTCAATTTCATTCTTTTGTTTTTTCTTTTCCTTGCGTACTTTATTTCGAACATCTTCAGCTATATCTTTTGATTGTTGACGAACTTGCTCCAACCTTAGAAGTCTTCTTTTCTCGAATTCTTTTTTAGCATGATATGGATCAGCTGTTACCATTTTCCCTCTTTTAATACTAACTGGATTTCCACTAACAGTAACATTAATAGACATTTTTACCAGTTAAGCAGTTAGATAAATATGACCTCCATGATAAGAGTCAGATGCGATGTGGACGGATGAACATTTTTCAATTAACAACAAATGGAACATAACGGTACGTAAAACTCTATGTATTCATATAATTTTAACGAAAAAGCTTAATATAAACTATAAAACAATTACTTTTGACTTTTGACATTGACAATCTTCAAAAATAGCAAAATAAATTACTCTAAAGTTGACAGTTTAAAAACATGCTAGCGGTGCCATCTATAAGACCAATATCGAAGTATCTCGCATTAGTTATAGAAACCAGTAACTTCATTGTGTAAAGAAATAAATTCAGTTTAATGAAATCTGTAATTACCTGCAAATGATTTTTACATGCTTATACCACAGGAGGTCTCTGATTCTGTGCTTATACGTAAATATGAATCATGCTTACTTCAATCGAATAAAATATATTTTCCAAGTATGTACTTAAATAAAGCTGGCGTAAATTGAAATTTCTTACACATTGGACGTCATAAAATGGGGTTAGGATAAATTTGATTGACATTTGAAATGTCTAATATTTAGTTACAAAATTGTCAATGTCAATAAGAAGAAATTATTAAAATATATGACATGAATTATTATTGACATTATCGACAAACGCTGATAATTAATTAATTAAAAATTTTAATGAAACATATTAAGGGACGCTATTAAAATTTAATTGAGATAAGTGAAGAATTAAATAAAATGATTTTTTTAGATCAAGAAGATAGGTATATAAGAAAGTTATGTGCTGGCCACATCAGATATTTTTTGTTTATATTTTAAATCAGATTCATCACCTCATGGATTTATAATGGATTACCTACCTACTGAATAAAATATACCTATGTCCCAAGTTTAACAAATGAATGTAATTTAACAGATCGTATATAAATAGTTTCTTTTTATATTTCTAAATGTCCTTCATATTTTATAAAAAAAAATTGCGGGGCTATAAATCGGTAACCTATCGAAAAGTATCTAATCGACGCGCGTTTTGCCATCCTAGCATCTCGATTCGATATAAATTGCAAAGATTATTTATCTTTGTAAACTGCTATAAATTTCCAGATGACACCGATTTAGTTGATGAAAAGTGCGCGAGTAGGTCTTCCATGTTTTGGTGTTTGTAGAAACTACTTCAGAATTATTAGTTAATTACGTTTTAGGTAAATGAATATATAATTACGAAAGTACCTAAATAGTATAGTCATTATGATCTATGTATCTTGTAAATCCAGTCCATTATACTTAGGTAAATTATGTATACTGAAATTTAAGAATCTCATTTGGTACATACCTACGCCTTATAGTTTTAAATCATCTCTCAAAGTTGCTTAATTTCTTTTTCGTGGTGATTAGGCAAATCACCACGATTTAGGTAGAAAACCTAAATCTTTATGAACTTGATTTTGAAAATTTTACCTCATTTATATTAGTAGTTGTAAACAAACTATAAGAATAACTCACGAATATACTTATTGAATTATTTATTCTCTGAACAATTTGTGTTGCTAATCTTACTGTTAAATTAGGGAACAAAACCATTATTATACCATCATAAAAATAATCTTTACAACCCTCAATAAGAAACATTAAAATAATAATTATAAAATGTCCTTAGTAGGTATCTATTAAACTAATCAGCTAAATATCTGTTTATTATTATAATAGACCCTAGGTTTTGATGTTCTCTTGATAATTATGTCCAATGGAGAGAGCTGAAACGAGACGTCATTTTTGCAACCCCCTTGTTGACTGTGGACGAGTTCAGTGACATTACTAGCTGAACAAAATGCGTAGGTGCCATCAGCACTCAGCCGACGATTAGCGATTCAACCCTCTTTGATATTCCATCGTGTAAATAAAAGTTTTAATTATTTGTAATATTCAGTCATAAAGGTAACTTAGTTACTACTATTTACACACTAAATCATCCACTCACATAAATAGTGATTTTCCTAAATTTCAGATTTAAAAATAATTAGAGACATACTCTGATTGGTTTTTGACCCCAAGTTTTTTAGGTGGTGTTAAATATAATATGTATTTTAAAAAATCTGACATATTGGGTATTACATATAAGCATTCTTTCAAACCTAACATGTTAATAATAATAAATACCTATAGTTTTTTATATTTTATACTGTTATTCTTATCTGAATGTGCTAGTATAAAAGTTTTAGGTATACAGGGTGGAGCAATCTTGCGTCGGACTTCGATTTCTCGAGTTCTACGATGGCTAGAAATTAAAAAAAAAAAAATACAAGTAAACTAGATGAAAAAGTCTATAACTGGAAATTATTTTCGAATATACAGGACGAGCCAATACGAAATTACAGGATCAAGTGCCTTTTTTTTTAAATGGAATGCTATGTTGAATTTTTTTGTTGAAATAATGCCATCTGCATATGAACATTGAAAAAATCACAATTATGGGTTTTAAACAAACCTATGTGAATACTAATTACAAGACACCTAATTAATGTTTTGAATCATTTTTACTTCATAAACATGTACAGGGTGGCCAAAAGTTATTTTTCAATTAAGAACTTTTTAAATTAAATTTTTTCAATTTTTTCAAACGGAACACCCTGTATATTTTTCAACGATGTGATGTGAAAATGAAAAACGAACATTTTTAATAAGTACTTCCCTATGACTAATTGCAACCAATTTCGTTTTATTGAGTAATAAGTACAACATTTAAGAATAAAGTTAAAAAATAGAGGTTTCTTCAAATAATTCATTAGAAACAATTATAACAAGTGCTCCACATGTCGCCCATTTTGATTGACACACGTCTCTATGCGGTTTTGAAATGAGGAGGCCACACTGGCGGTTCTTCTATAGGGTCATTTGGTCAATGACCTCCCACATACAAATAAAAAAATAGAGCTATTCATTTTCTGAAGTTTAAAAATATAATATATACATATTTTTAATATTCTTAAAAAATATATTAAAGTTTCTAGTTCATTCTATGCACAATACTATTCAAATATCTAGATCGCAGGATTTCATATTTATTACTAGAGCTGTCCGAGGTCACCTGGCCGCCAGAGCCGTCATATGACTCATATGTTTACATCATATCATAATACTTGAATAAGTATATTAAATGGAAATAAATTTTAACAATAATGTTACATTTTATAAAAATTTGTATAAAACTCACCCTTTTAAACAAATTTATGAAGTAGTTTGGTTGTCGTCATCACAAAGTGGGGAAGATCTATAGTATAATAGCATCAGGTATGTTTCTACAGCTGTCTCTGTCAGCGATGTTCGCTTTGGTGAAAAAATATGTTTGTATTTTGAAAATGACCGTTCGACATCTACGGATGTAATACAGGCATAAGTAAAACAATCTGTGAACTCACTTAACGAAGTTGTAGATGCACCATCACAAATTTGTCTTAATTTGCTAAAATCAGGATCTTTCTGTAATACACTCGAATTTTTCACTAACGCGATTATTTTTTGCGTCATTTATAGCCTGTAGCTGTGTTTTTACGTCGTCCACTATTTGCAGCGATTCCACTAACGACAACGAACTATTTTGAAATTTTTTTATTGCGTCGTGTAGTCCCCTATAATTGTTATTAATACTTTTTAAATCTGTTTCAAGGGAAACGCCTTGAAAGCTTGTCTGGCTTTCCCTAATAGCGGCAGCCTCGTCAGGGTTGAACTGTAGTATCACAGCTTTTATTTGTTGAAAATATTCAGCATAATAAAAAGCCGTGGAAATGTTGGTTTAAGAGGGTCCAGTACACGTACTATAATATTTAAAATAGAATTTTTTTTACAATCTGTCGTCTCGTCAATACATAACCAGAGCCGTGTATGTTTTAATCCACATTTAATCCTATTTACAATGTCTTCACGAACAGCTGGAATATATCTACATAACGATGTACGACTTGGTAAGTTCACCTGGGGATTGTATTTATTCCAAAACTCCCGAAATGGTTGTTTATCCAGTATGTGTAGCGGAATATTACAGGCTATTAACATTAACAATAAATCACACATAAACTGAGTTGTCAAAGGCATGCCATTTTTTTATTTTGATGTTGCACGGTATTGATATGACAACGACAATCTGTTTTGTGCCAGCACATTAAGTCTTGATTGCAAACTTTACAAATTATTTTGCATAAATTTATTCACTGTGTCCGCGTACGGTCGTTTTTTACCCTTTGGCGCGTTTGACATTATGTATAATTTATAGGTACAACCTCACGCATTAACCTTTCAAATAAAACTGCAGCGTAAATCACTTCTAAATCGGCACGTGTGACGACAGCGCAAGACCGTGGCTGTACTCCAGGCACATCGGACAGCTCTATTTATTACATTACTCATTTATAGAATTTAACGATCTCGGGTCAATTCACAACTTGTCCCCAAAGCTAGCTACGGACCGAATATACAACGAATTATAATGAAACAGACTTATGCGCGAATCGTCAGAAAGCAAAAGAAACAGAAAACACTGGTGGGGACAATGTCCCTGACACATTTTACGTAAACGGTAACGCACAAAGTTCAGTCGAGCACTAGCAGTCTTAATGCTGAGTATGTACACGTTGGTCGGTAAATTCTGTCGCGTTGTTTTCAATGTTTTTATTTGTGAACATTTTATTAGTAAAGCTCTACTTGTCGTGAAATTAAGTAAAACAGTGTTTTTGGTGTTTACTATTAAATATGAGTGTTGTACAAAATATATTAAAACTGAAAGATGGACATAATAAAGTACAAGTAGTTTTTATGTTTAGATACGTTTTAGACGGTGTATGTGAGAGATTTTGGAAATTTATTCAGTCTCAAGGAACGACATCGCAGCATTTGACAGATGTAATTTTAAAAGAGTTAGAATGTCTGAAAATTAATGAAAGTCCTGAAAAATTGATAGCACAAAGTTACGATGGAGCATCAGTAATGAGTGGTGCTTTTGGAGGTGTACAAGCCAAAATTAAAAAAAGTTATCCTTCAGCAAATTTTATTCATTGTTACGCTGATCAACTAAATTTAATTTTACAAAAAGCATCAAGTCAGGATAAAAACATGAAAATTTTTTTTGCTAATTTACATATGTAGCTTTTCTTCAGTCTTTGGAAAATCGCCAAAAAGAACAGCCGTGTTAGATAATGTTGTTAAGGTGAGATTACCTAAAGCGGCTCCAACACGATGGAATTTTAATACAAAGTGCATAGAGACTGTTTATACCTATCGAACAGAATTATTAGATTGTTTAGAAAAAATCATTGATAATGATTCAGAAAACAACACTTTAAACCAAGCTATTGGTTTAAAAAACTACTTACAAAATGAACATTTTCTTTACTGGTTAAATTTTTTCATTTAGTTATGCCTCATTGTGGTATATTGTTCAATCAATTACAAAAATGTAATATCGATGTCATAACAGTAAATAAGTGTATTGGCGTTTTTAATAGTAAAATTGAAGACATCAGAAATAAAATTTTGAATAACTATTTGGAGGAGACATCCATGCAGTCTGCCCAGAGATGTAAAACGGAAGAATCAAAAAGGAGAATTTCATTAGAAGTTTGTGATATAATTACATCTGAGATCAAAAACAGGTTTGGCTTCAGTAATCATTTAGCAGTGTTTCAGTTATTTCACGCAGATCGATTTAAAGATTATAAAAAAAAGCTTTCCTCAAAATATGTTTAAATTAGTTAAAACGGAGTATCCAGTCATAAATCATTTGAAACTTAAAACTGAGTTAGAAGTATTATATAGCCGAGAAGATTTTTCCAATGGTGAAGGTATAGTTGCTTTGTTACAGCTTTTTATTAACAATAATTTGTGCAATACTTTTTCTGAAAGTGTCAAACTGTTAAAAATCTTGTGTACTCTCCCTATGACAACCGTCAAAAGTGAACGTTGTTTTTCCACCTTAAAAAGAATAAAGACATTTTTAAGAAATACCATGGGTCAGGAAAGGTTATCTTCTTTAGCTATGCTTACCATAGAAAGAGCATTAATAAAGAAGATAAAAGACTTTAATGAAAAAGTAATTGACCACTTTGCATCTCAAAAAGACCGGATCGACTTGGAATTTAAATCACTTTAAAAGGTAGGTAATACAGTAAACTTTTCTAATTGACCTCCCTATCTCATGACCCACAAACCGCCATTGACTGTAATAGTTTTTTTGTAAATATTTTTGCTGTTTTCGTTATTCGACAAGCAATAAAACCTCAGTTTAGTATAAATTGTCTTGTACAGACGAATATTTATCGCACTTATCGGTCGTCATTTATCATTTGTATTAAATTTAAAATATTTCGAGTTTTACAAAATAAATTTTAATAAAGCGGAACTTGTAGACATGACTTTTGCTTTGGGCGAGTCAGACAGAAATTCTTTGCTTGCCAATAGAATGTATAAGCAAAGGTATCCTACAAGAAGGATTCCTGATGTTAGCAGCTTCCAAAACCTTCTCGATAGATTTGTGGAAACTGGAAATGTCGAATATAAAAAAAGTGAAAGAATAAAACGTGTTGTGAATGAAGAAAATGAGTTTTCTGTGGTGCTGGGAACGGTTGAGAATCCCCATATTAGTCAGAAATAAGTGAACTCATTAGGAGGAATCTTAAAAACAAATTACAACGTGCGTCGTGAACCTAACAAACAAACTTTTATTATCAAAGATTATGTACACTTATAATCTTTGTTAATATTGACTCCCGACGTTATGAACGAGTAGTTTTAAGAGGTCTTTTGCTCTTGTAGGAAGACCCACAACAGTAAGGACTTCAGAAAGAGGGGAGCTGTCCTTGATGAAATTGAAGAAAGTCCTGAAACTAGTACACGAAAAATTGCGACTCAATTAAACTAACCATGTATTAGTATGGAATTTTAGGAGAACAGCAACTTTATTCCTATCACATACAACGTGTACAAACTCTTTTGTCGAGTAATTTTCCCCAGAGTAACCGCCTTTCAAATCACCGAAGTAACTCCCAGAAAATCCTAGGAGTTTGTGTTGAATAAAGAGAAACGAGGCCCTACAATTTATTGTGAAGTCCGAACCACATCTAGGGCATTGACAGTTCTCTCCCATCTTAATCCGAAACAGATTACAAATAAAGTTTCTAACTTGCACCAGGATGGATTGGAACCATCGACATTCGGTACCGAGTAAATAAAGCGCTTTGCCCACTCGGCTACCATATCCCTGGAAGTGATAAATCCAAGATTTTTATCTCAGATATTGTTTGCCGATGAGGCATATTTTTCCCATAACGCAATAATACATTTCCAAAACAATTACATGTGAGCTGAAGATAATTATATTCAGCTCCCCACACGTTATAATGGAAAATATTTTCCAAGAGGAGTTTTCAGCAAATGTTTGAGTTGGAATTGTTGGGGATTTTCTTATTGGGCCTCATTTTTTGCCTTCCAAGCATAATGGTAACCAATACCAACAATTTATAGAGTATGTCCTACCGGATTTCTTAGAAAATGTCCCAAGAAGGGAAAGGCGTAGAATTTGGTTTATGCACGATGGTGCTCCACCACACATCAACTTAGTTGCACGTGAGTGTTTAGATCAAAATTATGCCGATCTATTGATTGGACATGCCGGACCACAACCTTGTCCACCCAGTTCGCCGATAATAATCCTCTAGATTTCTTTCTTTGGTGGCACTTAAAATTATTAGTCTACAGAACTCCAGTTCAGAATAAAGAAGATCTGAGTCAAGAGTCAAGAGTCATACGAAATTATAAGAAATACCCCTGGTATTTTTGAGCGGGTGCGCCGTTCGATGATAGGGCGTATAAATAAACGCATGCATTGAAGTCGGGGGTGGACATTTGCAACTGTATAAAAATTAAAAAAACTAAAAAAGAAAAAACACTATATTATTATCTCGAAAACCTAGACTTTTAGGACATATTTTTATATGAACTTGTTGTCCTAAAATCATGCAAGGAATTACCGCTTAAAGTTTGTCCACGTACTTAATTAATACCCTGTATGTACATATTTCATTTAAATCCTCGGTTGACTACTTCATATAGAAATATAGCTTCACTAACTTCAACAACATTAAATCTCCACTGCGACCTGAGTGAAAGGAAATTCTCATTGTCTTTGGAATCCTAATGGATTAAATTCACGGATTTGAGTTGTAGTTTTGACCTATGTAACATATTCTCCTAACTCTGGTATCTCAAAGGAAATTATTATAATGTTTCGTTGTTCAGTGTAAGATATTGGAGAGTTGCTTTTACGTTTTGAATTGGATGTATTTTTTATTTATTGTACATATGTATTTCTGACAAACCATACGTCTACATTCCACAGCCAGCCGACCTATAAACTTTATTTGCTACGACCATAACCACTTTCTGTTCACATATTATCCGTGTGACTTACACCACTCTGGTTTAGATAATTTTCGAATATTCTAATTTTCATAACATTTTGTTGATTGATTACTTTTCCTAAAAGCTGTTCAGTCACTTTTTTTACCATTTCGTGAAGTGGAGTAGATTGTAGTTATCTTGTCTTATCTAAATTTTTAATCAGGAAATATTTTTTCTAATAACAGAGAAAGACACCTTTATCCAAATATTCACTGAACTATGCCACATAGTCTACAATTAAAGCGTTTCCATCAGTTTTACGTGAATATTTACCGCTTCCTCATCTCCATACTTTTTTTACAGAGGTTAAATAAAAGTCTTGTATAAGATAATGATAATATGCTTTATTAATAATTTTAAATGAATGAAATCAAACGAGATGAAAATAATGGGCGATGAAAATGTTTCATCTAATAATAAACTTTTCATTATGTAATGTATATGTTTTCTCTAAAATATGTATCTTATTTCTAAATATGCGATAAAACTTAACACAATAATTTTAACTTAAATTTAAAATACATGTATATGAATACTCTGAAAAATATAATATGTTTTTACATATATTCTATAACATAATATGCTGAGATTAATAATATTTATAATAAACTTAAAATGAAAGACTTAGAGGTAATGAAATGAGTAGATTACATCTAATAATTTGATACGAATTAAGTGCACGGCTTTCTTATAAATGTAAGAAATATTTACAAATCTAACAAGACCGCGAATAATAAAGTTACAAGCGACTACGATGGTTGTCTAATTAATACAATGCATAAATAAATATGCGAGCGATGTTATAGATGTCTGATCGGCGATTCGGTAACGAAAAATGATTGATTCTTAATCAAATTGCCACAATATTTATCCAGTTTTACAAAAATCTATCCAGTGGAAAATTACAAAATGGCATTAGAAAACCGCCACATCACAAATTATTCATTTGAAATACACTTTTTAAATAAATAATTTAAAAATATGAGTGAAACAACAAAAACACTTCTATATACTGAATACGGGGTATTTTGACTTTGTAATGCCAAAATGTCAGTGTAGAGGTTTTGCAAACATGTAAAAAAAAATCGTGTAGCGTCAATTGCTTAAGCAAAAGCAAAAAAGATTACAAACACGTCATCCTAATCATTACTTCCTTTTAAATTAAGGACACAAAATGATTTAAAAGCAATTAAATGATCACGTGGTTTGTAATCGCTTATGTCAACATTTCAACATAGACGCAATGAGTACAAAGCTCAAACGAAGTCTAGAATTTGGCTTTTGTGCGATCTCTTTTTCAGATTTTTCAGGTTTTATGAATTTTTGAAGCCGTTCGGGTAATTCTAGAAAAAAAGTAATAAATTATTATTGGGTATTACATATGCATTCTTTCAAGCCTAACATGATAACAATAATACTATACTTTTTTAATTTTATACTGTCATTCTTATTTGAATGCGCTAGAAATGCATAAATACGAAGCAATAAAATGTCATATTTTTTAAATTTCGGTGGTATATTTTATAGCACAATAATGATGGCAATTTCTTTTGTGAATAAAATGGATTCTCGTTAAAACTAATAGCTCCAAAAATGAAAAAAACTTTTTAAGAGAGCGGTATATCCGAACCGTGAAAATAATATATATTGGAATGTATCATCCTTGTCTTCTTTTCATTTCACTACTTTTCTCAAATTTGAAACTATAAACTTCAATAGATTCATCTTAAATTCTTCACAATTATACCAGTAATGCTTTAAAAATGTACTTGAAGCTAAAAATATAAAAAATATGTCAAACGTTAGACTCTTAATATCGGAACATACAGGGTGTTTCAGGTTTTAATCGTAGAACCTTAAAAATGGAAAGAAATAATAATATTAAGCTAAAAAGCTTATACCCTTAACGATTTTTAACGGAGCGGCAGAAGTTATTTAAATTATTTTATTACATCATAAATTTGTTGAAAACAATTTTCAAAGGTGACCCGAGTAAGGGTGCAATTTTCTGTGTTTTACTTGTAACTTTTTGTGTCTGATATTTTCAAAAAGTGCATACAATTTTATTTTCTACGTTACAGAATGTACAAAAAAAGTACTGTTGTGAAATTTTAATAAAATGCATTATTTTGGAATGCAATAAAATATATAAATAATATGGTATATAGTACGATAAATTTGAAGAAATCTCTGAATCCATTATTCAGACATGTTTTTTGTCGTTTAAAGGCATTAGTTTATGACATTTTTAGCTTAAAATTACTTTTTCTTTACCCTGTTGTTAAGCCTCCAATGAAAACCCGTAACCATTCAGTATATGAATTTTATTGTTTCTTTGCCTATTTTTTTCAAAAATTTGCAGATAAAATATAGTTGCCGACACGAGCCAATTTAGAGTATGTGATATACAAAGTGTTCCAAACTTATGTAGCCAAACTCTTATAGTAAATATATGAAAATAGTCAATAATATATATTAAAGGTGTTACACCCTCTCAAAGCTAGAGGAAAAAAATATTTGTTGTACTGTAACTCAGAAACCATAATAGATACGTATATTAAAATTTAGAGATTACTTTTTGTTTAGGATTCTAACGATGTCTTACATTTACTTTTTAAGCAAATTGTAGGGTCGGTGCACATAGGACTTAGGTTGGGTGTATTAATAAATATTTTTTGAATTTGTTAGCTCTTAAAATTTTGACTTTTAAATATGAATTTTCAATCATTATTACAGAAAAATTATATACTTTCCATATTTTGAGAGGATTCACCGCTTTCGCGAAAATCAACTTCAAATGTCTGATTGCACTGCAGACTTCTTCTAGTATAATTAATATTATTAAATATAGTAGGTTTTACACATTTGCCCAATATTAAAAGTATATCTGCAAGTTCGCTAATATAATGATGGACGCTTACTATACTTAATATATTTAGTATATTAGAAGAAGTCTGCAATTCAATCAAACTTTTGAGGTTGACTCGCGAAAACGGCCAATTGTATCGAAATATGAAAGGTATATCATTTTTCTGTAATAATCATTAAAAAATCATATTTTAAAGTCAAATTTTCAATAGAGCTAACGAATTTAAACATATTTATTAATACGCCTCAGTCTCAACCGCTCCTGACCACTTACTTGAAAAGTAAATGTACGACATCGTTAAGATCCTAAACAAAAAATAATCTCTAAATTTTGATATACGTATCTATTATGGTTTCTGAGTTACAGCACAAACAATGTTTTTCCCTCATATTTGAAAGGGTGTTAATACCTTTAATATGTATTATTGACCAAATATCTATGAGAGTTTTCGTTTCATCTTGAGCCGTCCATCTACTTACTGTAAGAGTTTGGCTACTTAATTTTGGAACATCCTGTATATGCCAGTCCTTTAGTTTTAATGTAGGTATATCGACATATTGAAATATTCCACTGGATAGATTTTTATGAAATTTGGGAAAGCTCTCTTCGATCGATTTTTACTGCGTTAATGTCGTCATCACCAATTAATTGGATTTATAGGACCCTCCACCGATCGGACGCATGTTCAAATTAAACATCCATCGTATTAACACTCAGCCTAATCTATGGCAGGTATTTTAGGTCAATCTCACAAATCTGCTCTTACTATCCTAATTGCCCAGAGAGAAGAAAGCAACTATATCGAAAAAACGAAGAGAGAAATAGAGATAGACAAAATATGGCGATCGAAAACAGACAACTAAAAAATTAGTTGTGCATTTAAGGTAAGGTAGCGCGACGATCTACAATTTTTATGCACTTTGGCTTCGAGATCTTTCGTGTCACAGTTTATGTATCATACCAATAAAAAAAATATTTTTTTTATAAACTAATCTCATCTTAGGCAACAATTACAACAAGACACAATAACGAACAAACACACCATTTAATAATGTATTAATAATTAACATTGTTCTTAATATACTACATATAAATAAAAAAAATGATTGCTTTTGCAGGATTTAGTAAAATCCAAGTCAAGTCAACTTTACTCAATATAAGCGCTAAAAATGCTCTATTTAATCGCTACAGTTTTGGTCCAAAATGAAATGGAGGAGTTGGTATAGAAAAAAGAGGAATATATGCCCAGCCCATGGCTTTAAAAATATTTCTTTCACCAACACTTCATTTTGAACTGTCAGTTCATAGTAGGTAACTATTTGTAAACTTAAGTTGTGTAGTTCTATAAATTTAAATAATGCCAATACAAAAATAGTTCATAAGCTTACAAATACCATTTTTACAAAAATGTAGCACTCCTGCAGGATGTCCATAAGATTGGATGATACATTTTTATAATCCAATATTCATCAATATGTTTAGTATTTTAATATGAAAATGCTTTTGTACCATTGAGTGAAGGATTTATCAAGAGGAGCAATCTAGCGTGGAACTGAAATTTGAGTAGGCACCGTATTTCTTTGTCAATAGCTTGAGGATTGTCTTCAAGTTTTAGTGCTACGCAGCCAAGTTACAAACACCTTCTCATTAAACTAACAACACCCTCAAACTATTGGCAAAGAAATACAGTTCTTACTAAAATCCCAGATCCACCGCTGGGTTGCGTCACTTTTAAATCCTCCACTCAACGTTTATACTTAATTGAAAAGTTTTTAGTAAAATTATTACATTACATCTCTAGTCTTTAAGAAAACTAGATCTTTAAAAGAACTGTCGATAGTTCTTTTTTTGATGAAACTGCATTCGTACAAGTTTGATTCGAGAATATGTATTTTTATAATAATATCGGTCGAAGTGACAGTCACATAATTCTTAGTTATTGCCAAGTTCTCATAAATTTTAATGAGATAATTCGATTATTGGGATAACAGTTATTTTTGACATTTTCCTTTTGCCGATTCGTACATCGCTCTGCCAATTGCCATTTTAGAATTTTCATGTAACGTTGTGTCACAAGATGGCATCAGTCATACTAGTTTCTAATGGTTTATTCAGAGGGGATGAAAATTAGGTTCCAATTGATTTTTTTGCCTTCTTTTGTGGGTTTTTTTAGGCAGATCATTTATAAGCGTTTGTCAGAGAACCCAATATGTACGCCTGCTAACATTTATTGTAATTTGTATAAATTACGTTTGAAAACTCGTCAGCACATTAGTAAATAGAAATTAG
The DNA here is from genome assembly GCA_029963845.1 of Rhamnusium bicolor. Taxonomy (NCBI): domain Eukaryota; kingdom Metazoa; phylum Arthropoda; class Insecta; order Coleoptera; family Cerambycidae; genus Rhamnusium; species Rhamnusium bicolor. The sequence goes on along the minus strand of JANEYF010001276.1, from coordinate 581,595 downwards.
TTTTAGAGTTTTTGGCAAAAGCTATTTTCTTCAAGTCGAGAAATACGAACACAATATATGAGTCTGGAAACTGTATGTATATGACGATAGCATATTTCATATAGCTCACTTTTTTGTAAGAGCACTCATTAGAATACGTTAATCCATGTCATTAAGGGATTTGAAATATTTCTGGTGTAAAAATGTGTATGCCCCAAAAAAAAATACGCAACAAGTGTTGTTAGTAACTTCTGACACCACGCTTACACGTTAATTTTAGATTTTATATATTTAATATATTTGTATACATTCCATTATATGCAAATTTTATCCATAGTTGATATTTGACAATCGTATGTAACCCTACTTCCCTATAGTGATTTACTTAATCTTACCACACTCAGGAGCCTATTATATCCTTTATGAACACCGTTCAATAATAAAAAAACTACCTGCAACTGGATTTTGAGGTTTACTCTCCATGTCATGTTTACAAACACACAAGTTTTTTTGTTCAAACCTAGCTATATTTATGTAACTATTCCAATTTTGACGCAAAACGAAATTTTTAGGAATAATTAGGTTGGTCGAGAAATTCTTTAAGAAAAATGAACCCAAAATTTTTTTTTACATTAGATGGTTAATTGACTACATCCAGACCTATCTATATTTATTTTCGTTCCTCTTTTTTTTATAATTACTTATTTAATATTTGCTTATTTCCTCTACCAAAGCCAAGAGATAATCTCATCAATGCTTGTGGCACCACTAATCTAGAAATTTTGCCGAAACCTACTTGGTCCTGCCGCTGTCCTTCATACCACCGAGCCGACAAGACTTATTACATTTATAAAACCAAAGATTTAATCTGTTGGGACGTTGTCCGCGTTTTTGCTTTGAATGGATCGGTATCCACTTGGTCAAATATGTATTAATGATTCTTGTGTAGTATTATTGGTTGTAGTAAATTAAGGAACACTGTATTTTGGTACGAGTAGATATATTTCGATTCTTGGTTTCTGGTTACAAATAGTTAAATGAGTAATGAATAAAAATGAATAAAACAATTCCCTCTAGAGACTAACTCCTACTCTTACGAACAGTGAACCACAACTACTGACTATTGCGCTTATGTAGCGCGTTTACTCAAGGTTAATGAAAAGCCCATTACACATAGGGACAAGTAACTTAAAATATTAAGTATTACAATATGTAAATAAAAACATGAATTCCAAACATGCCGCCGGGCTTGACAAGCTAAACTAGCTTTCAATTAAAATATAAAATTAAATGAGTTCAGTCATCGTCTGTGGGTAAAATACAAAGTTTGTGAACAGCTCGCTTCACCACACCAGAATGCGTTTTTACACTCACAACACGCACTATCTTATCGTTACCTGGATGCACTTCAACCACTCTACCTAATCTCCACTGAAGAGGTGGCAAGTTGTCGTCTTTGAGGAGGACCATCGTATTGATGTCAATTTGTCGTGGGTGCTGCGCCTTCCATTTCGTTCGGTTTTGTAGATTAGTAATATATTCACTAGACCATCGAGTCCAAAAGTGTTGGAACATTTGCTGTAATTTCTTATACAATGTCAACCTATTTATCTGTATATTTTCCACATTTTCTTGGGGTATACATGTCAAAACGTCTCCTATTAGGAAATGGCTAGGTGTGAGGGCCAGGAGATCATTAGGGTCAGAGGATAATGGTGTTAAGGGCCTAGAATTTAGGACTGCCTCTATTTGAACCACCACGGTATATAGCTCTTCAAAGGTAAGAAATGAATTGCCTAAAATACGTTTCATATGATACTTAGCTGATTTAACCCCCGCTTCCCATAATCCACCAAAGTGTGGAGCACGAGGAGGTATGAAATGCCAAGTGATTGCCTGTTTAGCTAAATAAGTCAAAATAACGTTATCATTATTAAAATCGAAGACTGATTTAAATGCGCGTTTTAATTCATTATCAGCTCCTACAAAATTTAGACCATTGTCTGAATATATGTGTTTGCATATACCCCTACGAGACATGAATCGTTTAAGTACATTTAAAAAAGATTCCGTGGTTAAGTCTCCCGCAACCTCAAGATGCACTGCCTTCGTTATAAAACAGACAAATATGCATAAATAAGCCTTAACAAATTTTCGGTTTCTTAGTTTCCCATCTTTTACCATAAAAGGGCCGGCAAAGTCTACACCCGTGGTACAAAAGGGGCGCATAGGTTTCAATCGTGACTCGGGGAGGTTGCCCATAGGTTGTATAACATCTCTTGGTTTAACCTTGAAACAAGTTATGCACTGGCGTAAGATTTTTTTAACGGCGTTTTTATCATTAATTATCCAAAATTTATTTCGTATGTTTGCTAAAACTGCTTGAATACCCGCGTGTAATAATTTTATATGTTCGTTTTTGATTATTAAATTGGTAAACTCATGTTTAGCATGTAGTAAAATTGGGTGTTTTTTGTCAAAGTTGAAAATTGAATTTCGAATACGTCCACCAACTCGAATTATATTATTTTCGTCGAGAAAGGGACTCAATGGGATTAATTTGCTTTTCTTAGAAATGGGTCTTGAGTTTATGAGACATTGTAGCTCGTGTTTAAATTCGTGAACCTGCACTAAACGTATCAATTTTAATAAAGATTCATCTAATTCACTGTTTGTTAGATTACCAATGATTCTGGATTGTTTATTTAATTTAGAGTTTTTTACAAAACGGTTACAATAAGCAAATACACGTTGTAATTTCGTAAGTGAAGAATATCGACTAAAAATATTTATATCACAAGAAGTCATATCAGTTGTAGTGAAAGTAAATTGTTTTATTTGTCTTTGTTCGGGTATATCGAGTTTTGAATTTGTAAAAGGTTTTGGCCATAAGGATTCATTTTCTGTTAACCAGTCCGGACCTGACCACCAAATTTTGCAAGTTTTTAAATTTTCTGGATTAATACCCCTACTTATCACATCAGCAGGGTTATTCGACGAATTTACATGATTCCATTGTTCTATACTGGTGTATTCTTGAATTTGGGTTATCCTGTTTGCAACGAATGTCTTCCAAATATTGGGTTCCGCCTTGATCCAGGATAATGTTATTGTTGAGTCAGACCATAAGCATATTTTTGAAAATGAAATATTTAGCGAGTCTGTTGTCTTTTTAATTAATTGTGAAAGTAAAACTGCGCTGCACAATTCCAATCGTGGCAAACTAATAGTTTTTAAGGGGGCTACCCTCGATTTGGCGCATAATAAAGTTGCAAAATGCTTCCCGTGTACGTCTGTAGATCTAATAAATAAACATGAGCCATATGCCATCTCGGATGCATCGCAAAATCCGTGTAATTGTATATCAATATAAGTAGAAATTACTGCTTGTCTCGGAATTTTTATATTATTTATTAACAGTAATTTTTCACGAAAATGTACCCAGGTTGTGTATATATCCGCAGGAACCGACTCGTCCCAGTCACTTTTCACTTGCCACAATTTTTGTAATAATATCTTAGCTATTATTGTAACGGGGCCAATTAAACCTAGCGGGTCAAAGATTTTTGATATGGTTGAAAGTATTGTACGTTTCGTAACCCTTTCTTGAATTTCGTTTTCGTTCACCGAGTATTGTAATATATCCGAGTTTGAGTTCCACAAAAGTCCTAACACTCTAGCATTATCGGTTTGATTAATATAATATTCAACAGGTAAAATCACATTTGTGTCGTTTAAAACACCTGCGTTGTTTGACTTCCATTTATGCAGTTCAAAACCAGCACTATTAAGTATTTGACTGATTTGTAATTTTAATTGCTTAACGCGCTCCAGTGTGTCAGCACCTGTCATTAAGTCGTCAACGTAAAAATCCTTTATTATAATTCGACTAGCTTCCGGATACAGAGTTTTGTTTTCTAACGCTACTTGATGCAACGAACGTATTGCTAGAAAAGAGGCTGGTGATGTCCCATACGTGACCGTGTTGAGCTTAAAATGTTTTAATTCATGAGAAGGATCCGTCCTCCATAGTATACGTTGTAAGTGACGTTCAGGTTCAGTTATATTTATTTGGCGATACATTTTACTAATATCAGCTGTTAATACAAAATTATGTTGTCTAAATCGTAATGTGATAGCCAATAAATCGTCCTGTATGATCGGGCCTGCTTTAAGAACGTCATTTAAAGAAACATTCGTGTCGGTTTTTGCTGACGCGTCGAATACAACCCTCAGCTTGGTAGTTGTACTTGATTTCTTGATCACCCCGTGATGTGGTAAATAGCAAATCGGAACATTTACATTTTCGAAATTATTAATTTGTGTCATGTGCCCAAGTTCTTCATAATCGTTCATAAATTTAACATAAAATTGTTTAAGTTCTGGATTGTGTTTAAGTTTATTTTCTATATGAGTAAATCTTTTTAATGCAATATCGTATGAATTACCAAGTGTTTTATAGTTGTGGCGTAACGGTAAACTTACTTCAAAGCGCCCGCTTTCGTCTCGTTTAAAGTTTTCAACAAAATGTTGTTCGCATTCGAGCTCCGTTTTTGAATAACCTTGATTAATTTTAATTTCTTCAACCTTCCAAAATTGCTCTAATTGATCGTGTAAAATTTGGTTGTTTACAGACAAATTACAAATAGAATTTTTTGAATTATCGAGTTGCGTAACGTGCCCAGAAATTATCCACCCTAAACGGGTTTTTTGTAAGATTGGATTTTCTCTACCAGTTTTTATTTGACCTATACAGAGAAGTTCCCAAAATATGTCTACGCCTAAAAGTACATCGATCGGTCCAGATTCATTAAATGTTGGGTCAGCTAATATGACATTGTTTGTATGTATGTTTGAAATATCGAATGAAATCTGAGGAATATTTTCTGTGATCTTATCAATTATCAAAAACGTCCTGCTAGCCTTGTAATTATTTTGGGTTGATTTTATGGTTGCTTGCGTTTTATTTGAAATATGCATTAAAGCTTGACTTATGCCCGTTACAGGTAAATTTATTTTCGTACTGCTTAATTTTAATTTGTTGAATAAATTAGTAGTCATGAAATTCGACTGCGAGCCACTATCCAAAAGTGCACGACATTTTACTAGGTTATGTTCGTTATCAAGAATAAATATTATTGCTGTGGATAAAAGAATTTGCTGTTGTTTTTGTTGAATAGAATGAGTGGTTATATTAGTTTGAGAAGGCGTCGGCATAATATTCGATTGCGTGTTTTGATTATCATCGTTTGAATTTGAAACCACCGCGTTTATTTTGACATTGTCTGGTGTACTATTGTTCTCATAGTGTAACAGAGTATTGTGTCTTTTATGACAAATTTTACATGCACTTGACCTACATTCTTTATTGCTGTGATTAGGCCTCAAACAATTTGTACACAATCTATGTTTTTTTACTTCAGTATATTTGGCCTGTACAGGCAATTTTAAAAAAGTGTCGCATTGATAATTTAAATGATTAGCCTTACAAAACGTGCAAGTTATTTGCTGCATGGATACATGAGTTAAAGTATTTCCCTTATCATAATCGCGTTTAAAATTGCCCTTTTGTGTTTTACTATTCGTTTCAAGTTTTTCTAACAACTGGCAACGCTTTGACAGAAAATTTGTAAATTGCTCGAGTGTGGGAAACTCACTGATATCATTTATGTTTTGTTCCCATTCTTTTTTTGTTGTCATGTCTAATTTTTGGGTCAAGGTATATATTAATAACGTATCCCAAGTATCCACCGGTTGGCCTAGCACTTTTAAGGAACGAACATCTTTTAAAATTGTATCTAAAAATCTGCGAATTAATATGTGTGATTCGTGTTTTACGGGAGCTATGTCCATAATCGACTGTATATGTTTATTGACAATTAAACGTTTATTTTCGTATCTCTCTTTTAAAAGATCCCAAGCGATTATATAATTTGAATTTGAAATTTCTATAGATTTTATAACCTGTGCGGCTTCTCCCTTGAGGCAAGACTGAAGGTAGTAAAATTTCTGAATATTAGATAGAGATTTATTACTGTTTATAAGTCCGTGAAATGTATCAAAAAAGTTCATCCACTGATCATATGCACCATGAAATTCGGGTAGACTTAAAGACGGAAGTTTTACTTGACTTTGGCAATGTGTATCAACTTCGTTTTTGTGTAAATCAGGCTTCGATAAATATTGCTTTGCATAAGAAACCACATCAAAATAACTATTTTCAAAACTCGCGCGTTCTTTAGATTGAAGTATTATTTGTGAGCCATCATCGGTCTCGTCTAATAACATATCGATTTGTGATTGAATGTTTTCAAAATCTTGCCATGTTGATTCGATTTTATCTAGTCGTGTTTTTAATTGTATATAATCATTTTTATCCTCAAAACTATCTAAGTATGTACTGAAACGTGTAATTTGGGCTTTGATTTGGCCGCGTTTTGCTACTAACTGTTTCATATTAATTTCCGAGTTAGCCATGTTTACGTGGTAGAACAATAAAACAACAATGGATATAATGATAAAGAAGGATGGAGACTTACTTGGTCGACTGGATCGTTGTCCTCTAACTGTGCCCGCGCTGTTGCTCGCGCCGATGTAAACATGCGAGGTGGGCTGGTAGGTACGGTACCGCGACGCGTGCTTTGGAATTCTCGTGCTGTTGGTTGAGCTTCTCCTTGAATGTCTTTTGTTTTTAATTTTATAAGTTTATCACTAACACTTTGGCACTGTATTTTAGTTTATTGCTGCTTCATCCGGCTCGAAGGACCACATTATGTTGGGACGTTGTCCGCGTTTTTGCTTTGAATGGATCGGTATCCACTTGGTCAAATATGTATTAATGATTCTTGTGTAGTATTATTGGTTGTAGTAAATTAAGGAACACTGTATTTTGGTACGAGTAGATATATTTCGATTCTTGGTTTCTGGTTACAAATAGTTAAATGAGTAATGAATAAAAATGAATAAAACAATTCCCTCTAGAGACTAACTCCTACTCTTACGAACAGTGAACCACAACTACTGACTATTGCGCTTATGTAGCGCGTTTACTCAAGGTTAATGAAAAGCCCATTACACATAGGGACAAGTAACTTAAAATATTAAGTATTACAATATGTAAATAAAAACATGAATTCCAAACATAATCATTGATAAAACTTTTCAACCGCACTTAATCCTAATTTGATATTAACTGTAACACTTTGTAACACCTTTACTTTATTAACATTGAATTAAATTTAAGATCAATTTTTAGTAAAAATGACATCATAGTCAATTTTCGAGTCAGTTTAATCATGTTTTTTTTAGATATAAATATACCGGGACATAAAAAAACTGGCTGGACCGGCTGCTATCGGCTTCGTGTTACTAAAATGGTAGCTGACAAATGGCATGTGTCGTAGGTTCTGCTTTACTCTAATTTTCTTTTATTTATATTAAATGTTGATATCATAATTTCCTTTCAATAAATTTTTATTTATATTAACAAATTGAATTACAGTTTATTCCTATTTATACAGTGTGTTTCAGGATTAACTGGACAAACTTAAAATCCGAATTCAGGACCTCAAAATAAGAAACAAATTTCCTATGGAGGTATGCCAAGAGACACTTCGGTAAAGAATTATGGCCCTTCAAAGGTGGAGACTAAAATTAGGTTTTTTTTTCTCAAATGTGGTTGCTAATTTCATCCATTTTACCGATAATCGATGATTGAAAAAAATATCCTTTAGAAGTATTCCTATTAGTAGAACATCTCCACCAATATTAATTTTTTATCTTTTCCAAATTTGAGAAAGAAATCGAAAACCTAATTTTAGCCTCCATCTTTGGAGGCGCGCAACTCTTGAACGACGTGTTTCCGGAAATACCTCCATAGGAAACTTTATTCTTATTTCGGGGTTCTGAATTCAGATTTTAAGTTTGTCCAGTTAATCCTGAAACGCCTTGTATAACCGTAGGTGCTTCTTTTTTATACATTTTTTTATTAAAACAGAATAATTATGTATTTCCACGGTTTAGGACCCTCCTGCCCCAACCATACATTAAACTGGTGGAGCATAAACGTCGTTTTGATAATGACGATCACCTTTGATGAACGGGTCTATAGAAATATGAGGGACCTAATATAAAGCCCTGTGGAAGTCCCAATATCACTAATTCTGAAAACGGTAGGGTAAGGTTGTACGGATAATTAGACTTCTTATGTATGATCGCAACAACAATAACCGTATAATATCGTCCATTCTAAACCGTGAGATATCTACTTATACTTTACTGGACGTAAAACGGAATATAGTTTTTCAATTGAATAATAGACTTAGATGGGCAATTAACCCAATTTATTGGCTTTTAGGTTCATTTTTATTAACAAGGGAAGTAAAATTCAAATAAATATTTCCGGTAAATTTGGATTCGCATAAATATTTCGAATAAAGTAATTTTTCCTATAATACCTCCATTGTATGTTAATCCTATACAGTGATAGCAGTTTGCGTCACAGGATTTAAATAAAGTCGGCTGCGGACTTCACAAAAATCACAATACGTTATCACTACTACTTAAAATGTAATAAACAAAAATAATCATCTTTGGCAACTCCTAAACGGGAGTCGTGAGAGATGATACTTTTATGTACTGCATTCTAGATATGAACTTACATCTGAGCATACTCACATAAAAGACAAGATAAATAATTCTGACGCCATAACATTATTGGTCATGGGTAAATGACAAAAAAAATATTGTTAAGGAAAATACTGGCAAAATCGTTGTCTAACATAACTAACAAATTCACATAAATTTACCTGCACTGTTCAAAAATTTACCTGCACTGTTCAAAAATTCAAAAGAATTTTTTTAAAACATTTTTAATTGTTGTTTGGACAACAACTAATTATTTCCAAAAAAGTGAATTTATTTCAATACAAAAATACTTTTTCGTAAAAAATCATTTTATAAAAATGATAAATATATAGACACCCTGCAAGAATTAAATAAAAATTTTAGGCAGAATGATATATTGAGTATGTTTATAAGAACACAGATATAGCTCATCGATTTGATTCATGATCTTTGATCATAAAAATATCGTATTGTACTTTTTCAAGTGGTGTGAGATCTGGGTAGTTCGCACCCTCCTGTCAATACAAAGAACACATTTGGATCACTTAATAGTGTCTAGCGTCACTTAATGATTGTGGATCAGTCGCCAAATCGCGAACACGCCTTCTTCCACTTGCACTGGGTACACCATTGTTCGCGGTGCTCCATTCCGTACACTTTTCGGCATTTCTTGTTTTCGCCCCGGATTCTACGCGGAGACACCGGCATCTTCGGGCTGTGGGGTCTCGGGGACAATTTGAGTAATTTGTGAGGGGATTGAGGAATTGGAGTAGGACCCATCAACAGGCTTTGACGCATGTTTCCCACAAGCTGCCTCTGATAGTCGGGGTCTTCATGGAATGGTCTGGCCATGTCGCGGTGGGATAAAGTAGGAGGAGGACTTGTAAGACCCAGTTCAATTTCAGTGTAGTAGAACTCTTCTTCCGCGTCTTGGCACACTTGGTCTCTGTAAATAAGATTTTTTTTGTTAATAAAAGATTATTTATTATACATAGACTGGGAATAGAATCTCACATGTCCAAATTACCCAAATAATCTTATGTTGAAAATATGTCATAGGTATGGTACTACAGATTTCGGAGAATTCCGCAGAACTTGTCAGAGGAGACATACATAAGTTGTCCACATTATAATAATTTGAAGAATTTGTCATTTTTTTCTCTTATAGGTTCTATGTAAATCTTCCGAAACTGATGGTATCGGATTGAGAAGAATATGCTATTTTCAATGGTGAATAGAAAAGAAACGGGTTTATATTCGAAAAAAGTTAACAGTGACAGTGACATTTTAAATTCATTTTAATGTGACCTTTTTATCTCGTACATTGGTGAAAATTTGAGGATCGAATTGTTGCGATCACAATACATTACGCTTTTTCGATAGTGACAAAAAATTAAAGCGTAAACATTTTAAAACCAATATTTTTGAATGAACCATTCAAAGAAATAATTAATCATGGATCAAACAAACATTTGTGAGAAATATTCACCTATCGTTCATCAAAGCTTGTGTTTCATAACTGTTTAAGAATAAATGGAATTTCTGATCTGACTAAATACGTAAATACATATATAGAAATTTTAAATATATACATCAATTTATAATTACATGAACCACCTAATCTAACTGTAATGCAGTACTGTTTATTATCTAACACCAAACACATTTAAAATGTAGTAATAACGGTGATGGTAGTATTTCTAATATTTTTAAAGGATTAATCAGAAAGAATTCGCTAAAACATTTACATAATAAATAACAGCAATTTAAAATTCTGAGCTGCTACTTCTGCCTTCTGCTAATATAAAATATAAAATGATAAACTAACGGAACGGAGTTTTCTGGTCCCATGGCCAACACCAAATGTCGTATCGTATCTGCGCAAACGGAATCGTTAACGGGGTCCAAGGCTAGCGTTCCAACCTTGAATCGCGTTTCGCGTTCTCGTCATTAACATTAAACTTGAGATCATTTTTTAAGCGCTACCTCAACTTTACGTGTGCAGGAAGTGTTTTATACTATTTTTCACTTTTCGAAACCACGGATTATTTTAAAACAAACTACTGCAGTAATTTGAATATCTAGTAGGCATTACTGTAATGTACCGGGGATAATTTTGGCAAGTAGAACTGTTTATATCATCATTTAGAATGTTACTGAAGCTTTACGAAACGTCATCTCTGTGGCATGCAGCCTTGAGTGGTGTACATTCACGCATACAAATTGATACTTAAACAATTTACAACTATTATAGTGCTGCAGATAATAGCTTTTTGTGCGCCACGTGCCTCGTTTTGTTTATGCAATTATGTTATTTTTGTGTTCAATTGAGAAACCTTGTAGCTAAATCTATCTCTTACTAGTCGTACTGCCCTCTCTCTATTAAAGAAAAACCATGGCGGAAAACAAATACCTACTTACATATGTATGTTATAAAAATGTATTATGTTTAACGTTAAATAATAGTTCCTACCTGACATACCGCTACGTAGGCTTTTGTTTTGTAAAAAAATGTAATAAACAATAATTAATTATCAACATATTACCTACTACAATTACTTAATTGCCATGATAATTTACAGATCTACTGATAATATAGACACGTGTAATGTTATTATGAGCAGCGAGTACACGATCTCGACTCGTACGAAAATAAATGATATAGTACCGAAAATAAAACAAACAAATCTCACGCCGATATAATTTTCTGCTAAATTTGGTGACCTCAAGCGTACAAATATTTGCATTTATACTGCTTTAACAGTTAATTGAACAGATAAACAAATTTGACATACATAGGTATGATTTATGAGTCACTCGAATTATTACATCTAACGGATTGATTTTTAACAAATTTAATTGGGCACCATAAATTGATATGAAATATAAACGTGAATTTAGGTCGCAAATGACTCCCTTATTCCCAGATTTTGTATTAGACGACATCTCATGAATGAGATGTTTGGCCAAATGAGGTACGACTTTTATGGAGTTGTTATTTGCGACTTAAGATCTACTGAGCAATCTCTATGGGAACTACGATAGAAAAGACTGATTTGGTTTGTTACATTTTTATGAAAACATACATGATACGACTGAGTTCTATGGAATGAAGTCAACCAAATTGTTGAAATCTCATTCTACAATGTTAGCTACGTCCAAATCGAGGACTTTGTCTGCGTGTTGAGATAGATTACGTTTACAGTGTTTGACATCTGAAAACAAAAACTTCCACGGCGAGTATTGTCATCACTGAAACTGTGCATAAGATAAGATGTCACGAAGATGAAGTTGTTAACATAAAGAAGGAACAGAGTGGGCGATAAGACGATCTTTGCGGTACACCAGATTTGGTAGAAAATTTTCTTGACGAGTTTCTTAAACCACAACATATGGTCAACGGTTAAATTCTATATCAAATGCACAAGTAAACTATTAAATTATAGGATGGTAACTAGTTCAAGACCCCTTGGTGTCACAAGTTAACAAATATCTTCGATATATACAAAGTTTTTTTGGAATATGGAACACAATCTCAGGAGCCTATTCTGGATATAAAAATAAGTTGAAATAAATTTATAGTATCCGGAAATGCTTTCTAACTACATCTCCACGACGACGGTACCCGAGAATTGGTGTTTAATTATTATTTCAGTAACCCGGTATTAATTATTATTTCAGGTATTGACCAAAATAACTTCAGTTGTAAATATTTGAAATTAAGAGGGGCCTACATTTTTACTGACGTATTTTTTTTACTTTTTAGGTTTTTGGCCATTTGGTATCGAAATATGATTCTTTGGACAACATTACACAAAAAAGGTACTCTAATCTTAGAACCAATCATTTACGTGAAAAATCAGTTTAAAGTTTTTATACTGTTGAATCATTAATACACCACATTTTGAAAATAAATCGGGTTTTCCCGTAGACCAATTACAAAGAGTGTAATTTTGTCGTTTGCTCTGTAAGAAATAACTAAAAATCTTACGAAATTGTAAAATGGCCTTTGTTATTTTCGTTTTAGATCAATTAACAGTATGTAGTTTGAAATATAAACATGTTGCTCGCTCAATGTTATTGTATTATTTTAAATACCTACTTTAATAAATAATAAACGAAAAATGTCTCTCACTTTTTATAAGTATTCTACTTTTCTTAATTTTTGTTATTTAATGAGATTCCCCCTGATTTCATTGTAACGGCGCCTATGGCGATATCTTTATAATTCAGCCCAAGATAATTTATTAAAAATCAAGGTTTAACTGCCTTCGTTAATTGTTAAGTTAAATCTGTATTGTATAATCAACAGCGAATTCAGCTCATGACTTCTTGAATATGTTTAGCTAATTATACGATTCTAGTGATACCTTTTTGCTTCAATGGGGTCGTCCATAAAACGCGAGACGTTTTTAGAGGGGGAGGGGATACATGAAACCTTCACAAAATGTTACATGGTGGGAGGGAGGGGTCGATCTCATACATCACATGACAAAAAACTCGCGAAAATCAGTTTTACTCCTTTCTAATTTTTTTTGTAATAACTTTTTTCCTTTTTTTTAAAAAAAAACCAGTGGGTCGATTTTTAATTTTTTTTTATTTGTTGGTAGGTAATTCCTTTGTCTTTCAAAAAAAAAAAAAATAAAGAGGTGGAAATTTTTCAAATCCTCCTGGATGGTAGTGGAAAAACTCGAACCATGTTTTTTTCTTAATTTTTGACTCACCCTGTGTGTTAATCAAGTAATGGTATAGAAAGTGCTTACACTCTGTATGAAAGACGCTTCTTTTGCGAGCATTTTGTTTTTTTATTCATTGATTTATCTCTAAAATTGTCCAAATTACAGCTTTTTTGCTGAAACCTTGCGTATATCCCACAAATTTATTTCGTTGTAGGATCACATTGCCTTTAAAAAAACAATTGCCGTTGCCATAGCAATTAATTTGTTGTATGCCTCCGTATTTGACTCTTTGTCGTTGTGTCATTAATTAAGTTTCATTAAAAAAAGTTTTAGAGACTAAAATTACATAAAATGCCTCAAATAAATCCTGAACAAGTAGCAATATTAGTTGCTTTAGTAAACGATGGGCGTAGTAAACGTTCCGCCGCTCGTGCAGTGGGAGTCCATGAAGCAACTGCTCGTAGAGTGATCCGCAAGTACGAACAAACAGGAAGCGCTGCTCGAAGGGTGGGTTGTGGTCGCCCTTGAAAACTTCTCCAAGAGATGATCGCTTCTTGAGATTGCGGATATTACGGGACCGATCAAATACTGCGGTAAATGTTCAGCAAGATCTTCGCCGAATTCGTGGTGTTGCAGTAAGTAAGCAGACGGTATGTAGACGTCTAAAAGAAGTTAATTTAAAAGCTGGGGAGACCTGCAAAAGGTCCTAAATTATTGCCTGAACATCGTGCTGCTAGAAGAAATTTCGTTCAAAATTATGGAGAATGGAATATTCCTGAATGGTCGAATGTCTTGTTTACGGATGAGTCACGGTTTTGCCTTAACATGGTGGATGGAAGAAAAGAGTGTGGAGAAGGACTGGTGAAAGGTTTAATCAGAATTTAATAACAGAATGCGAAAGTTTTAATGGTGGGTCGGTTATGGTGTGGGGAGGGATTTCAATGAATGGAAAGACACCCCTTCATGTTTTTCCGGTGAGGCGGACGTTGACAGGCCTAATCTATATTGACATTTTACAGCAGTATGTCTTACCTCATGCAGAGTTAGTGGGCAATAATTTTATATTGATGCAGGATAATGCCCGACCACACACCGCAGCAATAGTTCGAAACTTTTTAGAAGCTACGGGTATCACCACATTACAGTGGCCTGCGAGAAGCCCTGATATGAACCCTATTTGTGGGATGAATTAGGGAGAAGGGTACGTTCTCGCGAGAGGCCTCCGGAAAGTCTCGCAGAAATGGCAGATGCATTAGTGGAAAAATGGGATCGTATACCGATGGAAACGATAAGAAACCTAATTTCCAGTATGCCGCGTAGATTAGAAGCTCTTAGAGTTGCTAGGGGTGGCAATACACGGTATTAAGCACTTATCCCAGTTTATAATTTTGTGTTTAATAAAAATGTTTTTTAAAATTCGTATCAGTTTATTTCACTACAAAACTGTTTCTCGATAAATTCAGAAAGTTGGTAATACGCAAGGTTTCAGCAAAAGAGCTGTAATTCGGACAATTTTAGAGATAAATCAATGAATAAAAAAACAAAATGCTCGTAAAAGGAGCGTCTTTCATACAGAGTGTAACTTTCTAAACTATTACTTGATTGACACACAGGGTGAGTCAAAAATTAAGAAAAAAACATGGTTCGAGTTTTTCCACTACCATCTAGGGAGGCTTTGAAAAAATGTCCACCTCTTTATTTTTCTTTTTTTTTGAAAGACAAAGGAATTACCTACCAACAAATAAAAAATAATTAAAAATCGACCCACTGGTTTTTTAAAAAAAAAGGAAAAAATTAGGTCAAAAATCAAATGCGTCACTTTTTTTGGGAACTGAGTGTAATTTTGAAGGCAAATGTCCTAAACGAACCAATAACCTAATAAATGAATTTTACTTCCCTAACCAATTATTTTTTGTTCTGTTTTTAAGAACTTTAATTATATTTTGTTTTATACATTTGTTTTGTTTCGGATTTTTTAATACTTTTATTTTTGTTAATTCGAGAATTTTGCAATTATTTGTAATTTTTATAAGGTAATTAAAATAACATTAAATCAGTAAAATAAACAGGATAACATGTCCGTTCCTACAGATTTGTGCGGTTTGCTATTTGGCCTGCTACGTGACCTCCAAGAGAGGGTTTCACGAAACGTCATGGCCTGTCAGTCCTGTCACACAAGAAGAAGAGGGGGAGTTTCAAAATAGCCGAAAATTGTGTCACGTAAAGTCTAAATAATTTGCATTAATATTCTATGTAATACCATTATTCCTAGATATTATTTATTTCACTGAACTGATTCTGCGGTTGGCTCCTTGTGAAACATTATTAAATATTATAAATATATGAAAGAAATTTGCTTTTTAATGTTTCAAAAATATTTTATTAGAAACTCTACACGTGTTTCGGCTTTTTAGGCCTTTGTCAAGAGTACAGGGAATACTGAACAGTAAAATTTGTGTCCATTGCTTATATAACCACATCTGGTACCTACTATAAAACTATTGTAAAATATGTTTTTATAAGTTGAATATTACTTTATTTTGAAATCTAAATTATTTTATTTAAAATATGGTGGCCGGTAAAAATTTGTTGTTCATTCGTTAAGTTTTTTGTTATTTTTAACAGCTTTACTTATTTCTAATTGTTCTAATAGATCAAGTTTCTTTCCTTTCTTTTGTGAATAGAGTAATTTGACATTATTTAAATCTATAAAATGACTGTTTTCTATACAATGTGTTGACATGCCCGTACTATATACATTGTTTACAACAGATTTCCAGATTTAATAAATGTAGCTTTTATTTGATTTATATTAAAAAATTTATATCATCTACTGTAAGATTAAAGAACTAAAACAAGAAAATTCTAAATGCCTTTTTTTATCAATCTTGGTTTCGTAAACAACTTTTAGACTAAAGACGTTTTTAGACTATTGTAACTATTGTATAAATTAAACAACAAATAATTGTGTGAAAATTTGATTTGTAAACTATTCTGTATTATACTATAAAATTTTAGATACAATAAATTAAACAAAATTCGGCACAGTGTCGCTCTGTATTAAGATTTGAATTTGACAATAATTCTTATGTTGTACCCACTTAATTGCAGTGCAATTCAGATTTAAGAACAATTTGCTATATGACACACAATGTTACTTGTTTAAAAAGTTGTTTCGAATATTGTTCAAGATTTAGTGTAGTCTAAAACTACCTTTAGACAACTAATTCAAATTATAAAATTAATGTTTATATAATATAAATTTTGCTAAGCAAAAGATTGGCCTAATCCTCAGCAACGGATTTGTGATTTGTATAAAACCACGTTTAGCAAAGTTATCTGAAAACTATGTGAAATTATTTTTGCCATACGTTTCGTCATCACAGTCTGTAGCGAAAAGATAGAAATTTATTTTGTTCCCTTATTCATAATTTCGTTTAAAAATATCTATATCAAATTGTATACCAGCGTCCATTATCTTCTAATTTTATATTTTATCAGTTTATCGGAAATTGGAATTTTGAAATAGAAATGACCTCAGCTGAACTTGACTTTAAAAGAAATTGTGCAAAAAGCTCGATCAATACGAAGCGAATCGTCCAAGCTATTTTAGGACATCTTGCTGGTACAAATAAAATCAATAAAAAATAAACTCGAAAACAATGAACCGAGAAACCGTACAGACTGTCTCAACGAAAATACCTTTTCAAAAAAAAAAGAAAACTTGGAATTGAGCATTCCAAGATATATTTTTCAATTTTTTCGGCACTTTTAGTTCTGAATAGATTTTGATTACATTTTTTGAAAGTTGCTGAATTGCTGAAATTACGGATATAATATCCAGTGAAGATGAAGGCGATAACTTAACATCGTATTTTTCGCATATAAAAACACGAGGTTTTTTTTTTCAGTAAAATGTTCTTTAAAACCATACGTCAGATAATTTTGTTTTTACGATAATTAAGAAACCCCTAGACAAAACAACATGTTATTTGCTACTATTAAATTTTGAGATGTGATGAATATAAGAGTTTTATTTATTTCATTTCTATTTATAGAGGTTACCTCTTTCACTTAATTTCTTTGCCGATTTATTGAATTTTAACTGTTATTTTATGTGACAAAAATTTTTAAAGAAAAGTTAAACTAAACAATAAATTCAACGTTAAAAATTGTTTGCGATTGTTTCAAGATCCGCTGTATTAAATAATAAAAAAAAAACACCCATTCAATTCGCTTAAAAACTGAAATTTTTCGGGGTGCAAACGAACACGCTATGTTAATTTATTAATTATTATCATTAAGGCTGCAAATCGTTTCTGTGTATCATGGTCGTAGAGTACAGATGTACTTACTATCGCCGGCATTCATCTTGACCGCCAAACTCTTTCTCAGTCCAGTCTATCATTAGCTTTCGAGTTGTGTACACGTTAAGTCACTTGGGCATATTGCATATTGTTTTTGTGTTCTTATTTTATTTGTTGTACTGTATTATTGATATTAATTTAATAATAAAGCATGGCTGACGTACGCAAGGGTATAAAACGGCCATTTGCTGATAAAGTGAATAAATTCATAGATGAATTCCCGGATTTATTCTATGATGGTGCTAAAATAATTTTTAAAGTGTGCGAGAAATATTTTGATGTGCTGGGATAAGCGTGATTGTGGACTTCACGAAAATAGTGTACACCATAAAAATAAAAAAAATGGCGTGCCTTCGACAACACAGTTTATGTTTGATTTACTATTAATGCTGATTGCCTGTGATTCTCCGCTGCACATACTCGATAAATAACCATTTCGAGAGTTCTGGAATAAATACAATGCCCAGGTGAAGTTACCAAGTCGCACAATGCTATGTAACTATCTACCAACTATACACGTAGACATGGTAAATTAGATGAAATGTGAATTAAAAAATACACGGCTGTGGTTATCTGTTGATGAGACAACAGATTGTAAAAAAAATCTATTTTAAATGTTATAGTACGAGTACTGGACCCTCTTATACCGACAGTTCCACTGTTACTAGCTAGCAAAAGACCAAGTCAGTGTACTAGCGAAACAATTAAAAGGGTCGTGCTGGAGACGTTAGAAAAATTTGAACTGTCAAAAAGTCAAGTGTTGATGTTTGTGACTAATGGCGCCGTGACAATGCGTTCGGTAGACCGTTCTTTGCAAGAACAAGATTGTACGTTAATACATGTTACGTGTAAAGTGCATGCTTTACATCTTGTAGCAGAAACTATTTGAAAAGGTTTTCCAAAGGTGCATGCATTAATAGCAAGTACAAAAAAAGTGTTTCTTAAATCTCCTAAACGTCTCCGTGCATTTCATAGCAAGTGTCCCGGTATTTCTGAACCACCACAGGTGATTCTTATACGTTGGGGAACATGGTTGCAGACAGCTTTTTATTATACTGAATATTTCCAACAAATAAAAGCTGTGATACTACAATTCAATCCAGATGAGGCTGCAGCTATTAAGGAAAGACAGACAAAATTCGAAGATATTTCCGTTGAAACAGCTTTAAAAAAATATTGCGAAGAACTATAAACCATTACATGAAAGCATAAAAAAATTAGAAAACAGTGCGTTGTCGTTAGCGGAGGCACTGCAAATTGTGGACTAAGTAAATCTACTGCTACACGCTTATAGGTGACGCAACAAATGAGCGCGTTAAAGAAAAGTTCGCAAGTGTGTTAAATAAAGACACCGGTTTTACCAAATTAAGACAAATATGTGATAGTGCAGTCCCAGATCCGTTAAGTGCGTTCAAAGACTATTTTACGTATGCGAGTATTACATCAGTAGATGTCGAACGGTCGTTTTCAAAATATAACAATACCTATATTTTCACCAAAGCGAACATCACTCATGGAGACAACCATAGAAACATACCTGATGCTGCAAAATGGCTACACATCTTCTCCAGTTTGTGTTAAGCAAGCTAGTTCATCAAGCTAGTTAAGAGGGTAAGTTTTACATACATTGTTATAAATTGTAACAGTTTATTGTTTCTCGTATTAGTTAATTTCGCGTACACCACTGTCCCACGGAACATTTTTGACAGCCCTAATTGTCATAATGATTCGTGTCTATAGATTTTTGTTCTTAATAATTAAAATAAATACACATTTTCTAAATAATCGCCAGTTATCGCAAATGAATTATATTTTATTATTATTTGCCATTTGTCAATATAAGTTTCCACTTTTATTAAAATAATCAAAAAATCTGGTTGGCAGGTATCTAAAACTCGAACAAAATACATTCTCGTATCTAACCGAAGCTCCAGACAAAATAGGGGTGTCAGGTAAAAGAATTTTGTTTATATTTTTTATGGTTGGGTTGTCTGCCTTTGCGGGGGTATTTTAAAGGTCATGTGAGGGTTGGGGCGACGATAGAAAGACAAATACTTACTTCAGATGTTCACTGCGAACGTGGGCCTCTATGGCCTCACAGGTGTTGGTGATTTTCAAACAACTGGGCCATGTGCATTGGAATACGATGCGTGTCACATTCTGTAACAAAGAAAAAAATGTCGATTAATTTTAATGGTGACATGTGACAAGTGTGGTGCAACTTCTAAAGTTTGTTTTTAAACGAGTCAGGTTATTTAAAAAAAGAAAGAAATGATAGCTTTATAAGGATTAATGAAAAAATATTTGCTAAATTCCAATTGGTTCACACAAAATAAATGAAACAATACAAATAAAATGCAATAGACAAATGAAATAATCCACTGTAATTTAATAAGCAAATCGCAAGTTTAATTAATTTGCTTCCAATGCAAAAGTAGGAGTCATTGTACAGAGTGTTGAACAAAACTGTTAAGAATTCGAAAAATTTACATTAGTTCCCGGTTGCCATTCTTCATATAAAATGTCGCTATTTCTATATTGGTATATTTAGAATTTTGGTTTCATTCTGCCAGGTTAACTTTTGGAACCACGAACCCATCCCATGAATAAAGAAGATACAATTTCTGTTCATGAAATATCCTGAAAAATGTGAAAAATTTGTAAAGTACAATGATTTGCAAAAAACTTCCTTTTGTCATTCGCGTGACATAATGATAAATGTAAAAAAGTAGAGTTTCTTTCTGCGATTTGTACATTTTGATGCATGATTTGTGTCTTAAAAATCCAAAATAGTTACTAAAAGGGCAGTTTTCTGTTTGGTATCCCTCTCTAACAACCTCATTTTTTATTGAATGATGGCTATCGTTTTTAGACTCACTAGTTGGCGCCACTGGCGAGTAAGGTCCTGTCAAAAGTTATTGTTAGGCGCGGAACAAGTTTATAAGGTTTTATTATAAATATTTCGTACACTAGTAAATAAAAAAAACTTGTTAATTATGCCTCAGTGTTGTGCAGTTCCATTTTGTCCGGAAACAAAAGGGGACATATGCTTCCGAGAGACAAAACTCGCCTAAAACAGTGGTTGGTAGCAACTCGTAGGGATAACTTTACTCCTTCGAAACATTCGTGTGTTTTTAAGGAACATTTTAATCCTGACGATTATTCGTTACCAAAGGAGTCTACTACAGAAAATCGTATGTAATAATCATGCATATTCGTTGTTTTCATCATGCTGATGCTTGATATAACCTAACTTTAATGACATAAGACACTTCTGATCGGTACAATAATTTCCCTACTGAGCAAATAAATTACCACTTTCCCCTTCTGCCATCATTGTGTTAAATGTTTATCAGATAATTTTTATAAAAATTACTAAAAACTAGCGTTGAAAAGCCATAGTAAGCCATTTAAGTATACAATAGAAAGAATTTTTTTTCAAATTATATTAAGTTCCTGGATGCATGCTTCATGTGACATTAAAAGATTTATTCACTTGTGTTTTCCGATGCCACTATAGAAAAAGTAAAATCGCTAATTGTAAGCAGCAAAGTTCTAGTTGAAAAATGTTATTTATTACTAATTCTCATTGTAATATAAATGTTGCAACCTTTAAAACTTGAACTGCTCATATTATTATATTATTTATTTCGTATTTATTGATGTGTACGTTTTTGATATTGGCATAAAACTGTGTCCAACAAATGATATAATAGAAAAGATTACCTCACATATTTATTTCCTTTTTTATTATTATTATGATATGAAGAGAACCTGTAATTTCTTCTTCAATTTTGAATGACAATAAAAATATAATTTGTATGGTTGTTTAAAAACGAAAAGCAATAAACTATAGGTTTATAATAGGCCTATGAATCATTAAAGAAACATTTACAAAATTCTTAATAAAGAGAAGTAAAGATGACAAACGGTAATAACAGTGAAATTGAACCATATTACGTAGTTGTAGTTGACTCTGAAATAAATTTAAAAAATTACAACGTGTGTTCTGACAACTGGGAAGTAGTAATTACGGTATTCAAAATGACTACTTGCGTGTGCTGGGAACGTATAATTAAAAAGTTGCAGATCGCTGATATTTTTCTACTGTATTTCACCGGGCCAACTCTACAATTATTAGGTATAATTAAACTTTTATTAATAGCAAGATGTAAACATTGTTAATTTAATAAGTATTATTATTGCCGATAATAATCACACTAATCACAAATACACTTTTCAAAAACATAACGTATTAAAGCAAATCGTATTATGAGCCACATTTTGCATGTGCGTGTCGGAAAAAGTTTAGCTACATCAATTAGTTTAAAAAGAAAATATTTTGTCTTTCATATTAAATTCAAATGTGCGAATGGCCACTCTGCCACATTCATACGCGCTGAATATATATCTATCTATCTATCTACAATAAGGAGTATGGCTGTGGCAGCGTGGCCATTCGCACAAAGCTGAATATAGATAAATAGATATTGAATTCAAATCAAATAATAATGAATTTTTATGAAAGCTACGACAACAGTATACTGTAAAAGAACACATATTTCGTATTTTAATGTTATTAATATTAATTAATATCAAATAAACCAAATTCCTGGTACGAGGCCTTAAAAGTGTAAAAATTGTATGTAGGTATACAAACAATTTTTTATTTTTCACGATATCCATGGAAACAAGTATTCTTTACTTGTTTTCTCCTCTATACTTTATATATTTTAGATAATGTGTACATAAACAAAAATACAAAAAAAAACAATTTTATGACACCTACGCCATAGAGACTCTATCTCGAAATGAACTATATCGAACCGAAAAAAAAACTGGGAAAAATGACAAATTCTCAGTGAATTGGACAATTAAAATTATATACCTGTTCTATTCTATACTTATTAAAATGTTTTTAGTATTGTGATTTCATATTCAGTATAAAAATTTCGCTAATATAATCCACATTAATATTTTTGTTTTGAAAGTGGTCCTTGCTATTTTAAGTAACCTAGAAATATTTTCTTACTTTTAATAAGTATTTTCGAAAAATTAGTGTGCGGTGTAGTCTAGTGTAGGGATGGGCGTGACGTGATATTCATCGTGTCATGACGTGAGTCTACCTCAACGTGTATGTTTACGTTTAGTGCGTGAGCGCTCGTGAGCAAAATCATGAATGTCATGAGCATGCGTAAGCGTGAGTCAAAAATTACTCACGCGCCCATCACTAGTCCAGCGCGTGCCAAGTCACTTAACCGTGTCCATGTTTTCTTTTTTTTTTTTTTTGAAATGTAATATAATTTAATTAAAATGTTATTGTTAATTTCGTTTTTATCCCTTCATACTCTTTGTTCGGTGGCCTATAACCAGTTAAGTAGAGATCCCGGGTATAAGAATCTACCCCTCTCACAAAGTTCTAAGTGCAGTGCGCCCAAGTGAGTGATTTAAAAAAGCGGACCGTTTCCCCAGGCAGAAGACGCCGCACACAATTTTCTCGAAAATACTTAAAAGTAAGTTAAAAGTTTACTTACAGTAGCTCTCTTCATGTATGGGCGCCATCGGTCTTCAACTGGGAGATGCGAAACAAACCCTACATCTTATTACAATTAAAAATTTGGGATTCACCCGTTTGGGTCTTTCCCTTTTTTCCGTTTCAAAAACGACAACTCGATTAGAATCTCATAATCAACGAAATTCAAAAAAAATATTTCTGAAAGGGGACATACTGGGGGAATGATGTACGATACCTGAAGAAGTACAGAACCTGATTGGTCACGTGGGTTACGATTATTTATGAAGGCTCGGTACAATTAAATACGTTGTTGCAATTGCATAAAAATCTGCATAGCACTATACGAGCATTGGATACTGATAATGAAATCAGTCAGTCTTCTATTGTGAAGGTGGTACTTGAAAAATATATATATATATGGCATCCGTACAATGTGACATTAGTTCATGAGTTAAACGAAGACGATCCTGACTGCAGGATTGAATTTTGTGACGGAGAGGTGCAGTATTTGATGCCGATTGTGCCAACCATATTAATCTTTTCTGATGAAGATACATTTTATCTTAACAGAACGGTAAAAAGTATTTGGAACTACTCAGTGACCATTTTGATCCTACACGGCTAGTGCTGTATCCTAATCACATCAAGACGACGACGTCATGTTCCCAATAATACTTTGTTGTGCCAGCAAAATGGAGCACCCCCCTCATTACCGCGTTACTATTCGGGATTACTTAAATGACATTTTGGTCACGGTCATCTATCCTCACATCTTTAAAATTTTTTTGTGGGGTTATCTGAAGAGTAAGATCTACTTTGAGAAACCAAATGCCATTGAAGCTTTAAAAGACAGAATCCGAAATTAAATCCTGGCTTCAAAATGTTAGGCAGAAAGTCATCCATTTGACAAGAAGTAACCCTTGATTTAATAGTGTAATGTTTTTTGATCTGATACATTATTTATTGGCGATTCTGTCAACTAGTTGTTCATTTGTTTCAAATAAATTGATAAAAATTCTGCAGCTCTCAATATTTTGTTCACATCACACAATCACATACTGTGCTGTATGCAGAATTTCAAGGATAATCAGAATTCTTAAACAAAATTGAGGGTTGCCATTTTAGAAAATGGCAATGACGTAACCACGGAAAGGGGTGTTGGTAAAAAATGACAACTGTCAGACGAGAGGGGTGTTGGAAAAATAAGGTGAAGTCTAAGGATTTTGGCCTAAGATGATCGCAACGTTCCATAATGTAAGGTGCTATTTACAAAATTTCTCACTGAGCTTTTTCTTGTCACTTACGATTTTTTTAAATGAAGTTCCTCTACATTAATATTATTATCCTGTCATGACGATGAACATTAACATGAGAAAATAATTTTAGTGGAACAAATATTCTACGACATGTGTACAATATATGTTTATTTTATTATGGGTTTTATGTTTGTTTTTATCTTCTCGACCTATTTTATGCTCCACATCAATAATCAACATCAACATGCCAACTAACAAGTTAAATATATGTAAATGTTTTGGTAATTTTAATAAATGTATTTTTATATTACTATCGCTAATTATTGTTTTGGCAATTACCATAGTGGAGAGCAAAACCTTTGTTCAAGGATGTTGCAACGATGCCAAGGGTACGTTATGGCAAGGACAAAGGATTTGTCCAATTTTGATCCTTACGTCCTCGTTCTTTGTAACGTTTTACCAGTTAACCGCTGTGCACGTGGCAGTGTCTATAAACATATCGACCGGGCCACCATTTTGAAACGTCACAACACACTTCGATCTAAGTCAGAAAGAGACAACACCAACACAAAGTCCTTTCCTATGCTCTCTTTGTTTGCACCACTCCTGCTTTGTTTGGATTCGGAAGAAATTATGCTTTTTTCTGGGAATACCGAACTGCAATTAGAACGGATAGGACGAGTTTTTCATTATTTAATTAGTAGTTAAGTTTCTTATAATTTTGCCTTACGTGTTTTCTTTATAAGAAAGGTCTATTGAGAGTCAAACGTTATCGGGTATTTTCTTTATCACTGATGAATGATCATACATACATTTAATGATAACTCTTTTTATTCATCAGATTAAAATACACGAGAAATGTTTTATGAAAATACGTCGATGATAATACAGTTATTTGGCAAAACGATGATGTAAGTTAAGGTAAATATAACATTGACCCAAAAACATGTAAACAAACTTTCGCCAACATATGTGTCTATTTTGTTTATGTGATTGTCAATAAAAATAAATGGAACGTTTTTACGCGAATCTTACAACAGTTGTTTTGAATCTTTTGTTTGATTAATATCAAGATTTCCCCTACTGTAATTATTGTACAACCCAACTGAATTAATAGTACCTAATTATTATTAATTAAATATAGTTTAACTTTTTATTACAGTAGTTTCTGTCGCCTTAAGTTCAGTCATTTTGTGTGAAGTCAGTTAATTCTAACCAGAAGATAAATTAGATTCAAACTATCTTAATTATTACAATGCAATGCGAACGCCACATTCATCTTTCAATATTGATTAATTCTTATTAAATAAATAATAATGTCCAAGCAAACAACTGTTATAACAATTGTTTCTTTAGATATCCATCTTATAGTTAGAGAAACTGGCCCTATTCCAATCTGTGTATTTCACATCCATCGAAAAACCGAATTTGTGTACAAATCATTGCATTTAAGACAAAAATATTGTTACTAGGACTAAAGGAGATCAAATTCTCTACCAATTTTTTTTATTTTTCTCACATAGTCAGGCAAACAGTGACGAAAGGTCAAATCAAAATGTTGTACTCTTAAGAAAAGTTTACTTTACACTTTCTAACATACTTATAATTTTAAGAATAATAATAAATAAGTAATTCAACCAAATGCAATACGATGCAAATATCCTATAATTCGTTTTCAGTCTCGTACCAGGCTTCCCCAGTTCAATGACACATCCTGCATTTCATTTGTCCTCGTATCTTTGCTTCCCATAAATCCTACGCCAGTGAGTTCAAAAAGGATGAAGTAAACTTTTCTCAGTACAAAATAAATTTTTCATTTGGGCTTTCGTTTCGAAGATAATATGAGAGAAAAGCAAAAACTGTCAAAATTAAATGAGATTTTGAAATATTTCAAACCGTGATATTGCTATTTTGTTTCATTCTATTGTAAGCTCCAATGTATAACATAATTTTTGAAAATTGTAAGAAATATTTCATCTACAAAACCTTCTGTGAAAAGTATATCAAAAAATCGCTTTGCCACTATATGCTTAACTCGTTTTTTAACTTTGGTGCACTTTTGCGATTGACAAACATCAGTACATAAGTATCCATTTTATATAATATTTATTGTAACAATGAAACCCCAAAGAAGTCACAATAATCAAGCAATGATCATATTGATGCACTCTAATAAACTAATTGCGATTATATAAAACAAAGATGCCTTGATAAATAATTTTCTTTTTACTTTTAATGCTCTCTGTTTTCATCTGATCATATCTGTTTTAAAAAAACATATTTTTACGGATTTGTTACTTTTTGACGGGAGTACCAAACTTTTCATTTTCCCTGCGATTGTGATCATATCTCCAAATCTAATAATCAGAGAGAGGGGTGTATCTGAACATGGTGGTAAGGAATTTTGTTTTAGTAATAACAGTTTTTATCCTAAACCCATTGGCACCGAATCTTTAGAAAAATTAATACATCTCCTTACCCTCTCCTCACTCGAGGAAAAAACTTATTTAAGACTTTAAAATACACCAAATAAAGCGAAATACTAGGTGCCTCGCCACATGGGCTTTTCTTTGGTACAGAAACAGTCTGTTGTATTTTCTCCAAAAAATGTAAAAACAAATCGTTGCGCATCGTATGATTTTTTTATATTTACATTTCCCCATTCCAACAGTAGCTTGCATTATGCATTTTGCGACCCCATATGCCCTGCCTGATAGTTGTATATATATCTTAGTAAATTTTCTTTTTACTGTATTTTAATTATCGCATATTTCTTTGTGAGAGATAAAACAATTTAATTATTATACGGTACTGTACATAATTTTACAACACATAAAGACCCTCTCTAAGGAATTTGGAAGCAGGTGTATTATTATGACTGAAAGTAAACTAAAAAAGAGAAAAACTGACTGGAGTCTCGCCGTTTCCTACATCGGCCCGTACAATGAACTCCCTTATTTCCAACAGGTAGAACGCCGCACATATGCACTCCATTCAGGGTTATGTTAAGAATAATAATATGAAAAAGCATCCCTAACATTTAAAATCTAGGGAGGGTTCCACAAAACAAAAAAAAACTCTTAGTTTCAGGTTTGTTTTGTTTAGTAAGAAATTATGTGACAGACAGAAAGAAATCCACTAGGGATTATGAAGGGTTCAAAGAAGTTTTATTAAAGGTTACACCCCGTTAAAAAGTTTTATCTTCTATGTGAGTGGATAAATATATTAGAAATGATCAAATTCAAATAATCTTTGTGTGCGAATTAATTATTAACTTACTAAAATTCTGAATCACACAATAATAAAATTTTGCATGTTAGTAAATTAAATTTATTTTGTATCTTAATAGTTATATCTAACTTGTGTTTCCTTTCTACTATTATCTAATTTTATTGCCTTATGCGTGTGAAATTAGGGCATTACAAAAATACATCATGATATTATAGTCACATTTCCTGTTATTTTTGAGGTTTCACGTGTGTTCCTAAATTTTAAACGAAAACAACATGCAAATAATCTTATTTCATATTGTAAATAACTTTTTGTGGTATTTTTTGAAAACAATATTATTCCAGATTACATGTTTTGTATTGACCCAATTTTAAACCTATAAGCTTTTATAATAATAATAATAATAATGATAATAATATGCTTTATTTGCCCCACAGGTAACACCCAATTACAGGACAATTTAAATTGTCCTTAAAAATAATTGTTATCTATACTTCTCTCAGGATATATTCCTGTGTCTCTAAATGATAAAATTTTAAAAATTGCCTTTGAACTTGCTCTAACGAGCCTTTGTGAATTAGATAGTAAGGGTTCCAGATTATGGATCCGTACTCAAGTTTTGATCGTACATGAGAATAATATAATGATTTTAAACAATTTAAATTAGTAAATGATTTACAATTTCTTATGATAAATCCTAACATTTTGATTGCCTCTTAAGATTTGATATGTTTATATTCGACAAAACTCAGTTTAGAATCAAAATATATACCTAAATCTTTAATTGTTTGTATGCGCTCTAAAACAGTGACGTTAATGCTGTAGTTGTTGTTAAAGCAATTTTTTTTGTGTAGGACACTACTTTACATTTAGCAGCATCGATACCAACTTTGTTCAGGCCGCACCACTTGCTGACGATATTAAGGTTTTTTTGAAGATATATACAATCGGTTACGGAATTTATGCTCTTAAATATTTTTAAATCATCTGCAAAGATTAATTTGTCGCACTTCAATTCAGTGCATAAATCGTCTATAAATAATAGAAATAGGAAAGTCCCAAGGTTAGAACCTTGCGACACTCCGTAAGTGGCTAAATATACTGACGATTTATATCCGTTGTAGAATATAAATTGTTGTTTGCATGTTAGATACGATTGAAAGTAATTTAATAGATTTAAATTAAATCCATACTTTGCTAATTGCTGTAAGAGTAATTGATGGTCGATGCGATCGAGGGCTTTGGTAAAATCGGTATACAAAGCGTCTACCTGTCCTCGTTCGTCTAGAATATTAGAAACTGTTTGACTGAATATTACTAAGTTCGTAGTAGTCGATCTGTTAGATACAAAGCCATACTAGTCTACTCACAATATGTTTTTAGCGGACATATAGATGCGATTGTATAAAATGATTTCAAGAACTTTAGCAAAATTACACAAAAGAGAAATTTGTCTGTAATAATATATTTTCACAGTTTTTTTATAAAATTATTTTAATAAAAACAGAAAATTATTTATTTTTTAGATGTTGAAATTGTTTTCTTTTTCAGTATAAATTTCTATTTTTTTTTTTTTTTTTTAATGTTGTTCGAGTTAGAGAGAATGCCTAACTCGTCGAACTACACTACATCACATACCACGAATAAAAAATGATGAAAAACAAAATAAACCCACCCATAATGAAATTAAAATAGGAAATTTATATTATTTTAACCTTGAAAAGTCCACATAGGACAATTGTTTATATACTTGTGGAAGTCCCTAGTAATAAAAATAGATAAGTTTTTGTTTTTTATGAAGAAATTGTTGTAATAATTGCTTATATTTGACGTATCGCCTTTAAAAATCGGTAACACCCTCGGTTTTATTGAAATATTAAACAGAATAAAAAGCGGTGTTAAGAATGCATTGGCACAATCTTTCACCAAAAAGGATGGTATGGGCCGGATATAATTTTGTTCTTTAACTTTTTTATAGCATCTTGAGTTCCTAACATTGAAATTTTTGTAATACTGAAAAGTTCAAAGTTATTATTGCCTACAGTCACGTGATTGTCTTGTGTAACGGTATATACCGAACAAAAAAACTTTAAATATGTTTACAATATCTTGTGGATTATCGTAGTTATTATCCTTATATGACATTTTACCAGGCATACTTGTTTGTTGCCGTTTTGATTGTGCGAATGACCAAAATATCTTTGGATCCGATGATCTTGAGGACTGAATATTTTAGAGAGGTACCTCTTTCTAAATCTGTCTGTTGTTTTATTAAAGTTCTAAGTCTTTTAAACTGTTCTAAATGGTGATAATAGTTTGTTTTTTTGTACTTACGGAAATGCTTATTTTTTTGTTTAATATTATTTATTATTTCGCTAGTGTACCATTTTGGATAAGTCCTTTTATAAATTTTAATTTGAGGTACATACTGGTCCAAATTACTGTACAATTTAATGTAAAATACTTCAACGGCTAAATTAACATCCGAAAAATTGTGTAAATAGTACTAGTCCGTTTCTAAAAGAGTATTTTATAGGGCTGGATAATTAGCTTTCTAAGGCAGATACCTAGTTTGAACGTTTTGGGGAATGTTGTATTTTAATGAAAAGAGCTGGGTGAAAAGTGTCCTCATGTACTAATGGCGCATTATCTCGAGAAATCTCACATGTTAGGTTTGAGAAAGCAAGATCAAGTAAACGACCTAAATTGTTGAATATTCCGTTATGTTGTTGTATATCAAAGAAGTTTGTAAAATTGGTAAATGAAATAGTTTAATTTCAAAAATATTGAATTGTTTTTCTTTTAACTAGTAATCCGCAGATACTGTTACAAATCCAAATGTTATGTCAAATTTCAAGAAAACACATTCAAATGCTCCAAAAAATCTTGGAAGTTCCAAAAAATTCTAAACAGAATGTCTATAATCCAATTGTACTGCGTGCCCAAGATAGTCGGTGCGTCCTATCCGACTTACCACTTATCAAAATGGTTAACAGAGGAGTTCGAAAGTTTACCCATCGACCCACCTAGTTTCTCTGTGATAAATTCAAATGATTTCATTAATAAGGTGGAAAATATCCAGTTGCAAGTAGGTGAAATTTTGATCTTTGATGTTTGTTCATTGTTTCCAAGTGTTCCGATACCACAAAACCTTGGACTACCCTGAGGATCTACTCGATTCAAACAATCTCAGTCAAGATCTCGTAAACTCACTAAACTTTGTATGAAACAAAATTGCTTTTGATTCAATGACAATTTCTGTAATAACATTGCTAGTCTCTTCATGAACAGGTCCGTAAGAAAAAGATAATAAATCGAGTATTTCCCCAGGGTTTGGCTTAGGTATGTGGATGATAGTTTTGCATTTGATATAAATATTAGCAACTTTGTTGCTAAATTAAACAGTCGTTTCGCGTCCATTAAATTCACATATAATATTGAGAATTCTGGCCAACTACCATTTATAGATGTATTAATAATTAGAAATAGTGAAAATAAGTTAGAATTTGACATAATTACAGAAAAGACACCAATACTTTTAGATGTATCTCTAAAGACTCACCATTGTGCTCAACACAATGTGGCGAGTTTTAATTTCCTAGTTTTGCCTATTAAGCTTCCTCCTCAATAACTGAAAACGAAAAAAGCATTGATTACGGATATAGCTGCGAGTAATGGATATTCTGTAAATTTAGTTAATAAAAAAATTAGGAAACGTGAATTTAAGTCACTTACTTTGCCTTTCAAAATGTAAGAGAAATCCGAAATTTGTATCGATTTCGTCAATCCTCGATTCACCCGTGATATTGGTAAGATTTTTAAAAATGTAGGTATGATAGTGGATCATTTTTTGGGAAATGAACTACAATTATTCGACCAAACACGATCGGTCAAGAAGAGGAAGAAATTATTGTTTGACAAAAAAAGGATATTTAATTGGCTGATCTTGTTTATTAAAATTTCCAATTTGAGTTTTTTATTTTAACAGAATATTATTAGGAGGTAAAGTGGCAATTTTACGGATCACTTTTTTTAAAGATAATTCCTTCAGGAGACTGGCTATTTCATATTGTTTTTCTCTTTAACAAATTTTACATTTTTAGGCAATTTCAGACAATTTCAGACCTGTTGAAACCATTCGATGACTCATTATCTGCTGCATTAACTGAAATCTTAAAGCAAAAAGCATATGAAATGTCGCAATCGTTTATATGCCACAGAATTGTCAACAACATTAAAATAAGTGCATTCTGGAACCGGTTGTACAAAACGGTTGAGAAGACAGGCAAACCCTTTAACAAATATATTTGTATTTATGAGTTGGCGAATGTAAATTTTAGATTGCATCTTATCTTAAGATAATTACTGCATACAATACGCGCTCACGTATGTTGTTTACGAATTGTAATACCTGTAAAATTCATCGCTACTGCATTGGCGTATACTGTAACCTCTGTTAGATCAAGTGACCGAGACGCACGTGGGGACTTTGGTGTTCATTGCTTCCAAAGCGGCGGGACAGGCCCTGCTGCGATGTAAACATTGCGAGGGCAATGCCCGTGTTGCCCCCCGGGACCCCACTCCCCTTCGTAAAGATATACACTTCTTTGTGACTATGCGATGTGACGTCACGTCTTCAAACCGCCACCGCTTGTTCAGGCATTACTAGCAACCAGCTACATATACATATGTATATGCAATGGATTAAGAATAATAAGATGCAAATACAACATAAAGCCTAAAGACTCAAAAAAATTGGTAAAATTATAAGGAAAATACAACACTTTATCGTGCAACAGATAGCATTGTTGCTTATCAGCATGTATGGTATGATTGACATATTATTCGAATACTATGGGAGTGTTAATTCTTAAAACGTACTTACTTACATATTACGAAGAAAATTCTATTTATGTATAACATAACTACTGGTAGGTATTATCTCGACTGCATTGTTAACCATGCCGCAAATAATATCTACTACGTATCTGTAATCGTCAACACAGGTATCAGAAAGTAGGGATTTTTAAATAAATTAAACACAAAATAAAGTGAGAGGACTGACGAGCGACGACTAATGATAATAATTATTCGTCAACACAACGTACCTACTGGTCTTAACCAGCTTATCTTTATTACTGCGTAGTTCGTATGTTAGTAAATTTAATGATGTATTTTTAGAAGAATTTTCTGCCAACTTGAAGAATTCTATATTTCTGTTTATAAAACAAACAACTAATGGGGTTGTTCACTCTAACTATACAATCTAGCCAAGAACTGTTGATAAATCACTAAGATATAATATCAGTTTCTATTATCATGTTTATATAGACAACTGAAACGACATAAGTTAGTGTAATGTTATTAATAATAAATGTCGTATAAGCCACAATAATGAATGAATACAATCCGACTTTAGCTGATAACCACTAGTTTTACTTTTGAAAATGTGAATGATTTTTTCGGCGTCGTTAAATTTTAGTAACAAATGTAAGATGATACAGAAGGTAAAGTTTATTTAGTTTTATATCAATATCGATGTACAACATGTATTTTTGGGCACAAGACAAATACATTGTCCCTGTATGTTTATTGGGTCTTATCATAACAGTGTAAATATGTAAATATAATATTCCTAGATATATGTGGACGAACGCTAAAACAGCCTTTCAGATGAGTAAAACTGAATTTTGTTTTTAACGAAAACAAAACAAGTAAAGAATTATATATGGAAGAATCATATAAGAATAAACCAAAAATTTGAGGAAATGAACATGGAATAAATTTAATAAATTCAATGGGATCTGCAATATGTTTAGAAAGTTAAGGATATTGGAAAAATCACACGAATACATCTTAGCAAAAAAATGTTTTCTTGTGTAAGGTTGCATGGTCTTTAGATGTCCATCATAAAAAAAGCTAGGTCTCTTTGTCATTCTTGATATCATTAGGTATCATAAGGTTAGTGCGAAAATTAAATTAGGGTCAGATATTTGGTTTCTAAAAACCTGAAAATTTCGTTCAATTTTTCCAAATTTCAAGTTAAAATTCCAAAATCTGCATATATATATCAAATAAAGTTACAACGTTTGCAAAGCAGAAATAGGCTTGAATTACAAGCAGTATGGACTTTACAAAAAGCTTACCTATAATTTAAATAATTTAGAACATGAACAGTGGTGTGACTTTTAGAGAAACATGTTTTTACCAATTAACACTATATTTATTAATAGAATGTCATTACAAGATAAAAACTCAAAAGATTAATTAATAGCACATAAAAAAAGGGTACCTCAAAAAGTTCTACCGTTAATCATTCCTCACAGTCGGTTGATAAAGAAGAGATTGCCCTTCTTAATAAGGGATTATATTTTGCATTACCTGCTCTGAAGGCATTTTAGATGTTATTGTTGCATATGTTGAAAGTGCAATTCAATACCTTACTGATTCGTCTAAACGATTTGTCAGGGAAGCTTGCAGAAATCAAATCTCGAAAAATATTGTCACTAAAGTCAACAGAAAGTCAAAATCCACAAAGGATAGAAAAATTATCAAACAGTTGCGTGAAAAAGATTGTTTTTACTTAAAAGCTGATAATTTATTTGAAATAAAGAAGACTACTACGAGAGGGTAGACAACCTGATTAATAATGATCCTTATAAGAAATTTCCTAAAAATCCATCCTATCAAAAATGATAACTGAAGTAAGAAATGTACTTAAATCCTGCAACAAACTTATTACTCCATCTTTAAATAGGAGGTTACAATATCTAACCAAAGTGTACCTAGATTGCACTGCTCGTCTAAGATACTCGAATCAAATAATCGCAGTCAAGATTCGAAATAGAAGCGAAAAGATAATTCGAGTATTTCCGCAGGGTTTGGCTTAGGTATGTGGATGATAGTTTTGCAGTATTTGATACAAAACTCACTGATATTGACAACTTCGCTTCTAAATTAAACGGTCGTTTCGCGTTAGCTAAAATCACATGCGTAATTGAAAATTCAGGACAACTACCATTTTTAGATGTATTGATAATTAGAAACAGTGAAAATAACATATGCAGAAAAGATACCAGTACTCAAAGATATATCCCCAAGGACCCCTACCATTGTGTTCAACAGAAAATGGCGAGTTTTAATTTTCTAGTTCATCGCCTCTTCAATAAGAAAAGGTTTGAAAAAGAAAAGACATTGATTAAGGATGTAGTTACGAGTAATGGATATTCTGTAAGTTTGATTGATAAAATAATTAGAAAACGTAAATTTAAAGTGACATTTCGAAATTCCTCGACCTTTCAAAATGAAAGAGAAAATCTGAAATTTGCATCCATTCTATAGAATCCTCGATTCGTCCGTGGTATTTGTAGCATTTTTAAAGTTATGGTTATGACAGTGGTCCATTCATTGGGAAATAAACTACAACGTTTAAGCATTTCAAAAGACAAAATTGAAACAAATGAAAAGTCGGGAATTTACGAAATTGGCTGTAAGGACTAAAGTATGTTGGACAAACTAAACAATCAATTCAAACTAGATTCAAGCGGGTATATGGCTCATCTCAAATATGGTAGAACAGATAAGTCTAGTGTTCTCTTTTGTATCGCATTCTTGTTTTTCTAATTTTCGAATAGATATAATTAATTCTCATTCATTAATTTCGTTCTAGTGTGTTTTAAACGTATTCTGTGGAGTTTTTGTACAAATATGGAAGCAAGGCGTCATTTATCACAACCTGATGCTAAGAGGGCCATTGGAATGCTCCAAGCGGGCTTGCATCAAATCGGTATTGCTACGGAATTAAGGAATTCAAAGAGTCATTATTAGGCTTTGACAGCGGTTTTTTGGAAACCGATTCTGTACAAGAACGACTCAGAAGTGATCGACCCCGGCTTACATCACCGAGATGTGTCGCTATTCTCGACTTACAATAAGAAGTAATCTTACTCTTTACACTTCTCAAGTAAGAAGCACCTTACGTGTAGCATATGGGGTTACAGTAAGTGTCCAATCAGTATGCAATAGATTCCAGGAGTTTTGCCTGTCAAATGACCCTTCATATTGAGCTCCTCGGTTATGTCCATCTGACCATTCAGCCCGATTAAAATGGGTAAGTGATCTTCAAAAGTGGAACATGGAATGGGGTTCCGTTTTATTGAGCGATGCCTCTCATTTCGGCTTACACAACGATAGCAAATGTCTACGAGTTTGGAGAATGTTAGGGGAGAGATATAGCCAAAAATGTATCCAACCCACAGTAGCTTTTAGAGGAGGCAGTGTTATGGGATGAGGAGGAATATTTGTTGGAGGACGCACCGATCTGTGAGATAATTAGATAAATGCCAATGATATTATCAGTGTGACAATCTTTCAAGCTGTCTACTATTTTTCTGAAGAATGTTTGGATTGTGCTAGAAATTCAGATAGTTTTGAACTTGGAAAATTACTTCGCTAAAAAAACCATATGCGCCTGTCGCCCTTTTGAATTAATAAACATTATTATAAATACCTTCGAAAAAAATAATCATATAATGAAAAGTGTACTTACTTTGCTTTAGGAAACATTGCCTGCAAGGTAAAAAAATGTAACAACAAATTTCAACCAGACAACAGGATCATTCCCTAAACATCAATTTATAATTAAAATATGTCATAATTATATCTAGGAAGCTAACTACTTCCTCAATTAAATCGTGGGAACCGTAATATATAATTTATATGTATATAGTCCTAATACACTCCAAGTATATTACATTTTTCTTTTTTGATAATGCTGTCATAGAGAAATCCAATATACACAGATTGCAAATATTGACATTGAAATATTCTATCGTCTATTAATATAGTTTAATAAATGTTATCAAAACAATTGAAGCGTTATGTACACATTATGATGAGGCATTATCTTCTGCTGTTATGTAAAACAAATTACAAGAAGGTATGTGCATTATTTTACTACTTTTCGCTTTCAAATCAGCAATTAGTGCATTATTTTAAATAAAATGGTTTCTAAAAACATTCTTCGCTTTCACTGTACTGGATACCCGAAGGTCGCTGACTTTGTGGATTCATCCCAGCAAGCCGGGTGTGGGTTGATGACCTGGAATAGTAGGCTTTGGTGGCCAAGGGTAACTCTGTTTTGTTTTGTTCTGACATATCGCAGATTGTGTGCGCCTAAAAAAGCATTTTGCAATTCTGCGACCTTACAATCTTTAGATAACAGCTGATCTCACACAGCTTCATTGACTGTACTTATCACGCATAAAGATTGTGATATCTTGATATTCAAGGATATTTTTAACACACCTTTGAAATTTTAAGTGGTTACATATTTAAATATTCATAGTATGACATTTTATATAATAATATATTATATTTATCATTATACCCATTGGATTTCACCTTGGCTAGAACAAATGGATAGCAAATAGACGCAATCCCCATAAAATTATCGTAATCCTACTCCTTTGCCATGAATTTTAATACATTTTTTATTTGCTAATTTGAAGAAAGTCAAAATATTGATAATTCAAGGCATTCCACTAGTCTACAAAATGATGAAATTAACATCATTAGGAAATTTATTATTATTTACAATATGCCAATTTTTATTCTCATTATATTAAACCGGTTTTTAAGACGTGTCAACACAAAAACAAATAATAGCCATTTTACGTTTTACCAACTAAAACTTATCGATGCATAGACACGCGTTTCTGAAATAATAAATCTGTTAAATTCATAAACAACTTTATTTGAAAATTTCACATGAGCATGAAGCTAGCTAATACTTTTTTTAAAATATGTATATTTGTTTCCTTGGACGCTTGTTAGGTAGGTTTACTAGCGCTCATATCTCAACGTCCTTGGCAAGGCGACACGTGCCAATGTTGAAACGCAGTACGCGATTTGAAGGCTGCCTGCTGCTACTTGCAGTCCAAGATGTTTTGAAACGAACTGGACAAAGTTTACAGGCAAAATTCCAAATAATTCATAAGATTTATTATGCTATATCGCTGATCTTATTACTTCACGGCGGAAATATCCCAGTTACGATAATTTTAGTATATTTTATGTAATAATAAGTAATATCATATCAATACTCTAATTCTTTATTGACTATTGGCTGATAACAAGTCACTAAATGTATTTGAACTTATTGACGGTATATCAGATAGGAATTTGATAACTACGTATGTACGTTATTTTAAACAATAATTAATGGTAAACGCAAACATATTTAACGATCTGAAACAATAAAATATAAACAATAAATAGAAAATAAAGATATAAGTAAACATGCAAATACAAATCAGTAGCTGTATTAAAACTTCTTCCTGAATTATATAAGTATTTACCATATTATGAATTAATTGTTATAAGGTGTTTTTTTTTAGTACAAATTAGGTATGAATGAATTTATTGTATTTTGAGAGCCATTTTTAAGATGCCTTGTAGTGTTATGGTTACTTTGAAAAAAAACTGAGTTTCTATTCCAAACTGCCTTTTAGACATAGTAGGACCGTTACGATATTATGAATCTGTGTAATATGTATCATTAACATATGTACCTTGGTACAATTTCAGAAAAAAATGGCTGACATTTTGTCAGAACAATCTAGCAAATTGAAGGAACCCCGAGTTTATAAACTGACCTGTCCGAATTGTAATGAATTTATGTAGGTCAAACTAGTCGTTTGGCCTAAATTATAATGTGTACTTTTAGACTCCAAAAACAGATTCTACCTTTTCAAATCATATTTCAAATTTAAACAATCTAGTAAAAGAAAAAGCTTGCAATTGAACTTACTAGAATCCATAGAAATGTTTAAATCAAACAATCGTCCCGGAAAGAATAACCAGTTGGACTTATCACTTCCATACATCTCTTTTTATAAAAATTTCCTTAGTCCTCAATATTGTAGTAAAATAGTTCCGACGTTATCCTAGTCTGTAAATCCAATTTGCACTCAAATGAATTTGATATTTCCCATCTTTACCATAGTAGCCATAAATAATTTTAGTATAGTAGTATATTGCAATTTATTTGTATATCCATTCCCTTTGCAATTGCTTGAAGATGGCAAGTGCCCAAACTGCAGTAGCATTAAAATATAATAAACTAGTGCTGAGAAACAAATTATTAATATGTGTTTAAGAGCTTTAATTTTCAAGAAGATTTAATCATCATGATTCTATTGTTTAGTTTGATGATTCTAATGATAAACAATCCTACAAAGGTTTTAAATAAATCTGGTAGATACATATACATATATGTATATCTACATATAATAATGGTAGGACAAGTTTTTTAATCTGAAAATACATTAATACAGTAGCTATTATCTTATGGCACTGAATTAATATATAATAATAATCAAGTAATCTGGCAGGACCACAAAAACAGGTGAGTTGACATATTATATAATGTTACATGTGACTAAAATACTAAAATAATCAGTATCCAAGGCCCACTGCCCACACAAGGCCAATTGGTATCTCTCAGTCCCTGTTTATCATTAGTCATAGGAGAAAAAAAGTTGGATGCCAAAAATTCTCCGGCTGGAAGGTTCTTGTAAATGAATTTTCAATTAATAGCCACTAGTAACTACATATTTATCATTGGTAGAACTAATTTTAAATTCTAACATTAATTTTAAAGTATAAGATATATCCTTGTAACTGCATACTGTGGTATATACAAAGTAATAAAGACGGTTTAAGAAACTAAACCATTAGAAGACTTTTTAAATAACCTATTCTGCTACAGTGTATGAAAACAATCCAATAAATTATTTATTTATTATTTATTTACTATACGATTTTCTATTATTCAACAATTTGAAAATTTCTGTCTAATAAACAAATTACTTTTTTATGCCCCTTAAAAAAAGTGGTCTACTACGATTAAAAATAAATGCCAAAAATGCATAGTTAAATCATTTTAGGCATTTTTTTTTATCAATTTTATGAGTTGTTTAAAATCATCCCAAACAAACAAATCCAAAATTTGGTTGAAAAACAATCTCAAAAAATTTGGAATTTGAAAAGGAGAAAAACGGTTTTGAACCAAATTTCATATTTTTAAAATATTACCATGGCCAAAACAGAACCGTCACATAATTAATTTTTATACAATGACCTTTAAAATGCAGGTAGCTAACTAAATTTTTTTTATTTTAAGTTTTTTAACAGCTGTTTTTAACCAAATTTTGGGTATAGCATTTTAGGGTGATTCTGTCGAATTGTTCTCATTAAAAATTTTTGAAAAACGGTCTAATTTGATTTACCATACGGTTTTGACATTTACTTTTAATCATAATATGCTACTCCTGAAGTGGTTTGGAACCTTTGATGTGAAGATAACACTCACGTAGTTTTCCTCAAAACACCATATACTGCACTCCTCGCGTTTCACCAACCAAATTGGTATTATCTGAAGATGACTGAAATCATTTTCAGATGATGCCAACTTGGTTGACGAAACGCGAGGAGTGCAATGGTCTTTCTCAGTGTTTTGTGGAAAACTACTTCAGTGTTGTAGTATGCTATTTTTTTACAATATATAAAATGAAGTTTGTTTATTAAATAGAACTTTTCAAATTGTATATTAGGAAGACAGGTTTCAAATTTGCTTACAAATAAATAATTTATTGGGCTGTTTTCATCAAAAGTGGGACACACTGCATCTACAGGATGAGTTCTCATTAAATTGACGATACACAAATTGCTATGAGTTTTCAATATGGTTGTTGCAGTACTTCGAACCACTACACTGCAACACCGCTAGCTTTAGAAGCAGAGCTGCCTGTCAACTTAAAACCTTGATGGATGTACGTAAATAGTTACGACCTTGCCTAGTCGTTTGTTTCGTTCGATGCGAGGCGTCACAGTTTTAGATTGCCGGCCGGCGTTTGCTGCAGCTAACATGATCTGTCATACAATTACGTAATACCTATTATCAGCCTTGTGGCTGGAATTCTATCTCATCTCATCCAGTGAAGGTGACCGTTTCCTATGAAATTTGGTCTATTTTCAATGTTCATTATATTCAGTTTGTATTCGTTAGCCAATAGTAAATGTCAGATTGGAAGTGTTTGCCTATATAATAACTTAACATTACAAATTTTGTATTTTTATCTCATCAACCAATATAGTACTCATCTTGGAACAGAAAACAGCAAAAGTCGGAAAATTTTCCAACAATCCTTAAAATTGGCACACAAATCGAGTGTCTACTTCAAGAAAATTAAGACAGTAAACTGGACCTACCTAACCCCGCTTCCTGCTAATTTTTTACCCAAGTGTTTCGTACTCTGTTATAAACTGTAGGGACATCTTGACACATGTTTTTTTTTTCTAGCAGATTGATACAGTGACTTGGACAACAAGTTTTTAGACAGGGTTTTTGGAAGAAATCTGGGAGTTGGTAGTACACTTTTTATTTCATTTGTAAATTTGTCTTTTACTGTTTTTCGTTATAACATAATATGTTTCAGTACCTGATTTCGAAAT
This sequence comes from Rhamnusium bicolor, assembly GCA_029963845.1. Lineage (NCBI taxonomy): Eukaryota > Metazoa > Arthropoda > Insecta > Coleoptera > Cerambycidae > Rhamnusium > Rhamnusium bicolor. The sequence continues at coordinate 540,428 of JANEYF010001276.1, read as the reverse complement.
TAATTTATTTTATTGACGTTACGACTATTATATAAAAACTACTGACCGAAACCGTTAATTTTTTACGAATAGTAAGTATCCTATTTAAATTTCTTTTAATATTGATGCAATGTTTACTGACCACTTTCTCTTTATCAGGAAGACGTGTTAAAGATTTATTGATTATTGCAGAAAATAGAAATCTCTCTTCCTTGGGCATTATTTTAATGATAGAAATAAAATACCTCTATTTGTAATCAACTGCAGAAACAAATATATCGTAAATAGTAACATGGTGATTGTAACTGCACATATACAGTGTAAGACTTTCCTAAATACGTATTATAAAATTAATAAAAATCGAATTACATATACATTTCGCTCTAAATAATTATCACAGCGAGCATTTCTATTTAAAAATATTTTCCGTTTCTTAACTACTAGTAATAAAACGCAAATTATCCTAAGAGTATTGCAATTAAATATTTAAGTAGGTCACACTTAGGCCGTATGCATGATTTCATATTTTTTACCGTTATACAAAACAAATATTTATGTAGATATCACCGATTTATCTTTAATTGTCCAATAAAATTTCTTTCAAGTAAAATATGACAGTATTGTAAAGACGACTGTCCAATGAGGAATGGAAAAACTATTAATAGGATATTTCCAAACAAATGAAATGCATTTTTTCTTACTCATTTCATACAGGCAAAGCTTGATGAAGTTTCAGATATATTTTTAGCATGTAAAAATACCTTATGCTATTAGATTTCGGGACAAGCATAAATTAAGTGCATTGAGAATAGCGAAAATGGTATGTTTAAATATAATAATAATAATAATAATAATAAATGTCTTCATTGTGTAAAATAGAAGGAATTTAACACAAAAGGTTAGTGGTACAGTATACACTGATATCAAAACTACTAACCTAGGATACCATTGGTATAGTATTAGTACAGTATATAATATGCAATATTACAATATGTGTATATCTAACGTATATCTAGTTAAGTACATGTATCTACAGTATATGAACATATAATATATATCAAAAACAGTATTTATCTATATGATGTCTAGATTTTATGTGGCAATAAAACAGATTTACATGAGGTCAAATTGTACCTCACGGTTGGTTCCTAGGGCCCTTTCTCTTATATAAACTTTATATAAATTTTCTTAACTTCTTGTATAAATTTATACGTATATGTTGATGCTCATTACATGTGAAAACTAACCTTAATTGTTCCCAAAAGTGACATTATTCGCTACAATATGAAATATACATGATCATACTCACCCTACATAGTCAGAATTTATTATTATTTAACAAATTTTAGAAAAATCGTTAAAGAAATCGTTTTTTCACATGAAATATATAATCATACGAAGCCTTGTAACAAAAGAAAATATATTACTTAATACTTTTTTTTTTTCGTAAAACCGATGCCGAACAGTCCTCCCGTGGACTCCGACACCTCACGGGAGTAGCGCTGGCGTATTAACTACAGCCACTCCGCACATTCCGCAGAGTTAGTGGCTGTAGATATCAGAATCGTCTGCCCTAAGCAGACGCAGAGAACCTAGGATGACCTGCATTTGGTCTGCCAGCCACGGCTGATTTTTGGCAGGCCCAGTATGGTCCTCAATTATTATTATTCTTATTATTATTCTTATTATTATTTTCAGTTTATATACAGCATGTAAAATGTTCTCTTTCATTCTGAAAATAAATAAGAAGAAAATTAATATTTACCTTCTTTTTCCTTGGAAGATCATCTGGATAATAGTCCATAACAATCCCTTCATCGGAAACTGAACTCGATGAAGGGTGCGGAATGGGGCGAATATGTTCTAGGCGGTGGTGATGGCGTCGATCTATATGATGCAGAACTGCTACTGCTTCCAGGAGAAGTACTGGCATATGAGAATGCTAAAATGAAAGAAAGGAACTCTAAGCCTAATTATTATGCGAAATGTGATTAGTAAACAAATAAAAATAAGTTGGAAAGTAGTTTCCTATTTAATTAAATAAAAATGCAAATAACCGATTACAGCTAATAAATTTTACATTTTTGATGCAAGAAAATAAATGGCTTTCGATCAGTTTAGTTTTTTATTTCTAGCGTAGCGAAATAAATAGAATAAGTATAGATAATGTGTTCTAGATATAAGGAGGTTCAAAAAATGCCTTTCCCTTTCAGTTATGTTTCGCAATAGCGTATGGAAGTGACGATAAGCAAATCTACATAATTTTACTTTTACTTTCTTTTAAATATATATTAAATATACATTTTCAAAATGGTTTCCTGATTTATTGAACACAGATAATAAAAAATGTAAGTATACCCGATTTTCTTTTCTAATCTTATACGATTAATCCCACAAATAATTACACTATTAGAGACTCGGAAATTATGAGGAGTCCAGAGCATGGTCTTAGTTGCCTGATCAAAAGCAATGACCAAGGGGAATTAAAAATGACTCCAATATAAAAAATAATGGAATAATCCATATTTTAAATATTCACAATAAATTAGTGAAGTCGAAATGTTTTTTTTGCTCAAGCTACTTTCTGATTTTTTTCAAATATAGTGCCAAGGTCTATGTCCCAATCAGAAAATGTAATATGAAGTTTTATAATCTATTCTGAAAAGAGAAAATCCCACTTTGCTAAACAAATTGTTCTTTACATCAATACAAATATGACGCAATTCCAACTTAGAAATAATAACAATTTTTTTGGAGACATTTTGCTGTGAATATACAAGTTTAGTGCAATTCTAAAACAATTTTTGGCCATAAGATACTTCCTACATATTGTACTTCCGTCTCCTGGTATTAAATTTAAGTTTATCTTATTGGATAACGTAAACATATTTGAATTCATATCAGAACTAAAAAACCACAACCTAAAAATATAGTACAATGATGTCCATTGCTATTTATAACACCTTTTTTAGGTCACTGATATTGAATTTTCCCGTTGAAAATAACAGTTTGCACGACCACCTGATTTCCATAAAATTTGCATACCAACGAATATAAATAAAAACTTTTTCATACACACTTTTACACCCAGCATGTGACTTTATATCAAAGATATATTTACAATCCCGTTAATTCTTCATGACATTCTTGCAAAAATGCTCGTAAGGACATTAGCATAAGTAAAACAAACAAATGTTAGGGATTTTGTTTGTTTTAGGTTTTTGCGATTAAATTGTTAATAAAAGATTCATATTCAAATTTTAATGTAAACACACTATATATTTATATTTAAATATATATTCTTGTGTATATATTCTTGTGTATTACAAGAATAATATATTTTTAAAATAATGAATGTGGAACAGATAGAGATACCTGGCAAAATTATTGGGTACCTACTTACATACCAAAATATGACCTTAATTACCTTTGAAATTATGGAGAGTAAAATAATCGCTCGATAATTATTAGGAACGGGTTTCTGTCCCCTTTTTTAACTACCATTTGTAGGGGTACAAGCCAATTTAATCGAGATCGAGCGTCGATTCACCATAGAACAAAATAATGAGGCTGGCTGATGATATTTTCGGAAATCGAAATTAAAGAAGCACGAATAAAAAAACAAATATACAAGTCGATGTAGTAATATAATTATTTCTTTAGCAATCGTTTAAGGAAAGTTGAATAATATAAAAAAGACGCTTGTATGTTGTGTCTAAATGTATTAATTCTGTTACCCAGATTGTGATTTATGAATGTTGGCACAAGAAGGTGGCATCTATCTACTTAATATCGATATCCCTAACCACATTTAACCTTTGCTTTTCAACATAAATGAGCATAATATTATTATATATAATGGACATAATATTGTTGTAAACACATTTTCTTAAATAGGTGGAGAAGATGTAAATTATGGGTAAAAGATATGATTATGTAGGATATCGACTTTTTCAAAATAGACCATAACAATGTTCAATTCATCGATCTTAGGTAGTACTTTTATTTTATATCATTCCAATAAATAAAGAATATTTTATTTTCTGGCTATTAATTTATTTGTTTAGTATTATTTTTTATGCTATGGAAATATATCACTCCGTTCCAAATTATCAAATCAAATACTAACTGTGTTCAATTGGCGCGTGTTTTTTACGTAAGTGAAAGACTTCTCGCAAGTTTATACAAATGATTTATGGTGACGTATACATTTGCTGAAAGGGGAAGGTTAGGTAAAAGTGGAGTCATAAGTAACATATATAGTTATTAGTTCATATAAACTAGCAGAGGTATGCGCATGTCAATTATAATATTTGACGTGGTTTACGATCATTTATGAAGGCTCTGTATAAGACTCTGTCTTTTGACTCCATTTAATGAACATTTTATTTTATAGTTAAAATGTATTTTGTATCTTGCCATTTTTTGTCATATTTAAAGAATTTTAAAATGTGTCAGTTTAATTATGTTTAAATTTATAATCAACAAAAGCAAAATTTAATTCAGATTCCTGCACCATCTAACAAACACAATTTATAATTTCTGTTTTATATGCATGTTTCATAATAGAAATTTCTTGCTAGGTGAGTTCAAATACGATTATAAATAAACAAAACGTATGACATCTACCATAATAACCGCTAATTTTGCAAGGCACGTGTTTGACTTTGGTGGAACATGCACGCGCGCTACCTCGCTGCAATGGTATGCTTTTTGTTTTATCAATGTCGCAGCACCCTTTGTTGGTTTGTACAGTCAATGTTATTTATTGATTCAGGCTAGGTCGTCCTATATACGGAAAAACAATTACAAGAGACAAAGAAAATAACACAACCACTTACATTGGGTGATATTTTGGTCGTCATACATGTATGACTAACAAAAACCGAGTGTTCTTGTAATTATAGGCAAGTGTCCACCTAGATTCTTTGTTTTGTATCTATTTTCATTGATTTTTTTCATCATCATGTTTAGTGTATTTAAACCAACAAATGAAATATTTCACATTTATATATTAAATAAAATACATGCTTTATGAAGCCAGTATTAATAAATTTTAGTAAGCAGCGAACTTCAAGTAATACGATTTTTAATTTTGATATGGAATAAGACGAAAAATGATGCAAATCTCGTAAGTTTTAATGATGATACTCAGAGTATTTAGTTCTTCCGGGCGAAGTAGGGTTTTATAGCTACCAAACGACGATTCACGGAATGTGTCAGGAATTAAATCTGAATATATACCGTGTTAGTTTTTTTCTAGATTTGACCATATTAGCGAATTATAGAATACTGTTCTCAATCGTCGTTATAGGTAATCGAATGGAGAAGCGATATACTGAGGCAAATTTTACCAATTCTTGCATTAAAAAGATGAATCAAAACTGTGATGACATTGGAATATCCACTGGTTTAGGTCGTCCAAATTTGCATGACAATCACAAAATAAAATATATTCTTAATGAATATTTACTGTTATTATTAACGTTGGAAATTGGGTTAGTGGTATTGCTTCAAGTATAAGTTAAACAGATTTGGCGTTAACTGGTTTTAATTCTATGTAAAGTATATAAAAAGTTATCGTGCAATTAAGATAAGCCGATTCGCGTTTAATTAATTACAGAGTACTATTGTGGTGTTCTTTTTGAAAACACAAATATTTCATTAGAATAATGCACAATACATTATTTATAACCAAAACAAGTATGGATTAAGAAAACGCTTTTTTATCTATGGGCGATGAATGATGACTAGATGAGTTTATAATAAGTTTAGTGATGACGTATTTTTTGTTTGTCCATTCACTTTAAAATTGGCACTAGACTTGAAGGTAACTGGTACAAATATGAATTGTGTCTAGGTACGCAACTTTTTTTACACTTTCATTCAACAAGATATCATCTAAGGCCTAATTTTAAACAATAGCAACCTACATGAATGAGAGGAAATTATGTTTTTTAAGTAACATATGGGTATTTATTTCATCATTTATGATTATTACGTATTCACTTTTTTTCACAAATTTCTTTGTTATGGCAGGAAGGTATAAACTCTTAACAGTGCATATCTTTCCACTTTTTAACCATTTGTATTTTTAACAGAAACAGAATTTTAGGAACTTTAAAATTTGAGGTTCTTGTATACAGGCTTTTCCAAAATTAATAACAGCTATTTGGTCAAATATAAGAAACGAAAGTCCTACAAATGTATACACTACACAAAAATACCATCTAACATTTAAAGCCTTTTAAAACGCATCTCTTAGGGATAAACTGAATTTGTAATAATCATTTACACATTTTAATTTTACCAAAATTTCAAATTAATTTTACGGTGTGTAGTTTCATTTAAAACTTGCTTTTCTTAGTCGTACTAAAAAGTAAAAAATAATTTCTTTGTTAATAAAAAAGCCAAAAAAAATCAAGGCGTGCTCACTTTGTACAATCTGCGTACAATCATACAAAGTGCGCATGCCTTGGTTTTTTTTTGGCAAAGAAATTATTTTTTATTTTTTTAGTACTACTAACAAAAGTTAAGTTTAAAAAAAAATTATTTTATTTTTTACAGTAAAATTTATACCATTTTCTAGTTGAGTCCTGTTCTAATAGAAACCGCCTTGAAGAAATAAAGTTGGTCCGCCCTATATAGTATTTAGAATATTTATTTTTGTTGCATCATACTCAACCTTGAATTCTTTGTTTATTGCATTAGGCAACTATGTTTATAAAAAATTTTACGCATATAATGTAAATTCTGTATTAATTAATTCATTGCTTAATAACTACCGAGATCAAAAAAATACTGTTAATAAATCTGTAATATCAATGATCATACCATTGAGATTTGGTGAGTGAGGGGAACAAGAGAGACTCATTAGAACCAAGGCTGCACTGCATTCATCCATTTGACTGTCTTTTGGACTATCATCCTGACTGCTACTAGGGCGTCTTTTACGAGATCTGAAACAAATATGGCATTATATGTATATGATTCCATTGGATATTAGAATACTTATAAACTAAATCCTAACACAAATAATAGCCGGAATCACATGACAATATTTTTAATAAAAAATAATAGTAATATTCAAGAAAAATCAGGTCTAAAGGAAAACGTCAACATTATCGAGATCTCACACAATACAAACCTTGAAAAAATGAAGGCGACTCTCGATTTTTCGTTTCGACTTGTGTAGTGTTGTAGAGGTTAGGTCAATGTTAAGGTGGAATACAGTACGAGTATGGTACATATTTTGTAAGGTCAAAAATAAGAAATTAAATTTTTGAATAAAAAGTTTTAAATTTTGCATATTATGTTGTCAAAACAACGTCTAATACTACATTTGTCCGTGTAATAGCAATCGTAATAATTAAAAATGCACTACTTATTAAATAGAATACATATGTATAAATGGATAATTTCTTAGTAAAGATATTGACATTCGTTATAAATCGTGTTATGTTCAAGGTCTCGGTTCTTTTATCAGAGCTGAAGTATATTTAACACTATTTACAGAGAAACATTATTGTACGTTATAAAGATTAATTATTATAGTTGGATGATAATTAATGTTCCATATTGTTTTATAAACTTTGAGGATGAAGTCTAAATAGAAATGTAAGGATTGTAATGAATCTTACCCACGCACAAAATACTAGCGTAGTAAATATTTCTTACTTTGTATTAAAATTTTCACACATTTTCATCAAAACATTCATTTTCTCTAGATTTCCAAATAATAAATTGGCTAACTGGAACATAACAACAGCATGTTATCTAATTAAATAACTTTCATTGTAAATTTGTCATTTCCAGAAAAGAATGAAGATACTTATACCGTTGATATATAAATAGGCATAACAACTAAATACATATAGGTAGGTGGTCATCATCCTGATGACTGATGAGACATGTTTCAATAGTTCTTTGAACTTTCGATAATCAAGGGGCAATGTATTCTCATAATAATTGATTTAATATAAATAGGTTATATGCATGATATACAATTATCGACTGGCCTTTGTTTTTTCTTTTTAAAAGATATTAGAGGCTTCGCCCTAAATTATCCCATGACCGCATCTAACCTGTTTTCAAAGTGGTTATTTTTAAACGTGTATGCTGCTTGTTGGTTTTGCAACTTTATATTAAATGATTAAATCAAGTTTTACAAATAAAGAATTATTGGCTATAGATCGTTTCGAATTTAAACTATAGTATTTTAGTAAAAAGAACAATATACACCGTCAAAGAGAGACGACTTGCCAAATATTTATATTCCTATTTTTAGTGCCTTTTTTTTAAGTAGAAATAATTTAATTAGCAAACACTTCTTACGTCTAGATTTCAGCGGAATTTTCAGGATTCAGGGTCCTGCGATTCTAAATTTTTTGCGAAATATTGAGAACCTATGCAATTTTCGAAAATATATCCAGAAATAAAGAATATCGCTAAAAATAAGTATTTATTACACATTTAGTTTTTTCAGTAAACCAATTCATCCAAATATTAACAAATTTTTTTCCCTTCTAACATCTCATTATAACAGCATTATAAGTGATGTAAAAATGCTTGTTTTGTTAGTTATCGTTATTACCAAACCGATGTCACTAGATCTCAAGTGCTAAGCTGGTATTGTATGTACTGCGTACATCATATTGCAATTCTGACGTAAACAGACACAAATAGAAATCAGAATAATTGGCATCTTGTTCGTATAAAAGTAAAAGGACGCGTTTGGTGTGAATAGATGAGAATGAAAGTATCGTAGCAATGAACGAGGTCGCTACCAAAAAAGTGATTGTAAAAATGATGTTTAGCTTCCGGTAAAAAATCTTCCGGTAATTTTTATTTAGTGCACTTCCTATTGTATATCATCTGCCCACTCATAGGACAGTTATTTGTCTATAGATAAGACGGTGAATATTTCACACCACAAATATTACGTATATCATGACTTCCTTTTTACGAAATTAAAGGCGTAGGTATTCCAAAGAAAATAACTCATACGCAAAACCATATTTATCATGAAATAATTGCAAATAAAATTTGTGGTGAAACTGCAATTGCAATAAAAATAGTGGAAGTCCCACATTGCGTTACACATTCAAGAACATTATTGTGTGCTATTTTCGAGTATATGGGTTTTTCATTTAAGGAATATTTTTTAAATTATTGCAAATGAGAACAAAACACTATCATTTTCATTATTTTAATCTTTTTTCCAATTTATACCGATTATATCCATCATAAATTTTAGATAGTAAGAAAGTAATTTTTTTTCCTGGAAAAAAGCAAGTAATTTTTTTCTTTATTTTTTAGAACGATGACCACTCCTTAATAAATCCAAAAGAATTTATGTATGAGTTTTCCCCCTTTCATCAATGTGGAAATGATTGTAAAATCCTATCACTTGACAAGAATTTGAAAAGCTTCCATCTGTAATATTCCTAATCTTCCGCTATGGACTGTAGTATTATGTAAATCTGTTTGTTTTATCTGTAAATTAGTAATTAATTTTAGGAACTGCAACTGTTCGAATTGGTATGTTCTCCCACATGCAAGGGAGGTTTATTTTTCATTACAAATTTAAATTTTATGACTGCGATTATGACAGCCTCAATGGAGCTTCCCTTAATAGAATCATAATGCAAGTAATACGAATAAAATTACAAAATTCATCACAAAAATATGGACAAAGGTAAAATTACGCTCTCTGGAACCAATTTCTGTCAAATCAACTTTGTTGTATTTATTATCAACTTTAAATTTGTGAAATATTCTTCAAATTATTATGAAAATCGTTTTTGACCTGTCAAAAATATATGATTTTTAGTTCAAGTTTAACATACACCTTCGAAGATACTACATTTTTCCTATTTTTAAAAGTAAAATTTGTTCCAAAATACTTTAACCATTGTTCAAAACCGCCACTATTCATCGAGTCATTTACAATAATAGGTACATTCCCAGATAGTTCCCTAGAGTGAAATTTTTTCTGAATGAAAAATATTAAAATAAAAATAATGCGCTTGTGTTGCCATGGTATTTTGTTATTGATATTCTAAACACGTTTATCCAATCAAGCGTCCTTTGCCAAGTACACGAGCAACTTACTGAAATCACGTATTTATAGAAACTATGGTCATAGTACGAAACAATTTTCAGTGTTAAGTGTGTAGAAAATCTAAATAAAAACATTTTTGCCACTGTTAGAGCGTTCAAGCATGTGGATCACAAATATTTACTTTTCTAACCTTGCTCACTAAAACCGTCGCATTCGGCAGATTACAAAACCATTCATGGGATGGGCATTCATTTTATAATTATCGGATTGAAATGGGCAATTTTCATGGTTTTCAAAGTGAATCGCTAAATTAAAGGAGATATGTATGACCCGACCCTATCGATAGGTTTCATTTAAAGAAAGTTTTTCTATCGTTAATGTTCATGCAGGTATTTTGAAAAAGTCACTTAAAACAGACACACTGCATACACATAAATATTTAAATTAATAAAATAATTAATTTAATTATTTAAATGTTCTCATGAAATCGATGAATAACAAACTAAAATGTAGGTTTTCGTTAATAGTGAACATGTGTATGAATCCTCCAAATTACATTATTACTGCGAAATGACGTGATACACATTCATTCGTATTACATAACTTGATTGTTGTTAATTAATCAATTAGCTTTTTATTATATTGCAATGTCACGGTTGGGCTGAGTTCCAAAGCAAACAGAACAAATGTCGCAGAAAGTCCACGCATATTCTAAAGGTCATATTATGAACAATACAGTTTATAATTATTATGATAATTAAATACATACTCAAACTTGAGACTGCGTTTTTGTTACTTGGAAGAAAATGCGATCTAGAAAAGTGGACAAAGTTGTTGGTAGACATCGGATATTTTAGGTTTAGGTGGCCAGAGATGACCTTACTGATATGTCAAATTTTTAATTAAACATAAACATAAAACACACCACATAAAATAGACAACCCCCAAAAACGCGGACACAGAACTACTACCTTCGACTTTGTCAGAGTCGAAGCCGGCTCTTGAACCCGGGAGTCGGCAGACAGTAACGATTTTGTACATGTGACAGTTTATACGCGTATAGACGTTATTATTTATATCAGTCACCTAAAAAGTCAGATGTCTAATTGTTACTAATTATAAATATATAAAACATAAAATATGTCATACCCATGGTGATATGAGGGAGCTGGCACGTCAATGGTGTGTGAGGCCGTTCGTTTCCGATCACCTGCCATATCCGCAAGGCGAGCAAAATCTGTATCTTGGTCAGCTAGACGAGCAGATTTCCTTGATTCTAACAGTCGGACTTCCTCAAGGCGTTTTTGTACCTCAAATGGAGCCTATAACAAAAAAAGAACACCAAGTAAATATGGATATTTTAACTAATTTTAGTGAAATCAGAATCATAGTGTTGTAAATATTCACAAGTGTGCTGATACGATTGTTATTTTTATTAATTAATATACTTTTTTTATATTGAAAAGGTGTTGGAGTTTTACTGGGTAGGTATTTCACACTACTTTTACCCTAACGATAGATACTAACTTTTAGTGTATAAAACAAATTCTAATAAAGTGAGAAAAAATTCAATAAATACTTCGAGGTATTTTGTTCAGTTACCATGCAATTAATTCCACATTGCGCCTAGAACATGGTAATAATGGTAATATTCCTTACTGGTTAATTTATGAGGTAAAACTGCATGTTTAATCCAAGAAAAAGTAATGAAACATTTTATTCATGTTCTCTGTTTGTGTGCTAATAAAGGTCAAATAATATAGTCGCCAAGCAGACTGAGGTAGTATTATCTCTACACGCGAATATATGTAATAAACTTTGAACAATAAAATCATTGCGTCAGCAACAGTTTTTACGACAATAATAGTCATTACACTGTATATATTTTAAAATTTATAATAATAAATCTCATTTCAAAGTGTATGATGTGGTATAATTAGTTGAAAGGAGCTAGAAGAAATTGTACAACAATTACTATCTAGAATTTTAAACACGTCGATGGAAAATTCCAGCAGGCAAAGGTAATTACATGTTATTATCAAAATGAGGATAACATTTTAATGACACAGATCGTAAAACCTGTAAATTGTCAGTAGGTTCGGGAAATCCACACCACAAGATCAAAATACAAATATTCTTTGGTGTTGTTAAAACAGGTTTTTGTATGTTAATCCAATATGTTGAGAGTTTTATTTATAAATTAATAGGTTCGTCACTGTATTTATCTTCATTATGTTTATCTATTAATACATCTAATCTAGAGCTCTCGCAAAAGCCGGCCGGCCGGTATATCTAAATATGTCACAAGAAAGGCAGAGGAGGCTTTGACTCAGGCAATGAAGCAAACAAGCTTTTGACGTCATTAACAAACAAAAGCATTATCTGACTGATGGCTACGACTACGCACAATTTGCAGCTGACAAAATTTAAGCTTGAGTTCAAGACATACAATGATCATAGACCAATTTTCTCTCGCTTCAAATATAATTTTAGTGTGTACATACAATGAGAGATAATTTAATGTACAAATATTATTGTTACTAACCTAGATGCAGTTTAAGATAACTGCCCATTGTTCAACTGTTTTATATCAGTAACTAGGCAGGTACTAATAAAGAATTTTAAGATGCTGATGCTGCCTTAAAAATTACTCTATACCTACATGGTGGTTCAGAAATGATTTTTTTTTTTGGTGATTTTGAATCTAGGGTAAAGACAAATCTATCTTCTTACGCTAAATTGAAAATGACAAATATTTATTTGTTTTTTTTTACAATACCTTAACAACGGCTTAACATTCTTTATATAAGAACAATTTAAGTTTTTATGTTTATTTTAAGGGACACTATGGACCCGAAAAATCGAGCTGGAAATGGAATGTTTCCAAACAAAACAATATGACTCAGTGACAGTGACATTAGTGACTTGCCTTGTGGTGTTATTTGTAAGGTATGTATTTTACGATTGCTCTGTCTAACCTTAATTGTTGTTAAAGTATATATAATTACTACAGATATGCATTACTTATAATTTATTTTGACCAAAAGTAGATATTTATTTATTAATTAATATAATACATTTTAAATTAATCTGTTTGTACTTGTAAGTATGTTGTTATTAACTGATTATACTTTTATTAGTCTAAGTCGTGTTGTTTTGTTAATTCAAATGTGTAAATTACAAAACATACATTATGAGGAAATTATTGTATGATTTCGTAAAATGAGAGAAAATAAGTTTAAAAAAATATTTTTTTTATCATATTTTATATAAATTCCATATAATAATAGCAATACAATAACAAATGGACGAAAAATCTTATTATGATTTTTTGGATTTGTGAAAACCTGATGAAAAATTTTAACGAACGACAAACAAAGCCAACAAAGCCATTTGTTGGACAAAAGCATTTATTAGAAATTAAAAAGTTTCAATTTGTAGACCTGCACTTTAGAATATCAAAATAGTTGTATCAAAATTGTATCAATAATAAAAACATGTTAAACTGTAATGAAAACTATTTTATTATTTCATTAAATAGAAAAATTTTGCGATAGTGATTACAACAAAAAATTCTATGGAAATGTCACTTTTCTTATGTTTAATTATTAATTTGTTAAAATAGGTTAAAATTACAGTAGGCAACCATCCAAAACAATTTTGTTTGTAAAAAGGGATACATTATTTGTGAATATTCATATGTAAACGTTTAAAATGTGTATATATACATAATCATGACACAATACAAATAGTAATTATTCAGGACGTTTTTAATTTGTTATAACGGTTTTAATATTTTCTCGCAAAAGATGAAGGCAACTTTTACTATATACATAATGAGAATATAATGTAAGAAATCATTTTGCCAGAATCGTGAATAAGTTTTATTTGAAATAACCTTGAGAAAAATCCCTCATGATAAAAAAATATATATTTTATCATTATGGCTGCATATTTTTAAAAATTTTTATTGCATTATCAGTTACTATTTTTTCACATTTTACAAATATATTATTGTATGAAATAAATTCAAAAAAATTTGTAGTATTGATAATAAGCTATTTTCAAAATACAAAAAAAAATTTAAATTCATAGTCGAAGTTCAGAATCGTTCAATATTTTCTTGAATAATTTGATTATCTAATGAGTTACTCTGTATTATTAATTCTATTATTTATTCTTTATCTGGCCATGATATAACTAGATATATATAAAAAGTTGGTGTCGATCAGAATTTTTTCCTTTCGAAAGCTAAATTTTTTTAACAAAAAAAAAAAGATATATAAAACGCAATATAATTTTCTTACAAATGTTCTAACGATACGTAGGGATTTAAGATTATCATCTAGTTAGGAATTAGAATCTGATAAATAATTTTCTATATGTTTTAAACGTAATAGTCGATTTTGCTTGTGAAAGTAAGAGGGAAAGTCGTGAAAGTGTAATAATTGCAGCGTAGTCTTCTTTAACAGGTGAATTGAATACCTAAATCCTAATCCAATTATGGAATAAAAGCATGAGGTTAATTCTTTTTTTTTTACCTCACAAAAACATATTTGCGAAATAGGAGCAAGATTTGCCGGATATATTACTATCAAACTGGTAACCTTCGATCTGATTTAGGATAGGTAATGAGACAAACAAAAAAATTGGCAAATGTTACGCTTGAATGATGTCATGAAGCATGTGCGGAAAAACAGTTAAAACAAATATAGCGATGCCGTTAAAAGGCCGATCGAATTGGGTCAGTACATTCGCAAAATACGATCAACGGTACCATGGTGTAAGAGAAGGCTTGTTGTGACGTCACCTCGTCGCAATCGTGTCCGAATTTCAAGAACCAGGTGTAGATGAACCCATACAATTCTTTCAGTTGTAATTATAGTAATTACCCGACTCGTATGAATAACATTCTCACTCTTAAATTTGAAACCATTGTAATGGTTTACTTTTTAATCTGGAGCACACACAATGTGTTTACTACCATTTTAAAGATGTCAAACTATTAAATTAATTCGATACCCCTCAAGTAAACTGTTTTCACTCTTTATCACATCCCGGCGTGGGTTGAAACCTTTGATGTGAAGATAACAATGATGTAGTTCTCAAGAAAACACCTAAACACCATATACTGCGTCCGACG
Source organism: Rhamnusium bicolor (assembly GCA_029963845.1). NCBI lineage: Eukaryota > Metazoa > Arthropoda > Insecta > Coleoptera > Cerambycidae > Rhamnusium > Rhamnusium bicolor. Next base: position 525,243 of record JANEYF010001276.1, on the reverse strand, counting down.
CTCGTTTCGTCATCCAAGTTGGCATTATGTGGGGATGATTGAAACTAATCTTATGCTAACAGTATATCCTGTTTATACCTAAACTATTGCTACGATTCAGTGAATTTTATAGTTGTTCTCAAACTCATGTTGGGCAACTATAGATTTCCTCATTCTACGATATTTGATATGAGCCAGATGTTTCTTGAATCTAGTTTGAATTGATCGTCTATTTTGTCCAATATACTTGTGATTAGACTCCTTACAGCTAATTTCGTAAATCCTCGACTTTTCGTTTGTTTCAATTTTGTCTTTTGGATTACCTAAAAACTGTTCCAGTTTATTACGCGATGAATGAATCACTGTCATACCTATATCTTTAAAAATTTTACCAACACCACGGGTGAATACGAGTGAGCTGGAAGGACTATAATCAAAAGTATGTTGGACAAACTAGACGATCAATACAAACTAGATTCAAAGAACATATGGCTCATCTCAAATATGGTAGAACAGATAATCTAATGTTGCCCAACATACATTTGAGAACAATAACATTATCATTCTCTCAACTTTATTCAATGAACTACGATTTTTCAGGTATTGTCGCTTGTAGCATTGGGTTATCATTGGTGTTTAACTTAAAGTAAGGTCATCGTGGTCACCAGACGAGCGACTTCATCCGAAATATACAATATACAATATTTACTTTATATACGTTGAAGTGAAACCACTATGCAAAATTCACGTACGTATGCGCGAGCAATCAATTTGCGTCCTGACCAATATAATGGTTCTCGGAGGAATAAGAAGCACATCGTTTATTCGTTTTGTGTATTTAATACGGTTCTTGTTATGTTCTGAATTCTAGTATTGTTATTTATTCAATAATACAATGTCGTTTATACTAATAACAAATTTTAAATAAATAATTAATTTCCTGGTACGCCTATGAAGGAGTTTAATGGGCGCACCTTTGACTGATAACATATGTAGTGTACAAAGTGGCTACAAGGTCGACCCCGAATATTTTATTAAATGTGTGACGTGCTTCAGATATGCAGGCACACCGTCATATGGCCTCCAATATTACCACATCTACATCATTTAGAATTTTCTTTTGATGTTTTGTATACTGCCCCTATTAATACGGGAAAACAAGTTATTAATACATAATAGAGAATGAGTACAAAATGTTGAACATCGGGAAGAACTATCACACAAATGGAAAAGAAAATACAAGAAATTCATACAATTATCAAATCAATGTCTAATGTTATTAATGTGTTTAGTGAATGTGTCTTAGTGCACTTAAGATGGCTAGGTAGGGTAGGTATATTGAATATATTATGTGGAGAACGCCCGACATATATTACATATAGGGTGTCTATGAAAGGTCCGTCAAAAAGCCACCACATGTACTATGTGTATTAAAGTATTACACAGAGTACATTGAAGGAGGGCTGAATTTTTGCATCGTATCGCGCGCATTGTTGACCGCACGACAGTTAAATGGAAAATGAATTCTCTATTCTGCCAACGCTAACGCTGACCACCAATGGCTTGTCTGCCTCTAAATAATTCAAGACATACTGTATTTACGAGAGTAAAATAAATTGATCGAATTCAATTAAATTGGTACAGTTGGTAATTTATCCTGCTATAGTGTGTTTCGCCTTGTTCTCTTGGATAAATTAGTGAATGTCATAGGGGACGAATAATCGGGTTAAGAAAGAGAGAGGAATTTCATTTCGTGAAATTGCCAATAGAGTTAATAGGAGCCAAAGCACTGTATTAAATGTTGTCAACTGTGGTTTAAAAAGTCGATAATAACAAGCGTGAGGTACAGGACGTCAGCGAAGAACAGAATTGCCGTCTTAGACTCTCAGCTCTAGAGATCGATTTGTGACAACACGGTCAATTGCGAATCAATGGTTTGCAGGGGAAGGACGACCAATAATATTGAGAACTGTATCTTTAAACTCTTTTCTTATCGCCCCTCTTGGTGCTCCTCCCACACTGATCACTGACCCCAACGACTGCAGTGGTGCAGAGAACGACTGCAGTAGAATGAGGAATGTAATGAGATTGTATTTAGTAACGAGTCCCGTTTTTGTTTAGCCGTGGCATAATGGTTAGCACGGGTGAAAAACGACGCAAAGGAAGACATGTTTCTCAATTTTCTGTAGCAAGGCATGTGCATCAAATTGTGGGAGTTATGGTTTGGGGAGCCATGGAATATAGTAGTAGGTCACCTCTAATATTTATTAGGGAACAAACCGTCTATCTTCATATCCAAGATTTTGTGGAACCTCACCGTCTGCCATATCTTAGAACGCTTTCCAACCCTAGTTTTCAACAAGATAATGCCCGTCCACATGTGGCAAGAGTAACTTTAAACCACTTTCAAGATTTTCAAATTAATCTTCTATCGTGACCACCAAGATCTCCGAACTTTTCGCCTCACTGATAACTCACGCTAACGGCTGCAATATTGCAGAGAACGACTGCATTGGAATGAGGATTGGAATGAAGAATGGAATTAGGAATTGAATGATGTAATAACGAGTCCCGTTCTTATTTGACCATGCATGATGGTATTGGGTATGAGTGAGAGACGGCATGGAGAAAGACGTGATCTTTACTGTCTGTGGCAAGGCACGTGCATGGAACTGTGCACGTGCTTGGTTTGGAGAGTCATTAAATATGGTAGTACATCACTTCCAGTATTCAGGAACAACACGACCATCCATCATTATATCTAATATATTGTGGAACCTCATCTTTCATATGTTGGGACGCTTCCCAACCTCGTGTTTCAACAAAATAATGTCCATCCACATATGGCACGGGTAACTTTGAACTACTTTGAAGAAACCCAAGGTAATCTTCCACCGTAGCCACTGAAATCTCCAGATCTTTCGTGTATTGAACATGAATGTCATATCACGAATAGAACATTGAGAAATTTATTCATTCTCCTACAAAAATTTGGAGGCTCTTCTGCGTGAAATACAAGTAGTATGGGATGAGATACTCCAAGACGACATCAGTCATCTTATTAGGTCTATGCCTAGATGAGTCACTGAATGTGTAACGTATCGGGATGTTCCAACACATTATTAAGTAAAATTCGATTAGTGTTCATTATATTGATTTGAAATTTTAATCATTTACTTCTACTGATTATCCCAATATTTCGTATCCAAACTAATAAAATTGAGTAAATGCTACTGGGTTTTATGAGGTGACCTAGGGAATAAATATCTAATTTGAGTCACTGGCAAACAGCAACACTCAGGTAAAACGAAAGGGCGAAGAGGATGCGGTTGTTTTCTACACATTCACCTTGAAATTGTATCGTGGCTAAAGGAGCGCACGTTGCGATTGTGTCATGTATATCTATAATAGCCTCTTTTGACTGTATAAATGTTAAAATGTTTGTAGTTATATTAAGAATTTGACCTCAATAACATGCATACGTCTTTTGTTTCAAGTGAAAATATAAAATTCATGGCAGGAAAAAAGAAACTTCCAACGCCTTCGCCCAAGCTATTTCACTATTTAAAAAATTGTAAGAATTCTTTAGCAATCATTTTACTAGTGTACTTCTTTTATTTAGCACAGCAGACATTTGCTCAACGTATGTAAGTGTCACACAGAGTGATGAAATCATGTAGTGAAAATGGTGATACCGTGTCAACATTGTCAGCGTAATCTCAACAACTATTGCGATCTATCATCCATGGTAAGACTGAAGACAGAAGACTCTCACTACTCTCCTACGCTACATTACTAACCTTCAATGTTGTGCAACGAATTACATAAATACATCTTCAGACGCCAACATTCAGATTGCAGCATTCGAATTCTTTGCAATATTTATAAACAAAGTAGAGCTGCCATTGCCAATTAAAAACTGTGTCACGAAGCCGGTGAATAATATGAAGGAGGCGCAAGTCAACATCGGCGGAGGGAGACTATGCAGTTTGCAGCACGTGTTGCCCAAATAAGTAGGTCACAGGTCGATACTGAATAGGGTCGTACACGCGTTGCCCCGGGTTTCTAGGGCATTTCGCGTTCCATTTTACACTGCAACTTGCTGTTTATTTTATACCATTCCAGATTAAATGTTCATACACTTGATACTTGACACTCCCATGAGTCTAAGCTAAATATAGCAGATGGTACACTGTGTGGAAAAAATAATGAGAGGGAGAGAGAGAAATCTTAAATATAATCGATATTTATCCAGTTAAACAGTATAATGTGGTTTATTATAATTTTAATTGCTCGACAAATGGTTTCTCTCCTTGACCTCAAAAACTATAAATTTGTACATCCTTAGATTACGGCCAAAGTATAGATTAACTCATTTCATGTCTGTTTCTTTTCAACTAGACTTGCAAGAGCTTCATAATAATTATCTCATCAACATCGATTTCATAATAAATAAGTGCCTGTCTCGATTAATAAAATAAAAACAGTTGCTGTAAATGTTCGTCATAAATTAAATAGCTTTGTTCCAATTTTGTAGGACTGAAGAGATCGTTTCAGTGTTGACATACAAAACTATTTGTCAGTATTGAATTTTTAATTTGTATTGATCATACATCTACAATTTTGGGTATTGAAATATATTATTATCTGTATACAGCATGGTAGTAAGTGAATGAAGGCACGCGCACAATTGTTCTGTTCACCAAACAAAGGGGACTATCCGCGCAAAATCGAAGGAAGAGAGGAAATATTTTCCATAAAATTTCAATATTCTACTGAGAGATAAAAGTTTGAAGTTAATAAAATTATATACCGCTGCATTTCCCGCATTAAATAAATAATTGTAAGTAGACATTAATGGAGGAAAAAAATGACAAAAGTGTAAGCGAGGAATTAAAAAATTAAGGCTTGTCTTTTTGTGCAATACTGAAATCGAGGCTGAGATTTTTTTTCTAATACCTAGTACATCTGAAAATGGTAATTGTCCAGCGTTTTCAATTTCGTAAAATAAAAAGAATAAGGTATAATTTCGAAACAACGTTGTCTACATCAGTGATGTTGCTATTAAATAAAATTATAATTCACACATCTTAGACAAACTCTAGGAAAAACTCGGAACTCTCCTTTTGCTTTCATTTTGAACGTGTTCATAAAGAAACTGGCAACTCGCAGATATTGAAGTGAATATTCAACACTTGTAACATATTTAAGAGTACTTTCAACGCAAGCAAAATTTAACACAACAGTTAGTTATTTTCCAAAAACTCGCAAGAAATGACTTTTCACAATGTCGACACATTCTGAGGAATATTTTCTTTCAATATGCTGTTGATAATTTTTTTATTTTCTTAATAGACGGCCTTTATGGTGACAAATAATTTATTTGTAATCTCTTGGTCCTCTCGGATCGTTATGTTTAATACATTGCGTAAAGTGAATATCTATAAAGTCCGACACATGAACTCATTTACTCGTTTTTCGAAATGCCCTATTGAAAAGAAAATTTCTATTTGAGAGAATGTTAAATTTTCCAGGTCAATAACATAATAACAGTTGTGAAAAAAATTCTGTTATTAATGTACATATTTGCACATTAAGGCGAAAATTTCTGTTTCATTTTTTTTAATATGATTTTTTTTTTTTTGATTTTATGGAAACTCTGTAATGAAATCAACACGCAAATGTGCGCTTTCTTATAAGTTAAAGAAAATTTGTTTGAATGACACACTTTTACAATAGCCTTACTTTATTAGCTTCTATAAAGTAAGCCTTATATACCAATATATGTATGTTGCTAACGGTTTAATTATATTTTGTATGCAAATGTCACAGCGTTGAGTGTAACTGTAAAATCAGTACAGGACGAAAATGACAATTTTCTAAGGAACCAATAAGGCATAGTCAGTAACGAATCTACAGAAATATTATAGATTAAAAGTAAAAGGCAACAAACAATGTAACAATAAAATTACTACGAGGATAATGAAAAGATTTCAAAGAAAAGGGTTACAATTAGGCAGAGGATTTTGAATCGGGTAGTATTTCTTGTGTCATACACCGACCTTCAATCACCTAAGCAAATATCATAAAATCAAGTAGGTGGTAGATTAAAATCCGAAGGCAATAAACAACCTAACTATAAAGTTACAAGACTGATGGAGAATGAAATAATAAGACAAAGCAGTGGCAAGCTGGTCACGAATGGTTTTCATGTTGAGAACCCATTTCAATTAAGCGGGAGTGTTTTCCTTAATACTGCTGATGACTCCTTCGGTGAAGGGTATTTCTGGGTTTATGTGATCGTATACTACTAAATATCTAAATCGGGTCTATTTTGGGAACGGCAATATTTACTTTGAAGGTAGTTTTTGTTCTTTAACTGTAGAAGGAGATACCAATTGTCAGTTATGATATATAATTAAAGAACACAGAAGAGACAAAAATGGACAAATAAATCATGTACATAAATAAGCTAAAGATTTTTCAGTCTTGAATGTTTGTTCACGAAAGAAAAAACAAACAAACGCTGATGAGACGATTTTTCAGAAGGCTCTAAGCTTTGTCTGAAAGCTTGTGATTCATTTCAGATATGGAAGAACCGATAAGTCTAACATCATTCAATAATTTGTTTGAAAAACAATCATAAGCCAGATTGCTCATTAACGTTATTTAGTGACATACAATTAAAAACCGCTGCCAATTACTGGGGATCAGAACTTCCTCACCGTAGTAAAACTGACGTGTGGTGGTGTTTATAATAAAAGTAATTTTTTAACGTTTCAAAAATGTCACATTTTGACGTTTCAAATAAGTCACTTTAACGTTTCAAAAAAGTCACATTTTGACGTTTCAAAAAAGTCGCATTGATGGAATGTCACTAATATTTTTTTTAGACATTGGGAACCCATTTTGCTCATCAACGACCTCAATCTCTTCCTTGACCTCTAGAATGTGTGTACCAAATTTGAAAGCTTTATCTCAAAAACTGTTGCTGCTATCGCGAACCACACAGACAGACACACAGACAGAACTGTTTCTGTCTGAAATTTCGTGTATCTTCATAATTCGTCGAGATTCGTCCAGAAATGTAATAAAAATGTTTAAACTTTTTTTCACGAATACATAACTTCCTCACTTTGAGGGGTGAGGAAGTAATAGGCAACAAAATAACTCAATAATTATGACAACAGACTCCTAGGTTTCTCAGATCCCAATGCAGTAAAAGCAAAGGTCGTATTTAGGACACCCGAATAGAATATAATAGCATTCCTTTCGTAGCACCCAGGCTATTTCATACATACTGCCCTCTAAATGTAATCATCGAATAAATAACAATATTCGTTTGAAAACAAAATATCAAAGGGCAATTCTGTATTCTTGGTTATAGCGGAAATTAAAATGAACGGTTGGTTTGGCATTGCGGACAGCACGGATTGCTATGATAAGTAGAATACATTAACTGCTCGTGTCAAGACTGACAAATAGCACTTACTTATATACTTTTAGATAGATCAATGCACAACAGCTTTTCTGTTTATATAACTGCTCTTTATTATTTTTTTATATTACATTAAGCATTATCTAATAAAGAGAATCAATAACAATGTCAGGCTTACTACACTACACCCCAAGAGTCCAAGGGTAACAAAATATAATTTATCAGTTAATTCAACAACTTTTCTATTCCTGACATATATAGAGGCACTTGGTAAAGTTATAATAACAATCTTATGATTTACATATTGTCTGAACGTTATTTGTGGCATTATCTAAATCTTATGATTTATTTAATTCCATATTACAACAAGATATAATTAAGACAATTTCAGTTTGTTTGGAAATATAATCGATTTTTGCAATTCAAAGCAGAATCCGGAAAAAATTTATCGATTTGCACCTTCTCGAAAAACGATTTATGAATGGTTAAAAAATAGGATGGTTTGGGAAACCTTAATCGTTTACGTTTATAAAGGATCTTCTAAAACAGTATTTACGGATTAAAATGCAGAGCTTGTTCCGATAGAAATATTTCGTAGTCTCTTAGATCTACACAAAAAATGCTGCAAGCTATTGGCATTTGTTGTATTCCATTGATGAGAACCTTATGAAACGTTTCAAAGTTACATCATTACACGCCAATATCCTTGGCTGTATTCTTAGTCTAGGATGACAGGGGCCGAGCAAGTCTATTGCTTTTTCTCCTGGCAACATCATTACAAGATCCAGAAATGTTCAAATAAAGATGTGGAGTCTAGATTTAATTTCTGTCAAGAAATTGAAGCACACAATAATGAGCGACTAAGCTCATTTTTATTTATACGGTTCGGTGAACAAACAAAACTAGCCAATAAAATTTTACTTAAACAATGTCATGTCTTAACCAAGTCACCACGCAAAGAATCACAAGTCCATATTTATAATGGTCAACTCCAGAACGAGATATTAAACAAATTTTTGCCAAATGAAATGACACGATTTGGATCTGAATAAGAACAAACTTGATTCTAGCTATGGCTCATACTACCAATTTCAGAAAAATGTTGACCCATCAGGTCGAGAAAGAAATATAATTTTTAAGAACCAAAAACTTTGATTCTGGATTCCGTTTTCATCACTTAAGGCAATCATTCTCACGTCCTTCCTGCTAAAAGCATTGAAAGAATAGTGGGATAAATATCTATTTAAAGAGGACCTAGCCAGGTACCCATTCCACAAGAATCAACATGCATATAGGCAACGGAGATCCACAGAGATAACCCTACACGCCGTCGAGCATAACGTAGAAAAAGCTCTCCTATAAGGTAGTCGCCCTAGCAGATTTTTGATATTGAGGGAGCCTTTGGTAAAGCACGGAATATTATCTGCGGTGCCCTTCGAACTAAGAATACTAACCCAGTACTGGTCAGATGGGTAAAATCTGCGCTGGAAGAGAGACGAGTTAGGGAACTGCCAATAGGACGTCAGGGTGAGGGGCGGCTGTCCACAAAGCAACTGCCTATCACCCCATCAATGTGTCTAATAATGGATGGCCTCATGAAGCGCCCAACGCCGGAAGGATTCAATGCGCAGCTATATGCGGACGACGGACTGGTCCTAGGGACCGGCCGCTTTCTAAACGTCGTTTGCAACAGAATGCAGGTAACCTGTAGAATAATAGACAGATGGTGTGGCGAAACAGGTCTCTCAATCAATCCCTCCAACACTACGATGATCCTTTTCACTAAGAGAAGAAAAATTGAGAGTTTCAGGGCACCAGCCCTTATAATGCGTTCGTGTATGTCGGATACCTAGGAGTGATCCTAGATAATAAACTATCATGGGGACCGCAGATCAACAACATGTCAAAAAGTCGACTACAACCTTCTGGTAATTGTGCCGGACAGTAAGTAGGAATTGAAGCCTAAACCAACGGACCCCGTACAGTGGTTGTACACATCAATCTGATGATTGCCAAGGCTCCAGTACTGATCTATGGTCCGGTGGCCCAGCTTGGACAGAGCGATCACGTACCGAAAATTGGCAAAAATGCAGAAACTACCTTGCGTAGTGATCACTGATGCAGCTGCTCTGGAGTTTCTGCTAACGCTTCCGTCGTAGATAATGAGGGAGGCTATGGCGATCTATCTAAGAAAGTGGAATTCTGGAAGTTGACGATGTTCAATGTAGAGCTGAAGATCAGAAAGGAAATATACTCTCATTATTCCCAGCAGAGAGGAGTGGAAGGAAGGGATTTCCTGATGTTCAACACAGACAGTTTTGGTGTAGCGGCCAGATCATCCTTTTGAGACGGGAATATATCTGGAACATGGAAGAGTGCAGGAGAGTTTTGCTCTTGGATTGTACACCACATTCTTCCATGTAAAGGTCTACGCCATTCTAGCAGTGGCCGGTAAGGATGAGGTCAGGAACGATGCAAAACAGATGGTATATATCTTCGACTCGCCAGACTACTATAAAAGCGGTGTGCTCTCTCAAGTCGAGATCAGCTCAACAGCGCCTGAGGCACAGCATCTTTGGTACCGAGGCGCTTCTAAGGGAGAAGATGAGCTCCCTCGCACTGAGTGACATCCTCATGTTTATTAGAAGATCTGAAAGATTCGACGAGGGAGCAAGAGAAGTAGATGGCTGACTGCGGCCTATTTTCTAGGCGTCATTCAGCCTCACCCACTATTACCATTATCAGTGTTGTTTCCAAATGTATACAATATTCATAATATACTTGTATTCAGTTCATATAAAAGTTGCTTATTTAAAACAAACTATCAAATGTTTCCACTCATACTAGACTTCATTTTTTCATACATTTTGGTCTTTACTCTTTATTTTTCGATATTGCAGATACTATAATAAATAACGGAGAATCCATTCTAGCCACAAATAAACCAAAAACAATAATGTTTTATACCGTTGCAGATAATGGTATTGTACGTGAAAATGCAAGTGAGATGAACAAGATACCAAAGTAAATATTTAACCACTTGTGCCACTTTAAAATGGGTTATGTATCCGCAGTGAATGTTGTTGTTAGTGCCAGTCTTTCGCAACAACGTACACAACCTGTCTTGAGGTCGATTTGCCGATTATGTATACCTTTCTCTCCTGCTGCATAGAATTAACATTTAGTATAATAGGCAAGTCTACATAGATTTTAAAATCTGTAAAATCTAAGGTTGATAAAGTTTACCACAAATTGTAAAATTAAATTGAGAAACCGTGTCTTATTGCAAAATAATATAACACTCGCGTTTTATTTGATATTTCATAATAATTAGTAAAAATTATCGTTTCTTGCAATACTATTTTACTTCCTAATCCTAATAGAAAATTTGTTATAAATTACATTTTTTATGGTAAAATAATCACTTATCGAAGCGGTAATTCGTTTCCAGGTAAAAGCAAGTACGCTGGGACTTGGTGATCATTATTATATTTCCACAACATGGATTTGGGATAACTTATACTGGAAAGTACTTAATGTGCAATCTTTTCATTGATTCCAAGAAAGTTTTTTTAAATTTTATTGGAGAGTGATCCCCCTCACTTAGCACCAAGAAGCACTAACAGTACTAGGTCCTTATCAAAATATGAACAATAGGGCTTCTGAAGTACTCACTGAATTCAAGGTTCTAATATAATGTACCTACAGGGTGATTGATTATATTTTGAACTCCCCACATCCACCTTTTTTGAAGATACTAAAAAAATAAATGTAAGGATTGTTCTGAATCATCAGAATAGGTTTATAAAAAAAATAATTGTGCATCGCGTTTTCGAAATGCAGCATAAATATGTGTTTCTTTAATATGGCACCTCTGTATTATATCATTCAAATATACCGATTTTCCTGATTTCAAAAATGTATACATATTGTATGTTAACTTCGAAACCTTTGAAAATATCAACATATCTTTATTAAAATGTTTATTACAATACAGAAAGACAGTAAAATCCAGATATAACAGAAAAAACAAACTAATGCTAAAAGAAAACATTGTATTATAAAGAGAAATTGAAGAAAAAAATACAAATACCGCGCAAAAATGTCACAATTTTTTTCAATATATAAGAGGAACCTCTTATCTAAATTATTTATTGCGTTTGTTATATGATACGACTTTTATGTATGTAAGATACTACGTATTTTTTTCTTGAATCCTTTCTTCTATAGGTACCTCCAAATTATCACGGGGACCAGAATATACTCAGTTGTTAAGGTAGTTCCACAGAAATGTGTCCATTACTGTGAAATCAGGATTATTAGCAGGCCAGTGAATAGTTTCGTCTTTCCCAATCCTCTCACCGAATTTCTCTGCAACATAGTTTTTACGGTCCTTGTGTTGTAGTGTCGCGCCGGCTTGCTGCCACACTAAATTTTCTTGATTTAAATCAACAAGTTGGTCCAAGTTTCCTCTTAATTTTAAACATCTGCCACTAGCCATTGAAACGACAAAGAATATGGGGCCTAGAACTCTATTGTTAGCGCACGAAACATTGATTGATTGTCTTTCTTTTATATGATTTTATTTAATGAGCACCACGACGCTTTTCAATTGACTAGATTCCTGTGTTTTTCCTACTGCAGCATCCAAATGTTGAACAAGTAGAATCATCAGTCCAAATGATTATTTTTAGTAATAGGTTTCCCCTATATATGCTAATATTTCTTAACTGAATGGAGTCAGCGCTTGGTTCTTGGTGAAACATACTTAAATAAAATAAGATTAATTGAGATTAACACTTAGTTTTAGTTCCACAAATTTATTAAGATTTATCTGACATTTGTTTTGGTCACATTATCAAAAAGTCTAAAAGTTCAGTTGTCCATTATCAAAAAGTCTAAAAACTAGCGTAGTGTAGTTTTTAGACTCTTTGACAATGGTCGTGGAACCGAGAGATATGTCAGATAAATAGATAAATCTAAATAAATTTGTGAAACTAGAACCAAGTGTTCAACTTAATTAATCTTATTTTGTTTTTTAATATACCTTCACAAAATTCAACTTTCCATGCTTTTTGTACATTTGTTAGAATTTGCACGGGTAATATTTTATACCTATGGTTAATATTCTGTATTCTTTAGTGTACTCTGAACTTTGTAATATATTAAGTTGGTTTGAAATTTGCCTGGTAGATATGCTTTAAGGTTTTCTGAAAAAATAAACCATGAAAATTGTAGCAACTAAATAAATATAATAAAATCAATTTATCTTTAATTTGCAGTAAAATCTGAAACTCTACTTCTTCATTTATGGGAACAAGATGGTGGTTGTGTATGGAAATTATTGTCCTTCCAAGACTATTTGTAAGTGGTCAAAACTGTTTAAATGTAGTAGAGAATCATTGCATAATGATCCCCGTCCAGGTCGTCCTGTTGACGTGATCACTTCAGATGTTGTTGAAAACCCAGGCATCTAATATATCACTGGAGATGGAGCGTGGGTTAATTATTATGATCCTGAATCCAAACAAGAGTCATGCAGTGGCATGTCAATGGCTCCAGCTCTCCCAAGAAGTTTAAGGGCACCCCGTCTACAGGAAAAATTAAGGCAACCATTTGTGCTTAATGTTTAATGTAGCGCGTCAGAGTTTCCAGTAAAGTTAAAAGATGCGAAAAACTGACGCGAGATGTTTTGCTGCTCCACTACAATGCACCAGGTATGACTTATAAAAGCTTCTGTTGCTGACCCCACAGGTCGAGGGAATTGATACCCGCCTTTTTAGTCTAGATTTAGCAATCAGTGACTACCTTTTGATTCCGAACCTCAAAAAAAAAAACATTTAAGGGAACAAAATTCAGGGACACTGACGAACTTATAGCAGCTGTTGAGAGACATTTTGTGGAGAAACCAAATGAATATTTTTACAACGGATTAAAGATGTTATTGAAACGGTATAAAACTTGTATTCAAAAGCAAGCGAACTATATACAAAAACACATTTTTGTTGCTGTTCTAGTCTTTTATTTTCATGCCAAGTCCGAGAATATAAAAACGTATATCTAACACAACAATATAGGCAGATAAGCTTTCATTGTAAAAAATGAAATGTTTAATATCACAAAAAATGCGACGTCGATTGTTTTTTGTTGATGTTTTTTAATAACAGCAGTAATTTAGAAGACGAGAACTGATAAAAGATGCGTTGATATCTCTAGAAGTAAACATAATATATATGCATATTTATTTAAAATCAGGAAAATCAGGTGTTTCATTTAAAAAAAACACAAGTTTATGTTGTATGTCGCGATGATTAATTTTTTTTTTCTAAACATTTTCTCACGGTTTATAATGATCCTTATAACTTTGAAAATTATCTCTTTTTGTAAAGGAGGTATGAGCGTGCAAAATATGATCAATCACCCTGTACAATTTACCACCAAACATTACTGCCAAAGTATTTATAAAACTGTGAGAGGTAATTGGAATTACATTCTCAAAAGACTATAAATCAACTATGGATCCACGAAGACGAGGAAATTCCAACCACGCCACGCCTTAAGCACGGCAAATAGTAAAGAAAGTTATGTATGCCGTGTTATTTAGGCATAATAATCTCACCAAAGTAGTTAAATAGAAGGTCAGGAAACACTTACGGTTATGGTTGCATTGAAAAATATTTACCAGATTTTAAAGGTACCCTAAAAGAATGCAATTACTTTGTTGCAGTACATCCAACGCACATACTCGATAATAGCGCTGGGGCAACATAGTTTATAGAATATAGTAGTTATACGAGTATTATAGAATATTATAGAATAATTACAAGAAGCATGTGAATTTATCATCAAAATGATTTCATATAATTATTTATGTAATACACATTTTTATAGTCCTCAAGATAATTTATCAGAATATGATTTTGATATATTTTGGATTATCTTTTATCATCATGAACATAAACATCGTTAACGCATCTAATACCTTTTATTGGCTTCCATGTTTATTGAAACTCGACCAGCTACTCAAGTGTTCACGTAAAATATGTATTTACTTGTTAAATAGAAATCCCCCAACAACAATAATAATAATTAGTCATTTTATAATGAATTGAAAAATTGAAGGGGAAACAGAGATATTAAACAAGATTCTATTTAAATTTTTATGCGGTATTGTCTGTTGTTTATATATTCATATGTTTCTATAACTGACGACTGTCACACACATGTAAAGAGTCTTTTTTATTTCATTGTTTTTACAGAGATGTGAGATCACGTTCCCTTTTTTGTTATATAACTCTAATAATAATCAATATTCTGGTTTTGATAGGTGTGTCAAATTTGCAGGCTTATTTAACATATTGACTAACAATAGATGAATAGTGTATGTATGATAATAGCATTTAAAACAAGATTATAACATATACGTATCTCTACTATAACAGACACTATTATTTATTTGCTGTATATGTGTCGTTTTCAATTTTTTCAGAAAGAAGCAATGCAGAGACAATATGTGATGTGTATAGTTATATACCTTCCAAGTAATTTCTACTATAACAGACACTATTATTTATTTGCTGTATATGTGTCGTTTTCAATTTTTTCAGAAAGAAGCAATGCAGAGACAATATGTGATGTGTATAGTTATATACCTTCCAAGTAATTTCTACTATAACAGACACTATTATTTATTTGCTGTATATGTGTCGTTTTCAATTTTTTCAGAAAGAAGCAATGCAGAGACAATATGTGATGTGTATAGTTATATACCTTCCAAGTAATTTATTTTTTTTCTTTTATCTTCGATGAATTTTCTTGTATGATCCTTTGGTTTGGGTTTTGAAGCACCATTAAATTTAGTAGTAAGCAGTACAAGGATAACGCGGAGTGACCTTTATTTATAACCTTAAAAATTACATTTGGCAATTTACAAAGATTAATTGTTTTGTGTATATTCTTAATTAGTTGCGACCTTCAGAACACGTAATATTAACAGATGTAAAGAACAGGATATGCAGAATAAAGTTTTAAGAAACTTACTAAACTTAAAATAATAATAAGTTCTTTCCAGTTTTTTCTAAACGATACCTAATTCTTCAAAATACTTCGAACCGGTAGGTGTCGAAAACTATTTAATACCAATTTATCACAGGTCCAAAATTCAGCGTTTCGTAAACTGTGTCGTCATTGGTCAATTAAGATGCGTAAACGCGTGAATCTATGAATATTTTGTTTCACTCGACGGGATAAACACTAATTTGAATGATACAATTTGCATAACAATGTAAGAAACAGAAAGGAAGCTGAATATACTACAGAACAATGCGGTTAACGAAACACTAGCGTTAAAATACCTCCCAGATTAAAATATATATATAAATATGTTTTTACACTAATTCATCTACCACGGTTAACACTACGCATGTTACGATTTACTAAACATAGATACTAACGATTGTTCTTGTACTATGAAAGAAACTTCGCAAGCCGACAATAAATGTATAGGATGACAACAAAGGAAACGTTGTCTAGTAACTATATTGAGATACTTCCATGTCAATTTAATGTCAGAAAAGTCGCGTAAAAAAATCGACCGTGAACGGCAAATCTTGTTTATATGGATGACGTCAGAAGGATGCATTTATTAATTCGGAGGGAGAAGTTCCGTACTTGCGCATACGCCAACGGTGTAGCAACGAAGAGTTGCTATTCGAGTAGACCAAGCTGAATATGTGTACAGAAATGTACTGATCATTGTCAGTTACAAGCCGGTCCAACAGAATATTATGCGTGTGGCAAAATAGAAATCCACAGCTATATAACGTCCTACGCGCTTAAATTGTATGTTTATCCTTCAAACTAGATTTGGCAACCGAATAGTTTCATTGGCTAAAGGATGTTGCGCGTGGAGGCGATTATAAGAATATTAGAATAGAAGCCAAACAAACTTTTTGCATACCTAATTTTTAAATAATTCGTACTTAAAATTATACAATTTACTGTTTTATGAAGTACGTTTTCCAGTTTTATTTGTAGTGACGAGCTTAGACAAAATTATCTCTTGTAACTTTGATAAACTGAGATAACATTTTATAGACTAATTGTCTGATAAAAAAATAATATTGCCAATAAAATAGAGATTCAAAGTACTTGCCACTTAACGAAAACTTAGTTTTACTTTGTTAAATATCGCTGTATTTATTTCTAACGGCCGCAGTTTCTGGATTGCACGTACAAGCACAGTAAGTTATTTAACAAAGTAAAACTTGTAGCTTTTACTTGTTATAATGAAATATCATAAAGCAACAAGCCAACAATTAAATTCGTGCCTTACTTTTTAGATTTAAAAAGATATCGCAGTATATCATATTATACCTCTATTCCCGTGGGGTGGATTCTGATGATAACTTCGTCGGTTTCGGCGTGATGATTACAAACTTCTCCACAAACTTCGCGCCCATTGTATGTAACAAAGCATTTTTGTCCAGCAACAAGTTCTACACCGAGCACTGATTGAAAACCGGGACCGATGAGATTGGTTTCGAAAAATTCAGCAGTCGTGCGGCCCAAATTTCCCTGTCTGGAATCGAAACGTACCGTGTATCTTGTGTTTGGGGTGAGATTAATACAGTTGTTGTTCTCCAAAAAATTTGCTGGGGTCTTTACTGCCTGAATGACACCAGAAAAGAATTTTCCGTCTTCGCCAGGAGCACAAACCCGAGTACCAATAATTGAACGCTTTGCTAAACGCTTACCCGTCGACATTTTGAAATAAATAAAATTTTAAAAACTAACTAAAAACAAACTAATAACAGTTCAGTTGATCTTTTCACAAAACAACATCGTCAGTAAAGTACAGTCTCCTAACTAACAATTTTTGCACAGATTGTTGCTGATGATCGAAACACTCTATGGAAACATCAAGAACCAATTCTATAATTTTGTTATCGTAGGATATGCACATACTTATCAAAATAGATGTATAAGCCTGTGATATGAAGGCTGCGCCACTGTAAACAGTTGAACAACGACTGACTACCGGCCGGCTCTAGAGTAACAACAGCTGATTCGTACAACCTGACCGGTATTGCCGTCCTTTTCTGCTGGCGCTGGCAGAGAGAGAAGCCGGTAAGCTCGTGGATCGGATTCCTCCGGAGCGCAACATAGCGGCCCGGACACAGCTGATGATAACAACAAAACCACGTGACTCCCGGGCAACCTCCCAATTGGGGGACCGGTGTGACCTACATACAGCTATTGGCTAACTCATGGAGAGAGAAAGGTCACGCAGTAAGCTTTACTTCACCATGACCATTTTGCTCCAGGCTTAGATTTTATTTCCCGGATAAATTTCGTATAGCGTAATATTTAAAATTATAAGATTGAATACGTTATTATTCTCATACAAACTAAAAAATGTTCTCATACAAAAATAAAAAATATATCTATATGTTGGGACAAATTCTATATCAGAAGTACCTAATTCGTTTATAGGTGTACGAAAAAAGTTATGACTTTGTTCAGGGGCAATTAATTATTGTTTATTACACGCGTATCGGAATTTCTATTTTTTATTTCATTTTTCTGTATTAGGATTATTCTTACAGACAGTATTAAAAAAAGTGCGTAACTAGGTGTTGAAACAGGTACATACATAATATTGGAGTTTCACTATTTCAAATAATTATTTATGGCATGCTAGTATTCTACTTACCGTACGTATAATTTGACAAGGGCGCCTCCGCCAATTACGATTATGAATTGAAATGTTTTTAATTCGTTTCGCTTCAGTATCAACTTTTTCTGATTACGCTTTTTATACGATAATTTTTATGATTACAGTGATACATTAGGCAGGGGCAGTCATGTATCTTCTTCAAGGGGGGGCCACTTCAACATTTATAGATAAAAATGTAATTCAACATTTACTGAACAAAATTTAATTCTATTGAAATATACAGGGTGGGTCACTGAAAACTAAACAGGCGTGTTTTTTTGTATTTAAGCCCATTTTTTCCGAAAAACGTTCGGAATTGTCGATTTCTTTCTAGGAGAACACATTTATTCGATATTTTCGATCGCGCCACTCTAACCCTTAAGCAGTGGTGGAATCCACCCCTAAAATTTTAAATGGCAAGGGGGGTCAAGTGGCACACAGTTTTAAAGTTCGTTATGTTAGAAAAACACATTTGTATTTATGATTTTACAGCAGCCGACTTGCAATTATCGGTCTCGCATAAAATGTTTATATTAAGCTAGTTTATTTTATTTCAATGAACAATGACACCATTAATATTGCTTCTAAGAACAGAGACGTAAAATTGTGTCACTGTTATGAATTCAAATGTATAGGCATTTTAATATATCAAAAGCTGTATGCTAAATAAGTTAGTTATCTTTAAACTCCTGTCATATTCATTTCGATTATTTTTGCCAAGTAATAATAAGCCATTTAACACATTCTACCGTTTTATTTGAACACGTTAAATTATCTTTACAATGGTACTTACTTTTTAAATTTGGTTAGCGAGAAATTATGTTCTAATACTAGAGAATTTTATGAATACTTCCCGAGTAAATGAACCTTAACGCTTTGGTGTTTTTGCTTTTTTTTCTTTTCTTCACACTGAAGGTAAAATACGGCAAAACAGTAAGCCGACATTATTAAAGCAAAACTAGCCTGTAACTTTATCGGCAAGTAATTCATCAAATTCTTTAATATCAGAACGCAATTTCTCGCAATTCGTCCAAATTTAAAAAGTAAGTACCCCTTTAAAGATAATTTAACGAGCTTTAAGTGTTCTACTTGATCCCCTATTGCCATTTAAAATTTTAGGTGGGGATTCCACCATACTGCTTGAAGAGTTAAAGTGGCGCTTTCCAAAATACACAATGAAGTGTTTCCCTTGAAAATAAAAATTCGACGTGTCCAAAGGTTTTTCGAAAATACGAACTTAAATGCAAAAAACGCATATTTATAGTTTTAAATATATTGTTTTAATTAATAATTCTCAAGAGGGGTGCATGGCCCCCTCATGACCGCGCCTACATTAAGAAAAAATATTGCTAAGTCCTAATGAATTTTATAATAAATAACATTAAAAAGTTCTTCTTGCCAGAACATGAGTGCACCAATGCGAAAGTAAAAACTTGCAGGTTTAAATCAATGCAGGTCGGGGCTTTTGTCCGCTGAGTAGTTGTTTTCTGTAAATCTTATTCAGTATATCGTTGTTTTTTGTATACATTTTTGAGTATAAAATCATGTCACATGTTTTAATGTCGTATAATTCGGCACATTTGGTAGAGTAAATTAACTTGTGGGTAAATTGTGCTTTATAACCACCAGAGCACATACTGCGATGGTTTTTGGAAAGCTATTAAAATATATCCATCTACTCAAAAATATCGATAAGCTGAATGTTCGATGTTGGGTTTAAGACATCTGTAGTAATATATCAGGTGCATTAAAAATTATCGAAAATTCAGCGCATAAAAACGTGTTGCTTAGAAACTGTTCATTTTGATGTGATTTGACAAAAAGTGCCTGCGATCCAGTCGAGGGTACTTTTTCAGTCAAATCACATCAAAATGAACGAATGTGATTTCTTATAGGCAACACGCTTTTTGATTGCTGAATTTTTAGATTATTTTTAATGCACGAAATATATTTATTAGACTATTTCCAGAACAAAACATAGAACAAGAAATATTTTTTATTATTAACTTATTAGACAATTCAAATTATTACAATCATGGCTGGATATACTTTTTCCCGTGTCACAATTTTTAAACAGATTTATTTAAAAATCGAATTTTAAAATTATTATTTTTTTAAAGAAAAAACCCAAAATATTAAGAACTATATAATTAATTATATTCCTTTTGCTTCCATAAGTCTGCTATCTTCATAGAAAAATAATAAAAAAAGAAAAAAATCCTCGATTTTTATATTGATTCAACTGATGTTTTAAGCCCGGAGCAATTTTCGCTGTAATTTTATGTAAAAGTTTCACTTGGAATACAATTTTCGCTGAAAGTTTGTTCTTATTGATCCAAATGTTCAAAATCATGCTATTTCATTGGTTCTTATAATGTGAGGGAAATAGTCTATATAATATGAAAATATGTAAATTAGTATTGGCTATAACGCTAACAAAATCGGCAATGTCCGACTGCAATTACTGGTACTTACAGTTAGTGAGGTGTGAGGTTATGTAACATCCATCTTGGTAGTTGTAATTACTACTACTACTGTTATATTAATCATTATATTAAAACCGTTGTAATAATATAGGCGCGTCAAGATATGAGAAAGTGATCATCTCAGAGATCAGTGGGACAAAAATAAAAATTGATTAAATTTGCTATTTATTAAATTCCTTTTAATGCGAAATAATCGACCAATAACTCAAACTATTTGATTCATTATATGCCTAAAACTTTTTTATACTAGCACATTCAGATAAAAATGACAGTATAAAATATAAGGTTTTATAGGTATTTATTATTATTATTATTATGTTAGGGTTGAAAGAGTGCTTTTGTAGTACCCAATAATTATATTTTTTTTTCTTCTACAAATAATAATAATAGTTTGTGCATTGACGTCAGTCATGAGGCAACCTGTTTTGTACAAACCTTGACAACTAGGTTACATTTCTTGATTATATCTGCTAATATTGATTGATTACGAAGTAGGAAATGTAATACCAATTTCCAAGGACAATGTTTTTAGTATCCTGCTATGGCCACAACACATATCGCTGCTTACCGTTTGTAGTATGAATTAGGGAACACAACGTATGTCGAACTGTATAAATTAAAATAATAATATATAGATGGCTTAGAAACCAGAAATTATCGTATAACCATATGTGGATAATTATATATTTCATGGCCACAAGAGTAATTTTTGTAACCCGTTTCGAAAATTTACATTACATATTGAACTATTTTTTTTTTAAGGAAACAGCTACTCTGCCCACGCTAGATAAAGAGAAAATTTGGTATAATTTGTAAATTTTCGAGATATTGAAAAACTTGAGAAATTAAAAAGAATAAAACCTTGTCACTTTTAAATTTATTAATTACAAAAACAGACACCGAATAAGAAATTTCCATATAATTAACTTATATATTATCCGACGTTGCGATTTCTGCATTTTATAATTTTTTTGTAAATAATGAAGTACCCCAAAATCTAATCAACTCTTCGAACGAACGACCTGTAGCAATCATCTGGTGGAACATTTTTAAAAATCGGAAAACCAGTTTTCGAGTATATGTCACACATTGAGAAATGGGAAATTTGTTTCTACTTTATGTAGTGGGGCCTCTGAAAAATCTCGCAATCTGATAAAAATATGAGGGTAAGGTTTTTCAACTTTTGCAATCTTCAACAATATCATTAGGAGTGAATGCTCAAATATGTGTTTTAATTTAGAAATGCAAAAATATCTAAAAGAATGTTAAAGCAAATTACATATTTTGCAAAAAAAAAATTAAAAGCTAATTAACTAATTGTACAACGCTCTATGATCAAGCAACACGGTCAATAGTGACTACTAAATATATATTTATCTAAGATACAATTATAAACAGGCCAATCCTCAGTTTTATAATTATAAATAAAGAAATTGACTGTTATATTGTGATGCACTTAGATTTTGTTTTCTTTTTCATTTAATAAATTATACGTAAGTAGTTCCGTTCAACGGTTTGTGATTCTGAGAGAATAGTTATCAATAAATTTATTTACGTGATAGATTTTCTGTTATTAGTTTTTTTAAAATTAGCAAAAGAATTTAAAGAAGCAAAAGTTTTATTTTATATAATATATTTCGTAAAGGAAAAAGTATCAAAATATTTGTTTTTTACTTAAGATTGTGATGTAGAATACGACACATTTTTAACAATCCTATACGTAAACGTATTTCGTATAAAGACGTAATATTTTCGATTGAAAATTAAACTTAGAATACACAATTTGCAAATTAAAGTCTGAAAACCGATAAGTAGTTAAAAAATAACTCTCAGGTTAATACGAACACATAACACGCTTAGAGAATACCAAGACCGATTGGTCCTTCGAGGCTGGAAGTGGAGCTATGGCGAATTGGTGTGTGAGCGCAAATTATTATTGAATGAAATGAAACAAAAAAAAGGTTTAAATTTGTACGTGAAAGAGAAACAGCACACATCTTTATCTTATTTTTACTCAAAGTGTTCCTGAATTGCTTGAGATAAGTAGGATTTGAGTTATCATTGGGTTGATGTTATTTTCTAACAGATCGAGGTACCTTTCGCCATTTAAATTGTCAGGAATAAAAAACGGCCCGACAATGTGATCCCCTAAGATGCCAGCCCAAACATTTAACTTCTGAGGCCTTCGGGTATGAGTTTCCATGAACAAATGTGGATTTGTTTCACTCCAATACCTACAATTGTGCCTGTTTACCTCCCCATTTAACTGAAATGTCGATTCATCAGAAAACACGTATTGTACAGTAGACTGACATTACCGTTTAATTGTTCACTAAAAATTTCACAGAATTCAAGCCGATGATCGGGATCATCTTCGTTTAATTCGTGTACTAATTTAAATTTATATGGATGAAATTTGTGGGCCTTTACAATTCGATGAACACTGCTTCGTGATACACCGGAAGCCTCAGCTACTTTCCTGATTGATTGAGTATTATCCATCTGCAAATGACCCAGAACTGCCACTTAGACTGCTTCATTCCTAATTGGTCGCTGAGGTTCATGCTTCTTGTTTCCTACAGAACCTGTCAATAATTGTAAACCATACTGAGAACCAACCCTTCTATCTGGGTGATTTCTATTGAATATGCGCTCCGTAATTATCATTTTTAAAATAAATGCTGACAATTTCCATTCTCTCCTGAAGGGTATAAACCATTTTGAGAACTTACTCTGGTAAATTGTATCTCGATTTAAAATTGGTTGTGAACAAATTAATGTTCAAGGACTATCAAATACTTATGAGTCTTTTATTATTCTAAAACTAAACGGACAAGGAAAGTGTTTTTTGTCGAAAAAACTCGTGTTGATTTAAGAGCACTAAAAAATGTATTTTTTTTATAAATTCCAATACCCAGTGCCGTGTATTTTAAATTTTTTAAACGATTTCGATTGTGTGTAATCATCAAAAATAAAATTATTTTCCTTAAGAGCGAATCGATAAAAGTTAAAAAAATACACAGTTATGTATGGAATTGAAAGACCTTTCAAAATATATATCACCCGACCCCCCCCCTTGCCATATGAATTTTTTGAGGGGGTGGCCGTGTAGGGTAGAGGGATGATGATAGGTATACAAGTATTACATTAAAATATGTCCCCCTTGAAAACAAGGTCGAAATGTTTCGTCAATTTTTCAAAAAAAATTTATCTCCAAAGTTATTCAGGGTGCCTACTTTTGGTTGGGACACCCTGTATATATTTATATTGTAGTGATACGCCTTTCTCTTATCGATTCACCTGCTTCCTATAGGCGACGCCTCTGGCGGAACAAGTTAGATCGCGGCAACTCGTAAGCTGGTCTGTTTACGATCTGTCTGCCAATCAGAAGTAGCGAATGGCTGCCGTTAAATACCCTACCACAATTTTAATATGTTGGGCGTGCGACTCACTAGTAAACAGTGAAGTAAACACTGATTTTACAATACAATCTAACTGCGGCTACATTGAATAGTGTACGGATTTGTCCATTCATAAATACGATTTCAAGGTAAAAGCTACTACTGCTGTTAACTTTAATTATGAATAGTCAGGGAATGGGTTTAATTTTAAAACATATTTAAAGACATTAAAATAGAAGTTGCTAATGCTGCCGTAGATTTGAAAATGAAAATTCTGAACACACAAAAAACTTAAATAACCAAAAACAATGTTTTATAGTTCGGTCAAAAATAATGTTTACGTCAAAATATACGGGGTAACACGGAAATTGCAACAGCCAGTAATACTTGGTAAATTATGAGTATTACAAAAACCAATTTGAATAACGGTGTTGGATACATGTGGCTGTATTTCGTTGATATAGCGTCTAATTTCTAAGGTCTAAAGGTGTTAAATAGAGCGTGGCGGCCGATTCTGGTCACCAAATCGAGAGATGACACAACCAGGAAAAAGACTCGTGCAGGACCGTCAATGTTTCACGGTCGGTATGTCAAGTGGCACCGTAAACCACATGTCTTCGAGAGCAATATCTTCTAATTGAGGAACAAAACACCGAGTTATCACAGCACGATATCGTTCGCCATTCATCGTTACTGCATTACTTGCCTCGTCTTCGAAGAAAAACGGCCCAATGATTCCTCCAAACGGCAATGCACACCAAACAATGACACGTTTTGGACGCATTGCTTTCTCATGAATCATTTGTAGATTTTCTGAGCCCCAAATGCGGCAGTTTTACCTATTAACGAAGCCATCGAGGTTAAAATGGACCTCATCACTGAAAATGATTTTGTCCGCAAAATCGGCATTGACTTCGTGTTGTTCAGGGATCCAATTTGTGGACTCTCTTCGCTGTGCATGTGGTCTGTTGGCAGAAGTTGTTGAGTCAATTGGACTTTGTACGCATGGAGATGCAAATTTTTTGTGAGAATACGCTGAAGAGTGGCTGTGGTAATGTCCAATTCTTGTGCACGATGACGAATCGACGGCCTTGGACTCTCGGCCACGCTCTCGCGATCTGCCGTGATGTTTTGTTCTGAACGACCTCTACGAGCTCGTGTCGTGTGTTCACATCACAAACTGAACCAGTACTTTCGAATTTTTCGATTATTCTTTTCACAGTAGATGTGATGAGTAACATTATTTCGACCGAAAATTGGACGCACTTTACGAATCGTGGCAATCAAACTTTCACCATTTTGATAATAACGTTTAACAGTCAAGACGCGTTGTTCTACCGTGTAATGCTCCATGTTTACTAACTCCCATCTGTCTCCTGTCGACCTGGCATGTCATAATCTTCTGACATTATGACAGCCAACTAGCGCGCAAATCAAATCTTGCGCCCTTATTGAGCATCATTTTTAATATTGAACCAAGGTTAAAGTTTTAACTTGCTTAAGTTTTATCTCATTTCTTTTGTAAACATCAATGACAATGCGTCGAGTTCGAAAATGTGCAAGTTTTCAGGAATAATTAACTAAATTTGAAAGAGGTAGTAGAATTGTAAGGTTACGGGATAATGTTGGCCAAAATGCGGTAACAGTGTTGCGATGTTGGAATGCGTGGGTTGAAATCAGACGCATCAACATCGTGAGGTACCGGGTTTATTTGGAAAACTACTGAACATGAAACACGCCTTTTAAGGTTTGCGGCTCTAAGGGTCGACTTCAATTTTAACTACAGGTCAACGACTATCCATCAGGTTCATTAATCGATGGATAAGTTCCTTTGACTTTTGATAGTAGTCAACTTTGCTATTTCTTTATTTCCTATGAATACTTCCTGATTGTAGTAACGAACTAGGACAATAACGAAAGTGCATTTCCCAGTGACATAAAAAAAGCAATCGTTTTCGAGAAGTAATTCCCCTATTCGAGTTAAAATGGTTGACAGATAAAATTTATTTGAACATTAGAATGTGCATTATTAGTTTAAAAGCAAACTGGTATGTTTGTTTTTTGATATGTCTAGAGCATTTGACATAGTGAACCACTAAATGCTGCTCAGCAAATTGAATGCCTATCTTATTTGAGTAACCGTACTCAGACAGTAATATTAAAAGCTGATGGCAAATCACATAAATCTGATGATAAATTAGTTCCAACTGGTGTTCCTCAGGGCAGTACCCTAGGCCAAATTCTTTTCCTGATTTCATCAATGACCTTTGCAACTATTTGAAAGTGTAGAATGAGTTTCACGTTATTCAATTTGCCGATGATGTGGCAGTTGCATCTGTGGCAAATAATATTCCAGATCTATCGCGAAACGCAAACATTTGTACCTCAATAATGGACAGATATTGTAATGACTGGTTTGAAACTTAACGGGTCAAAAACTCAAATGTTACTGTTTACCCATATTACTCCTGACTTTAGTTTATTATCTAAAATTGATTATTTATCTATAAAAAATAGTGACTCAGTTAAATCGTTAGGTATATTAGTGGATCATAACTTAAATTGTTTGATCATATTGATTATTTAATAAAAAAATCTTTGGCAGCTTCACTCTTATGTTAATTTCGATGTGCTTAAATTGTATTACTTTGGACATGTGCAATCATTATTAAATTATGGCATTTTATGCTGGGGCAATTCTAGTAGAATGAATGATTTGTTCATAATGCAAAAAAAAATTATCAGAACCATGATGTTCAAGCATTCTACCTATTCCTGTAGGGACCTGTTTCCCTCTCTCAATATACGTACGCTACAATCTTTATACATCTTATCGTGTTGTCTGTTTGTTAAATCTAATATTAATAAGTTCGTTCTGTTTACCGATCGTAACATATATTACAGTCTAAGAGGTACGGTTGATTTCAATAAAAACTGGTACACTTTCTTTTAGCTATGTAAATCATTCGTTCTTTGATTGATATTAATAATCTTACAAATGTCACTTTGACGTTAATCCGGGGTAAATCACCTCTTCTCCACCCCCCTCTCGACATGCCTGGCCAGCCCTATTTACAGACATATGCACACAACTAAACTATTAAGATTTTCGATTACAAGAGTTGTACCAGTTTTTTTTTAAAATCAAGTGTACCAATAACATTCTGTTACCAAATCATAAATTGTCTGTTGTTGCTAATGGTGTAACTGTCATGCCCATTAAAATATACATATTAAAGTTATTTAAATCAAAATTAATAAAATTGTTGGTACAACATTCCTTTTACACTTCAGAAGAATTTTTTAGTGCCACCCTGTAACACTGGCATCGACAATTATTTACTTTTTATTTTTCGCACAACCATAATATGTTTTTACACTTTTATACTTTTGTAGTTTTTTCCTTTTTTTATTTATGTACAGATTTTGTATTATTTGTGGGGATGAGGTATGGGCATCCGTTTAATTTCCGAAGTTAAGCAGAACTGATCGAGTCCGGCAATTGGATGGATGAACGATAGCTCGTCTAACAGTCGGTAGGTTGTCAACAGACAATCCCGGGAAGGCCGCTAGCCTGATGCAGGCGGAGAGGCGAGCCCGGATGGAGGTTTGCCACTCTGCTAGCGGTGCAGGCGGGCAGGCCCAGGCGGTGGGTTAGTTGACAGTCGAAGACCGTGGTTCGGACTCCACGCTAAACTGTAGGTCACTAAGTAAAAAGGGCCCATTGTGGCCTACTTGTCTAGTAAAATAAGTAGCTACTACTTATATTATTTGTTGTACACATTTTATATTTTGTAATTGTTTTTTAGAGTTTTTACTGACTTAGGTTATCAATAACTCTTCTTCTTCTTACTAATTTTGACGTTTTTCTATACATGTAATGCATGTCTACTGAAAAATAAAGAGATTATTTATTTATTTATTATAAATATTTTAAACTATATTTTTTTTAGAAACAATTCATTTTTTAAAACAATGTATAAAATTACATTTCACAGCATAACTT
Organism: Rhamnusium bicolor; assembly: GCA_029963845.1. Taxonomy (NCBI): domain Eukaryota; kingdom Metazoa; phylum Arthropoda; class Insecta; order Coleoptera; family Cerambycidae; genus Rhamnusium; species Rhamnusium bicolor. The sequence continues at coordinate 497,216 of JANEYF010001276.1, read as the reverse complement.
TTTTATTTCATAATCTACGTTTTGCATTCGATAAATTTTTTCTGCCAATTAACTGTATGTGTAATTACCGGAACCCTTTATCTTTGTAAGTAGTTTTACTGTGGTCTCAATTTACTACATAAAGTATTTATTAGAGGCTTGGTATCCGGTATGAAATATTTTAAGGTTCATTCATTAATTATTATGGTAAGCTTCTATCTAATTAAGTAACAGTATTATTTATTATGTCATAAGTGTCATGATGTATATTCTCTTTTTGTGTAAATAATTTATAACACAAAAACCGAAGTTACGTAAATTATTACGTGTGACAATTTTTACTGTCAAATTTAAAATCGACTTTTTTATATACAAAATGCTGATCTGTAAACAAAACAAGGTTTTCATACAATTATAAAATTACTTTTGTATGCAATAATTCAATTATTGAAAGAAAATTAAATTTTTATTCGTAATTAATTAATTAATTGGTTAATTAATTAATTATGCGTTTAAAAATGTGTAAAATGAACATAATTTGGCGTTCTGAAAGTAATGGTCATCATTAATATTAGATGTCTAATACCATACTAATTTAAAGTTATTACAGGATGTCAAATTTTTATAGTAATGAACATTTGTGGGCCAACACTTGTCACTTACTAGTAAAAATTTGGCAACGTATGCAACCGCACACCTATAGTCCATTAAGATATATTTATATAGTTGGCGAACGTTTTTATGCAGCTTAGACATAAAATGAAAGATTTTCTTAAAAATTGTTACTTAATTTGTTTTTATTTCTGTTGGTACCTATTTTTGTAATAGTCGGAGAGCTGGCGTCCAAGCAAGAGTTTTCTCAAAGCTAATTTTTTGAGATTAGGTTACTTTTTAGTGATGGAAAGTAATTGTAGAGTCAGCACTTCCGGTACCGGGACACCTGGCGCTGGGACGCTGGCAAAGGTGTAATATTAATTAACGTCTCTAAACTGTTTTCTCAAAGCTCAAAATTTATAGAGAACGAGCAAATATGATATAAAACAAGAATCCAACAGTCAGGCAGCAAAATATAGGGACACGTGGCGTCAGCGCTACTTCATACCTGTCAAAAAAATGACGTGTGTCAAAGTGATTTCTCAAAGCTGAAATTCTCCAAAACATTAACTAAAACTATAAAGTTAATAAAGGAGACAGTCAGACTCATTTATGATAGGACCACGTCAGTCAGCAGTCGATAGATGTGAGAACGGTAACTGCGCGCATTAGTATGCCTTTTCTCAATACATATCGTTTATTTTATAACTCAATGGAATGTGGATTACCAGGGCCGGCCCGATGGGCAGGCGAGCCAGGCGGGCGCCTGAGGCGCTGAATCTTGGGGGCGCTGACTTGCCGCAAGTCGGTTGTAGTTTCTGAATAATTAAATTTAAATTTTAATCAAAAGCACGTACTCCAAATAAGTCCGCACCTGCCCGCCTATCGGTAAGCGTGCTGTATGATAACAAAAAATCAAAGTAATACCGGCCGGCGGAGTACAAAGTGGCTATGATGTTTACGTTTTATCGTTTTTATATAGAGCGCCGACTGCCGGTCTTCTTTGACCGAGTTCTGAATTTTCTGTATTTAATTTTATTATTTATTCTCTAACTAAAACAAAGAATAAACTACTCTTTGCTAAAGAAGCGAATTGTTGAAATCAGTCTATTATATTAATATTATTACTATAACAGTATAGTACGGTACGCGTTTAAGTTTCCAGTGTTTCAGTTAGCATATTAATATATGTATAATAGATATAACATATCGTGTCATATTTTGTTGCAGTTTGCCAGCTTGTACTAGCTACTTTATATATTAGTTATTAAAAACTAAATTTGCGTTGTGTATTGTGTTTGTTGACGTTATAAAATTGAGAAATTTGTTTGTCAATTATATGGCTTGAAAAATACTTGTGATGTAAATGAGGCTCGCTTTCTACTTTTCAATAAGACTTACGCATTCGAAGACACCAACGACCCTTTCAAAATTGCCACGAAAAACGTCGATGGTTCCAATTTACCGCCATGCAAGACGGAATTGAAAAAACAAATACAAAGGGCTGCGTATATATCGAACATTTGGAGTCATGCTGATGAAAAAGTGCCCAGTGCAATGATTCCAGAGGAAAACGGTTGGCAGTTGATCGATGGCCGATATGATTTTAGTTGGTACGAAGACGATCAGCTACCTAATTTCATTTCTGACGTTTTGATTCAACCAGATGATACACCTGCAGGTAATTTTTGCCAGTCGACTCGTAAATGTGATTCAAAACCTTACTTATTAATGTAATGTATTGCTTAACGCTGAATTTTTTATTTGTACACAGATTCGGAATCAACCACCACTGTTGACGCCGAAGAATATGGTGCAATCGCGTTTTATTCTGATGAAGATAGTGGCGAAGAACACGACGACGGCAATGATTCTGACGATTAGATGTTTTTTTTTTCAATGAATCAATGATTCTTTTTTTTTCTGTTATAAAATAATTAAAATTATTTTTTCTTGTATAAAATAACTGATATCTATATAATAACTGATATATAACAATTACAATTATTAAAAAACAATTAAAATTACTTTTTTATATAAAATAAATGATATGTATTGAGAAAAAGGCATACTAATGCGCGCAGTTACCGTTCTCACATCTATCGACTGCTGACTGACGTGGTCCTATCATAAATGAGTCTGACTGTCTCCTTTATTAACTTTATAGTTTTAGTTAATGTTTTGGAGAATTTCAGCTTTGAGAAATCACTTTGACACACGTCATTTTTTTGACAGGTATGAAGTAGCGCTGACGCCACGTGTCCCTATATTTTGCTGTCTGACTGTTGGATTCTTGTTTTATATTATATTTGCTCGTTTTCTATAAATTTTGAGCTTTGAGAAAACAGTTTAGAGACGTTAATTAATATTACACCTTTGCAAGCGTCCCAGCGCCAGGTGTCCCGGTACCGGAAGTGCTGACTCTACAGTTATTTTCCATCACTAAAAAGTAACCTAATCTCAAAAAATTAGCTTTGAGAAAACTCTTGCACATTTTGGACGCCAGCTCTTGGACTATAAATATCATTAAAATAAGTTACAGTTTTAGGTTTTAGATAATATTTACTTTTCGAATTCTATTTAACAAATTAATAACTATTAAATTCAAACATATGAACCTGAAATGATTGCAGATTTCTTATGAAAAATTAACCCAACATTTTTCAACAGAGACTAATCGATGTCTTACGTACTAAACCTATTTAGAGTGAGTTAATGTAGCATTTTTAGATCTGAGCTATGCTCAGAATGCTCTATTTGTCTCGACAGAATTGAAATTGCTAATGTCTTTATTATTCTGAAATATATTTGCCTGGTTCATTATAGTTTTTGCGGATATTCAGAGCATTATTTTCCAAAAATCGACCTCCCGAATAGCTCATAACTATATTATCTGAAGCAACAGAAACGGAAAACCAAGCAGTAAATTTAATTGCTTGTTGATATCGAAGGATAATTTCTTTTGACATATAAACCAATCAAATAAATACATTTTTGACAACGTATGTCAAAATAGACAAATCAATGTGTGTTTAAACCGACAAAAACCAGCAGGATAACTATCAAGGGCATTTATCGGGTGCTTTTCACTTCTGTCACTTTTGACATTTGTACATCAATATTCAGAAAAATGTCGCACTTTGGAAATGTGAGTAGTGATTCCATAAATAAAATGATAGAAAATAGTATGTTTATGAATACTAAACGTAATAAAAAAATGGGTTTGGGAGTTATTTATGAATTTTGTAGATGAACGTAAATACTAGATAAATGGAAATAGCTCAGTTGAGACACTTGCATTAATTTTGAAAGACTGGACAATTAAGAAGCGATGGTGGTAATTATAAAGAAACTATAATTAAAACCGCTGTAACCGCTAAGATGATCCAAGAAAAATTCTATGAAGAGTTTAATATTAATATGGATCCATTTAATAGCATTGCATTTAAATGAGCGCATGATGCACGAAATGCCAAACGACGAATCTTGCAGGCACATCCTGAAAAACGCAAGAAAAGTTCAGTTGCATTCGATTACGGTGAACTCCGCATCATTATTAATTTGTGGGATGAAAATCTACCAGATAAATTACAGCGCAAATTCTGTCATATAGCAGCACTTGATTTGGCTTGAAAAGGGCGGGGAAATAGCTAATTATTTAATTGATTACTTTTCCGTGAAGACGAATAATGATGGATCCAGGACTGGTAGAATCGAATACAATCCGACATTTAATAAAACATGCCAAGGAGGAGCTAAACACTATACAACTAGCAAGTGGCTCACACCAAATGTCGATAAAGAGGTGCCCAATTCGTCTATATCACAAAATAATATCAAAAAGAAATAATAACATAAAAATAAATAGATTTTTTTTAACTCCGATTCGACATTGTAAAAATGAAAAAGACAACTGCTACACAAATGTGCCACTAGGGAAAAACACAATATCCAAATGGACTAAGTCTGCTACTGAGCAAATCGGATTAGACACCAAGCAGAAAAAAATGCACTAATCATTCTAATAGATCTACAGCTGTAAGCCAACTAGACAAAAATGGAGTTGAAGAACAGCAGTTGTTACAGATTACCGGTCGTACAAATACAACTTCAATAAAACCATACCTAAATATTAATAAAACACATCACGGACAAATAATTAATAATGTGCGTGCAGATAAGATATACGATGTTGTTCAGAAAATTTGTAATCAAGAAATTGTTACGAGCGAAGATTCTTCTAATAAGTAACGTATGAATAATTTTACATTTAATAATAATTGTTCATTTAATGATTGTAAATTTTAATATTCGTTCTTATTATAATATATTGTATTATATTACTATCAATATATTTTTAGTACCTACCTAAAATGAATAGTTAAATTTAAATCAATAAACGTTTGAAATTAAAAAAAAAAAATATCTTACTAATGAACCTCGTGCAATGATAAATCCTCATAATCTTGTTAGCACTGCCCTCAAATGTGTTGCTTGAAATAGCTGCCCTCGCGCAAGCTCTCGAGTAGTTATTCAGCAACACACTTTCGAGAATTGCTGACAAAATTATCGCGTGATTATCATTGCCCTTGGTTCATTATGAGTAATAATTGACCTTCGTCAATGCAACAAAGGACCTAGGGCTATTTATTTCCTTTGCCTCTATATCGTTATCGGCAAAGGAAATAAATAAATGGCCAGAGACACCTTTGTTACTTTGCCGCAAGTCAATTGACCTTCGATGTAAACTAATAATGTAAATTTATAGTCGGATTTTTTTTCCGTTTATTGTAATTTGTGTTGGACTATACAAACATTTGGATTACACGGGTTCATGCCCAGGTTTGTTTGTAAATTGAATTTAATGTTTTTTTAGTTCTTCACCCGTATAGTTGAAACTGAAATACAAAAGTTTAATCTGTAACATTGCTATTGATGAGTATATCTAATCTACACCCAATGTCATTAACATGCAATTAGACAAAGGAAAGATTATGCACCTACGTGTACTTGCTAATTGCCCATTTATCGATCTTTGTTAATGTTGAATAATTATTAACGTTTATTTTTGGATTAGGTATAACCGAACAAGGCTCCTCGGTAAATTACTTTATGAATTCTATTACAATTCAAAATATTTATTCGGGCCATTGTATTCAAACGACAAATAGTATACAACCATAAAAATGTATTTTATGAGATGCAATAAAATTAAAACAAAGGTGTGTTTTAAATTTATATGAGAATCTTCAGATACAGTTGTTATAACGCTTTTTACACTTTTTTTCTTTCCCACTATTTTTATAGATGTACATATTGCCTTTCAACCAAAAGTATAGATAAATATCTCACTTCAAATAATATGTAATTTTATTAGGTTAAATTACAAGCAAAAGCAATGTCCATATATTTTATTAATGCCAATAGTAACTTTTGTAAAACGGCAGAAGACAAATTCGTATTTTATATTCATAAATAATAAATCGGTCTCGGCTAGATGCACCTCAACAGTACTTGCTCAACAATAACTTAGCACCATTTTTCTCTGTACCCTTTCTGGTATACAAATTTTTATAATAGTCAACCTCCCATATGTTTTTGATATCCTTGTTGAGCTGTGTTCGAGAAAAACGTATCAAATCACAGAACAAAGACATACAAACTCGCAGGCAGACAAACAAGCAGCACACCGATTTAAATAGAATTGCTATTTTCGATACACTAATTAATATTAAATAATAAATTGCATACGAAATAACTTACATTATTTATTAGAAAGAAAGGAAAATGAGTTATAGTTAGCCTCCTCTGTGGTAGATACCTAAATAACAGATATGATTCTTAATTGCCACATCTAGTTAAAAAAGAACTTGACCAATGTAGATTTAACACTGCAAGTTCTGTACGGTCAGTATGAGTAATGCCACCTAGACTGTCAACCTGCTGCCTTACTTCCATGTTTTGTTCATGATATCTCTCATCTAGTGATCACAAAAAAAAGGAAACTTTCCTTAATAACTCCAAGAATTAATGGTGGACAAATTGACTTCACTAATGAGGCAAAATATCTAGGTGTAATCCTAGACCAAAAACTCACCTGAAACACCTGACAAAGGTTACTGAAAGAGCAACATCGACCGTCTGAATGTGCTTCAGGTTCTTTGGTAAAACTTGGGGTTTAAAACCTAAAATGACCTATTGGTCATACTTAACAGATGTCAAATCCATTGTCACCTATCATTAGTATGTTAGCAAAAAACAGAAGATACAACAAAACAAAACAAGTTGCTAAAAATGCAACGATTAGCGTGTCTGGGAATCACAAGAGTAATGAGAAACTATCCAACAGCAGCGATGAAAGATTTGCTTTATCTGCTCCCTTTACATATGCACGTATAGATGGAACCAGCCCACGGTGCTCAAAGACTGCAATCTAAGAAATTCAAACTATGAGATATGGTTGGACATCTGAGTATTCTGAATGAATTTCAGTTAGTCTCAATGACCAAATCTACTAACACAATGCCAGTGCGAATCGAATTTGAGAGGATATTTTAAATGATAATAACTTATCACCAAATATGAAGCTTTGGAGGACTAAAATTTTAAAAAGGATCCCTTATCTGGTATACAGATGGATCAAAGATGGAAGAAGAAGTAGGAGTAGAAGTATATGAGCTCAGATGTAGGCTATCAAAAGCCTTAGGCAAAATTTACATCATCTTTCAGAAAGAAATTCAGTTCATAGAAATCTGCGCTCGAGAATGCATTAAAAAAGGTACACGAGGAGCAAGAATCTATGTATATCCTCTCAGACGTGTGAGTCTAACATAGATTGGGAATGTCTATAAGTAGTAAGGTAACTGGCAATGAATAACAAGATTACCTTGATGTGGGTGCCAGGGAATGATATTGCTGATAGCCTTGCGAGAGAAGGTGGTCATTCATCGGACCAGAACCATTTTATAGAATATCTTAAAGCCACACAACAGACGAGGTCAGAAAATGAAAAAAAGGACATGAATACTCCTACTGGAAGTTAATTCCAAGTCAAAGAAAAGTGGAGAAGTTTTAAATTATTCAGTGCTAGAGAGCTACTCGAACTAAGTAAATCAAAGTTAAGAATACTTACAGGCCTTCTCTAAGAGATCCTTGTCCACTGAGATACTATCTCAAGAAAATCGGCAAAGTTGAAAGCGACATGTGTCGCTTCTGTATAGGTGAAGCGTATACCGCGGAACATATACTTGCTCATAGAAAGTCCTAACCCGCCTAAGGCTATGACGCTTGGAGCAGATATCCACAACACATATCGAAATGGGAACTCTATAACCCCCCAGAAAAATATTAGGTTTCTACAAAAGCCTAGAATTTGATGAGTATACATTTATACAAGTGTAATCACAAAAGATCTTTTTAGGTCGCAGTGAAGCGAGGCCACTCTGAACTTAACGACCTAGGTAGCGGTGGGATAATTAACTTCCCCATATAACTCTTCGAACAGTAAGTTAGAACCAAGCATCGTCATGTCAGATTTTTAGAGATTATGACAACAGCCGCGACCCCTAAATTCAGATTTCCTTAGTTCGAAATTGAAAGTTAGGTTTTACTCGAGAAAATTAATAAAATTTTCTCTTTAAAATGTTCATTCCGTAATAATCAATGTGAAACAAAGTAGATATATTGCGAAAAGTAGGTAAATATGTGGGTCATTTGGTTGCATAAAAAGCGAAATGTAACGTTATGCATCTGGTGAAGCTGCGTGTCTACAGTCACGTGTACTTATGAACTATTACGTGCGGCAAAGAACGGTACGATTTTAAAAAAAACCACGATCAAATGTGTATTGGTGATTTAAGTTTCTCGGTCAAATCGACATTAATGCAAATAAGTCATTACATGAAACAATTTTAATTGCTGGGTTTGTAAAGTATAGAATGTTTTATTGTATAAAAATGAAATAAATTGCAACAATGCTAGACATTCTTTTATAAATAATTACAAGTTTGATTTTATTCTATAAATTAAAACAGTAATTTGTAGTTATACAGGGTGTCACACCAGGAACTGCATCGATCGATATAGGGAAAAGTGCGCACCAGAAAATTTTGAAAATTTAGGGAGCTACTAACGGTAGTGTGACCAATCCAACTAAAATAATTACAAGCATCTAGCATTTCCGGTTATACCGGAAGTCGATACCAACTTGCTTATTATAAATGGAACACTATATATTTTAGGGTTTTCGAAAAGAGCATAATATTCTGAGTCAAAAATATGCCTAAACCCAGCCGTTTCAGATTTATTTGACATTTTAAAACATTTTGACAGGTTTAATGGTTTACAATAACCTTTATAACTTTTTTCGTGTAAAAGATACTCATTTGCTTCTTGACATGCAGAAAGACCATAAGGTGAGCTACGCTATACAGTTTAAATAAACTCAATAATAGTATACCAAGTGTTCCATTTTTGATGTTACATTTTGTAAATTTCAAACCACAAAATCTTGCTTAAATCAAATGGAATTAAATTAATTTTTTTATATATATAAGTATTGTGGGGGTTTAAGTTACAACTTTTTGAAATATTTGCGATTTGCTTAGAAATTCAAGAATTTTTAATAAAAATGTTATCAAATTAGCCATGATTAAAAACAATCAGTAATGTCAGTCATTCTCTTACATATGTCAAAAAATGCTACCGCGTTTAAATTACACCCTCGAAGACTTTTTCATTTTATTTATTATTTATGGAAAATGTGATAAAGTAATATCAATATAAAATTTTTACTAAAAATTATTTAATTTCTAAGAAAATCGCAAATATTTCAAAATGTAACTTAACCCCCACAATGCTTATATATAAAAAGAGGAATTTAGGTAAAAAAAATACAGGGTGTTCCATTTGACTTAAGCAAGTTTTCGCGGTTTGAAGTTTACAAAATGTAACGTCAAAAATGGAACACTTGGTATATTATTATTGAATTTGTTTAAACTGTAGAGCGTAGATCATCGTATGGTCTTTCTGTATGCCAAAAAGCAAATGAGTATCTTTTACACGAAGAAAGAAAGGTTATTGTAAACCAATACACCTTTCAAATTTTTTTAAAATGTCAAAAATCTCTGAAACAGCTAGGTTTAGGCATAGAGTAGAGTAGAGAAATATGTTCTTGACTCAGAATTTTATGCTCTTTTCGAAAACCCTAAAATATATATGGTATTCCATTTAAAATAAGCAAGTTGGTATCAACTCTCGGTATAACCGGAAGTGCCAGATGCTTGTAATTATTTTAGTTGGGTTGACCACACTGCCATTAGTAATTCCCTAAATTTTTAGTATTTTCTGGTTCGTACTTTTCCCTATATCGATCGATACAGTTTCTGGTGAGACACCCTGTATATATCTATTATTAATTTACAACTTAGGATAGTAGTTATATTTCAATTTTCATATACATACTTTCATATCAGATATATATAATATAGAAATAAATCGTTTACTATATATGTATTAATCATAAGCAACCATATTAAAATGTACAAATAATTATTATTATTGTTTAATAAAGGAAGTGATTATTTATATACAAATGACTTTATAGTGAACAAAATATTATCATATTAATGTTTATACGAAAATCGTTACCATATTGTTTTAATTTTAAAACAGTGTTAATAATTAATTACTCCTAAAAATTTGCTCAATTAACAAGTTTTAAATAACAATGTCAATTCCATCGTTAAAGTTTTTTTTAAACTGGTCATTTATTTACGAAAATTAAGATTGAGGTCATATTCGAAACATAAGTGAAGGCCTTTTTTGTTAAAAACAAAATTTTTATTTGGCATCTAGAGGTCCCGTATTCATCATTTCCGCCATATATAATACAGCAAAATTCTAGAAATCATTTTTCAACCAAATTATTTGCCAAACGAGTAAAATAAAAAGAATAGCAAATTGTTTAAGCAGTTGTTGTTAAGCGATTTTTGTCACACACATTCATTAATCAAGTAGGTGATAGTCGTAAATCATTTTTCTTCCTACAACTCTTAGGAAGGCCCACAGAAAATGTAAAATTTGGTTAAAAAACACATTCGCTTCTTGTACAGCAGGGCAGGTCTACCACCATGTTGGCCATGGGTTTTATAACCACATCACTGGATTATTTGATGAAATCAATGTAGCTGTGTGTTGTCATAATAAGTATTAAATAAGTTACTTTGGTTAGGAACAATAGTAACCGACGACCGCGACGCTTCGAAAATCTTTTTCGATGTTGTGAAATTCAATAAATCAAATAAAAGTGCAATTTATGTCATTTTATAATAGCCGTATTTCCACTACATAAGAAAGTTTCAGGTTTCAACTAACGACGTCACTAATAAGAAAAGTGTTACGTAGGAAAAAACTAGTTAAGCATGTCAAGGTCCATGTTAAGCCTCGACAATAAGGAAAATTATGGCAATGTTATTAGGCCATAATTGAAGAAAACACTCAGAAGGGAAACTTAAATATAGAAATTAAATACATACGCTGAATCAAATATGTACATAAAATAATTTCTCCTAGGCGTTGCCGACTGCAAATATTTACTTGACCAATATGAGTAGCATAATCTACTTAAATTTTAAAGTTTGTTTGACACTAAGAAATGCTCAGTGTGTGTATCATATCTTTGTGTGCTTAACAAGAATCATAATAACATCCTCTACTGTACGACACTAAAATTGAATTGCAACACCTAGTAATATAGAAAGTGTATAAAAAGAAGGACTTCGGCAAGCAGCGAGAGAACATATGCCTTTAAATAAGTATTATACATTACACAGAGGAAAACCATTTTGACAAATTTCGCACTACGTTGTGGAACAAAGTTTTATTGCATCTTTTTTAAACAATTATAAAATTACAAAGCAAAACGTTATACAGTTTTATATATTTTAATTATTGCATAATACTTGCATATTTTATTACAATTTTCACCATTCTACTTGAAATTACTTTTAAGTCAATATTTAAAGGGTTTGTACAAATTGTGTAACATAAAAATTGTGATTTTATTAACATTTGCTAACAACTTTGTGAAATTCTCAGTCCCAACGTATTTATTTTCGCTGAACAATAATTATCAATCATTACCATCTTCTTTCCATCTCATGTTAAATTTATTTAGTAAACAGTTCCCTTGGATTCAGTTTGTATCAATATCAAAAATTGTGTATAATAGTGAAACTTACTTGTCAAATAGATTTAATGGGTGGTGGAAAAACGGCCCTAGCTCAATAGTCTACCACTTTATTTTTAACTAAATGAAGTGTGATAGGATTACGACTTTGCATTTTTAAGTATAACTTTTAATGTTTATTACTATTTGTGATTATATCTTCAATTGGAATACTAGGTATTTTATTATATCATTATATTAGTTTGGTGTATCGTAGCATTTTTCGATTTATCTGTTACGAAAAAATATTGTACACAACACACACGGCTAGCTGGCTTTCGGGGCTCGCCAGCGCTCGCCCCAGAAACTGCCAGGTGTACTACTATCACTTTCCGATCTTGATACGTAAATAACCATTACAAGTAAAGAGATTTAGGTACAAGTTTATTTAAAAAACCTTCAGAATCTGTTTACAAATTTCGTACAAATTATAGAAACTACCAAGCTGTTATTAAGACATTATTTGTTCAATAAGTGAAGTAAAAATAATGTAATTTTATGCAACAGCGTAATCCAAATTTGCAAAGAATTCTTCTAAGTTTTTAAAAAAATTTCAACTAATGTTAATGCATAAACTGTACAAGACAATTGCTCCAAAAATATGTTATTTATTTGCACAAATTGGTCCTGTCACTTTTTTAAGACCAATTTGAAGCGTAATTTTTTACAATAGGACCGTTTCTATTACATACCGGCGACTATACTCCGTTTAATGAACAGATAGAATTGAGGAGGAGCCTACTGAATTTCCGGTTGCAAAACCCCGTGTCACACACACTACAAATAATTTTTTGTTTTGTGGGGAATTAAAATAATTAGGTTAGGTTAGGGGACAGGTTAAAATTATTTATTATTTGTATCAAAAAAAATGAATAGGTATGTAATATCATAAAAAATTTAATATTATTGGACAGTAAATCCACCACGACGGCGCATTTCGTATAACTAGTAGGATTTATTTTAATACGGAAGTTTGTTGAATAAAAATATTTATTTTTAGATTCAAGATAATTATGATGTTTTCAAACCAGGACTATTCGTGTGCCATTTATATCCACTATAATATTCAATTGTCGACCAACAGAAGGCGGCACTGACAGAATTGAAATACAATATTCTGTCAGCATGATATGGGATGCAATAACAGATGGAAGCAGGTCCCCTATAGTCTTCCTAGAAAGGAATATGAACTTACAAGAGTACATTTACAGAGTTTTGAAACCGTTTGCGATAATTTATCTTCAGAGTTTGGAAAACTAGGAGGATAATGCCAGACATCATACTGATGTCATAACCAGCAGTTTCCGGCAAGATGTTATTACGTTCTTCCATGGACTGCAAGATCATCTGACCTTGCGCCAATTGATCTAGAATGGGACGTAATAGGCACACGGCCAGGTCGACTACCAGTCCTCCCAATTGACATTCAACGTTTCCGACAGTAGATAGTTTGACATAATACACTATATCTAAAAAACACATCGGCCACCTAATTCGAAGCATGGTTCATAGAAATGGAGAATTTGTCAGATTGCGTGGAGCCACTATTAATTTTGACGTAAATATCGTTGTCTAATCATAATGAAATTTTAATCATATGATACGCTTACTAATCCCAATTGTTTAGCAAAAAATCATTAAAATATTTTAACGATAATTTTATAGGTATTGCATTTTCTGTCACAGTACATATACTATATAGAATAATATGTTATAAAATCAATATATAATATGGTTTTGATGATACATAATTTTCAGAGAATTTTCTTGATACAGGTTTTCGTGCAATAATAAAATTTTTTGTCTGTTTATAATATACTATATTAACAAAATCAGATAAGTATATAAATACGTTAATAATAATAATTTGTTGCTAATTAAACATAATTGTTTAGCAATGTAAATAGGTCAGTAGTTGTGTAACTGTTTATGAAATAAATTGTAATGCAATTTTCGTTACCAATTCTTCTATAGATGAAAGTATTGCCTTCGTCAGCAGCCGTGCTCAAAAGAGAATGCGTTAAACATAATTTGAACCTAACAGGACCTTGCGAATTATGCTTGGAATTTCACAAGTGTGTCAAATAGAAATTTTAGTTTCTAAATTATTATGCAGCTTGAAATGGTGATTATTTTAAAACACATTTATTTAGAAATTTTATAATTATAGAATTAAGCATGGTATAAAAGATAAATTACATTTGTAAATGGATACAAACACGTTTATTTTTCGGGAAAATATTAATCATTTGTGAATAAAACACTTGGGCGGTGAAAGCTGTATAAACTTAACTTTTATAACAACCATTTTTTATTAATGTTTAACTAATTAGCTATTCATCGACACATCCAAGGCAATTCATCATAGATTTTACTTCAATCAAAAGTTGAATTAACCTTTAAGTAAACACTAAACAATGTAGAGCTTAGTCATATAGGTAAAAATATATTTTACTTTGTACAGAGTGTACTATCCTCACGTACAATAAATTCTGGTAAAAAATCCAACACAAAATTGTAAAATATTGTATATAAAGATTTGTTCTATATCTCCTTAAGGGGGCTACTAAAACACAGCTACTGCTCAAGTTCTAAAAAATTAATGTGAGTAATATATTTGTCTGGCAGAGTTACATATTTTGATAAACAAAGAATAACACAATTTATTGAAAACTACAAATTACTATTCTATTTGACGTTGAAATAGTTACCACGAAAATCAAAACAACGACTGCTGCACTCGATGTAAGTTTCGACAACTAAGTAGGCATTATCTAGGTAATTAAAGTTTAAATCGTTGATGCCAACTTGGTTGACAAAACGTGCGTCAAGTACTCGAAAAACGCGCGTCAAGTACTTGAAAAACGCGCGTCAAGTACTCGAAAAGAAAATATGTATTACTAGGTATTGTAAAGAGATTGAATAGAAAAGCGTCACTGCAGGAAGATGTATAGTAATTATTATTCTGTGATTTTTAGAAAATAAATAAATAAATAATATTTTTACAGATTGTACTTAATTTCTTATATCAGTTTCAGTGACAGATAACACATTTCAAATATCTCCAAAATTGCTGATATATTTATTAATACTGTAAAGTTTACACTTAATTTATTCTATAGAAAAACAGAATTTAAATACTATGACAGGGAATACAGAACAGGTTGGAAAAATTGCTAGGTCATTGTAAACAAGACATCTCCGCTCAAATAATTCTTACTGTGTATTCTGTAACTGGAGTATCTGATTTTATTTTTATGTCATTGATTTGTATTTAAGTCTAATTACTCCTTTGACTAATTTATTTATCACGTAATTCCATATGGGCATTTTAAATAAGAGTTATATTTTTAATTAAATCAATTAGTTCTATCTGGTACAATAAATAAAACACAGCCGCCTATGTTTGACGGCTTAAGGCTAAACAGATGTACCGCTCAAATCAGTTCACGAATACCAAATATCTGATGTGGCCAGCACATAACTTTCTTATACCAAACAGCCTTAAGAGACCAGAGACGTATGTCTAATAATTTCAATACACATACTATACCAATATATATCATTCTGATGTAAAAAAAACCATTCTATTTAATTCTTCACTTACCTCAATTAAATTTTAATAGCGTACCTTGAAATGTTTCATTAAACTTTGTAAATAATTATCAGCGTCATTCGAAACTGTCGATAATAATTCGTTTCATATATTTTAATAATTTCTTCTTATTGTCAATGACATTTTGTAACTAAATTAGACATTTCAAATGTCAAACTGTTAAATTTATTCTAACCTCATTTTATGAGGTAAAATTTATAAAAAAATTTAAGTTTACATCAGCTTTATCTAAGTAATTGGAAAATGTATTTTATTGGATTGATATAGTAGACATGATTTATAATTTTTCATCAATATATATACGCAAATACAAAAAAGTTTGGGTCCCATGGACCTCCTTTCAGGTGGCCATTCACCAAATTTAATGTGTCACCTAAAATGTTATTGACAATCTTAACTGTCAAATTTGGGAAGTCTCCCATTAGTATTTTTTGAGTTATCACCGATACACAAATAGGCACACCGACAGACATCGTTCGGAGAATAGTCAGAATGGATTCAGGAGAGTTCAAAACGTATAGTATATCAATCAAAATCTCGAGGTCAAAAAAAATCATGATTACTATACTTCCTTATATTAAGTATAAGAAAGTAAAAACATAAAAATTGCACAACTTTTTTTCAGTTCCACTTATGAAAATGTTAAATATTGCGCATACAAAAAATTTTATGTACATACAGGGGATTTTTTTATTATTCCATTCATACTTTTAATAACTTTTGCATTTATGTTTAACATTTCAGTACCGAAGTAGTGATACAATATCTGTACTACAAAACTAATTGATAGTTATTATTATTATTATTAAAGGAGACAATTATAAATATCACTGACATTTTTTTAATTATTTTTTACTAGCATCTCAACCAAAATTAAAGCTGGTCATAAACATTTTGATTTATTAAAATTACAAACCTTTTAATACATAGTGATGTGTTCTGTTTTGATTAATTTGATCACTTTCTCTGTTTAGGTCATTCACTTTCTCTGTCTGGGGTCATGTGAACATAATATGAAAATGTCAATGAAAAAAAAATTCATAAATGTCATTTTGCTTCATTCGTATATTTTTAATAATTAATTTGTCAGAGAGAACATAAATAATAAGAAAAAAAATCGTTAAAATTTCGATGAAATACATACTTTTTGAAAAAAATCACAACACCTAAAAATATTCTATTCACTGTTGAGCAGTGTGGTCAGGCTAGGTCCGCAGGTCCTCAAACGCGGACTGGGCCCTAGGTTCCTCTTGGGTTCCCCAACCAATCAAACAAACATGGCAATGACCAATCAAAAATTTTTTAATTTGTTTTATTCATTTCTTCAACATCTTCCATGTCCATAATTTATCGCTACCTACACTTTTGTGTACGCAGGTAACTTGAGAGCAGTCTTCCTATAAGTTAAAAATAATTAAAACTGGGCTGATGTCTTCTATATCGCAAGAATTATTGGAACCACTTCTCTTGATTAGTGTGGAGAACAACAAAATTCCTCCTGTTGAGCAAATTATTGATAGCTTTGTCCATTTCTCCACCAAGTTGAAAAAACATTACTTATGTAAAAAACGGAGCGGAGTAACAAGCAACCTACTGAATGGAGTATTTTCATTGATCTGAGATGAAAGTGGAAATGCCTATATTTTGAAAACATAATTTTTTGTAGTTTTGGTACCGAAAGAAATATAGGACTGTAAAGTTCAAATGTAAAGTTAAATTTTTTCATACGTCACCAAGCGCCAAACATTTATTGGAACACTGGCAAGATTGGTACTTCTCTTATTATGTTTTGATTCCTGTTTTGGCAGTTTTGTTGGTGTATTTATTTTAAAAACATTCTAAAAGCACACAAATATGGAAATAAAATATGTAGAAGGTAGATCAGATTGTTTATCTGCTATGTTTTTACAATAATAAACAAATAAAAAATGAGGTTACGGTATAATGTCATAATCTGGCACAAAACCATACAATTGCAGATGGTAGGTCTGTTCAGCAGTGTTGATTCTAGTAGCTTCAAACAAACCTGTCTTTTTTTCAACTTGTATTAAATCGCTATCTGTCTCTCTCGTTTCTTAGCTGAAACTTGCTAGAATCAACATTAATGAACAAACCTTATGAAATATCCTATAAATAACTACATTTGGCGCTTTATTTGAATTTGCGCTTAGTGACGTTACGAAAATTTAACTTTTTTTTCAGTTTAAATGAAAAGAAAAAAAATAAAGAAAAGTACGTGACTCTTGTTTTATCTCGTTTTCGATTTTCAAATAAAAAAAAATGTGAAATACCTCACACTTAAATTACTTGTGTCATATCTGTGATTTAATTGAATGCGATTTTTATTTTTTTTTTATAAGAATATTTATATTTCGTTTTTTTAATCTGTGTTGCTTAATATGTTGTATTATATAGAATTTATATTTATTTTTTCTAAATGAATGGTTTTTAATATGCATATTATTTAAAATTTCCCAGTACTCCTCTAGATTTATTTAGCTGCCTAAAAAAAATAAGAAAAATAAGACGTTTTCCCCACTCCCTAAAAAAAAGTTCCCCCAAGCCCATATCGCGAACCCAACTAAAATTTGCCAAGACGCTACTGCTATTGAGTTTTCCCGAGTGCATATAAGCTTGCTCTTGTGGAACCGGTTTTTAAGAAGGATCCTGGAGATCTGGCTGGCAACTACCATCTTTCTTTTAAACAATAAACAATCATTATGAATTCTTGTTTGACTAATTGCTTTAAAAATAACCGTCCCAAAAGCCAAAATATACATACATACACATAACACATCATTAACATTGTGTTATGAAAATCGGTGTCAACCATGAGTTGTTATTATAAAAGTAGACCACTATAGCACAAGGGGCTCCTCTCTTGCATCACCTCAACCTTAAATCCATTTTTAATAACCCATAGTATACCTCAGGATTCTATTTTGGGGCTCTTATTTTTATTGACTACATTAATGATAATGACATTTTTCTTTTATCTGAATTATATGTGTTATTTGCGATTGATTCAACTCTAATCTAGCGTTAAAGTAATTTTCTACAGGTTTAATACAATTTTTTAAAGATTAAATAGAGTTAATATTCACTTGCTCACATTTTCCACCATTTTTCGAACTAGTGGAATGATAATGTAAAGCTTTTCGCAGCTTTCATGTGAGCTATTTTTGTAGTAAACCAATATTTATGTTTTCTTATGCAGTTTAATGTATTACTAATTTTGGTATATTGCTCACAATTTATTACTCACATTATACAATCTTATGAGATAATCCCCAACCTATTCGATCAAAATACGTATTTAAATTACAGAAACAAATTATGCAAATGGTTTTTAGCGCACGAAAAAAGTCTTGTGCAACCATGTTCAAACAACTTGGCATCTTCTTTCTTACTTACTAGCAAAAAAGGGCTAAAGAGCTACCAGAACTCAGCAAACCAGAGTTAAGGATGTTAACAGGCCTTCTCACTGGTCATTGCCCACTGAGATACCATCTTAAAAAAATAGGCAAAGCTGAGAGCAACATATTATGTACAGGTGAAGCAAAAACTTAATCCGCCAAAGTCTATGACATTTGGAGCTGGTATCCACATCACCTACCGAAGTGGGAGCCGCAGTCCCTAGGAAAGACTTCGGCATCCTCAGATGCTTAACAATTAATGAGTACACATAGATATAAGGGTTTTCTCAAAATATCTTTTCAGGCCGTAGTGAAGGGAGGCCACTAGGGCTTTAACGACCCACTCGCAATCTGGCTATGGCCGGCTGGCTGTAGTTCAATCATGGTGTGAGGAGACATATGCTTCAGAAGAACAGTGTATGTTGACAATATCATAAACAACATTATTGTTTAGTTTCATAGTTCCATCAGTGAGAACTGTAAGACCTTGGAATTCCGGCACTTCCATTTCCACCAAGGTCGCCAGACCTCATTCCCATTAAATACATGTGGGATACGTTTAAAATAACTATATGTGACCATTAACTTCATTTACAAACAATAAGAGACTTAAGAGCGATCATTCAAGGAATTTGAGCCAATATCTCTCATGATTACATCAATGATCTTATTGACAGTGTGCCTAGACGATGTCAAGCTATTATTGATGCAAATGGGGGACATACATCTAATTGAAATTAAAGAGCAGATTTGCAGAATCAAACGAACTTTATATTTTTTTGTTTTGGTTACTTTTTTGCGAATTAAATTGAAAAATTGAATTATTTGTGCTTGATTTAATGAAATTTATATGTTGATAAAACGTACAATTTCCCAAACGAAAATGCGTGTTCTTGCAATATCCTTGACTTTCTTGGAGCAGTTTGTATTCTATCGACCCCAACACCATCAATCGCTGCATAATAATGACCCGAACCGTTATTATTAGGGTAATCCAACGTTATCATGAATAGGCCAACCTGACCACCGCTGTACTATATATCACTAGCGGATCTAGCTTATCTGCAAGCTCTTTTAACTAATTTTATTATTTTAGGTAGGCTTTTATATTTTGATCTTCCATTTTCCTACAACCTTTTCATTTAAATTATAAAAATAGGTTTATAAGGTTTGTAAATGGACAGAAATGACCCCGGACTAAATACTTCTGAAGTTTCAATAAATATTTACTGAACTGCTCTAAAATGTAAATTAGCTACATGATTGGAATGTTATTGACACTTCCCGATTTATACAATCGATACTCCGACATAGTCATCTTTACGCGCTCATATTTATATTCATCCTTACAGAATAATAAACATATTGGAGGGAGACCCGGGCCCCCTTGGCCCCTCCTAAATCCGCTAATGCTGTATATACTCTGTTGGCCTAGATATTAGTAAAATAATTTTAATTTTCAATTTACAAATGCTAATTTAAGGAAAAACAAGGAAAGAGCAACCAGTAACTTCCACAAAAAACAATTTCAGGAAAAGAACAATTTTTAGAGGACATCGGACACATTTAAACAGATTTTCATATAAAAAACACTTGTTTTTTACATAACTCTGTATTTATTTACATAGTGTTAACTTATATTGGTAAAAAATAACCTCGGTAAAAACAATGGAAAGTATAGAACGCATGTATCTGACGCAACTGTATAAGTTACCTAATCATGTTTTCTAGTGGAAAAAATTATTGCTACACACTTTATCATCTAAAATATCAATGAAGATTTCTACATTAACTTGCAATTAACATATTTCACACAGTGAGTTAAGTATGTTAGTAAGATACTTATGTTTGTATCTTCATCTTCTGCTAAAGGAAACTGAATGACCTACATACAAAATTTAAAATGAAGAGCCATTAATCTTGTTTATATAAAAACCACCTTGACTTCATCATCGTCATTATCATATCACGAAATTCCTGATTTTGTAACGATTCAAAAAAAAACAATGGTAATGTTTTTAATTTTACAGTTTGTTTATTAACATACACCTATTTGTGTTTGCCAAGTTTGTTTTGTTTGATATTTGTATAATATAAATTCTTATTCTTACAGTAAATTTCATTTGTCAAATTTTTGTTCAGAATGAATTTTCGCATTCTATCACATCTTCTAATAGTTGTTTAGCTAACGTTTTCAACAAAAAAGCGAATCGAAACTGAGATGTTTTAAGTTATACCAAGACAGCTGATAATTATTTGATATTTTACTTGACACTTTATTAAAATTATTGTGGTTTGCTCGACAATAGGAATCAACATCCCAACCAGACATATAACCAGTCTGGACAAGAGAAGTAGGGCCTCGCCGGACTTTCTCGACCAGTAATCTTGGCGGGCTAAGAAGGCTAGAGCCAGGCCCAGTTTTTCTGGTAGCAGATTTTTTATTAGCTTAAGCCGGATCCAGCGAAGTTAACTTCGCCGGATCAAAATGTCAGGTTATTTTGGCCGGCCTAAATTTTGGATACATTTTGTTAATTTTGTCATGAGCAGACCGAGCATAGTCTAATGTACAAATAATTTGGTGTTTGTCACAATTAGAGGTAAGTAACAAAATAAATATCAACTTGTTTAATTATACAGTCACTTGATTTATTTCTTTAGTGCTAAATTCCCACCAATAGAATGCACCCAGATTAATCAGGTGGCTAGTTTTGAAATTAAAATATTATATGTTACGCAAAATGCAAGTTGTTGAGGATAGATTTGCTTCTTCGTTACACTTTGTATCTAGACTTTTCATGAAGTTCCTGATTATATTATATTAATTGTTTTCATAGTATCAAGTACACGAAAAGTTTAATCAAAGAATAATCAGTGGCATCGGAGTTAGGGCGAGCTGGGGTGATAGAATAGGGCCAAATAATCCTAGATTCGCTGCTAACGGTGCTCGTGATATTCCAATGATTTTTTTAATTTTTACTCATGGGTGGTATGAAATACGGAAAAACTGAGGGGAGCAAAAGTTTCAGGATCCTTCATAAGTACATGTGCAGATCCTAGATTTCGCCGCGCTCACGCCTATGGGCCCATTGTGCTTGCGCGACTTCCCTAAAAAGAGACCGGCTTTCTCTACAAAAGGGAGCAGACTCTTCCAGGGTTGATCTCATAATACATTTGGCTCTGTAAATTGCCTTCGGAGATGTCTATGTCCTAATGCCTCCAATATATTACATAAAATATGAGTGGAGGTTTCTTCCTCTAATCTGCACATCCGACAAATAGGATCCCCTTTCACCCTAATTGTATGAAGATGCTTCTTTAGAGGACAGTGTCCTGTTATCAGACCTTCTATCCGTCTCATTTGTTGTCTATTGAGCTTCAGCAGCCACTTTACGGTAGAGACACTCGAATTTCGGGAGATCAAACCCAGTGATTGTTAAACTGTGCCATAGCCCAATTTCGTAGTTCTCATTTGGTCAGACTTCTTTGTATACAAATAGCTAGCTCCGGGCCAGGAAAAGAGGTTTTATCACGCTCTCCCGCAAAAGCGATCGCTTCTTCAATATCGTTTATGCCACTATGTACGAGCACCTATGTATCTTTTACTGAATTACGCTCTCATAATTTAACCAGAATATTTCGACAATTTAGTAGCAACTTAGAGGTTACCTTATTTCATTCAAGGGCCCTCAAAACAGCTTGACTATCACTACATATTCGCGAAAATCAAACAAATGAATAACTGGATGATTTACCTTGGATACCAACAACATTCATGTGTGGCGAAAACCTTTATTGCTCAAAGTTTGATATTTTTATCTATATATTCCCTCTCATCACTTTTACATATTTGTGAATTTTATAGTTTCAGCGAGTTATTCATTTATTTAATTTTCGCGAAAATAAATATGCTTGTTAATGAAACCTCTGGTGAGATTTTAATTTTCATATAATAAAATGGTATGTACCTCAACTTGGAACGCATTTGGATACTTACCTAGAGTCACTGAAATACGAATTCTTGGTATACATCCATGCCAGCACTAGTTGCCTTCTGAGACTTTGATCCATCTATATACCATTCCAGACCGCTAGTAATTTGTTCAGTTATGCTCCCAATCATCTCGACTAAGGAACACAACTATGTATGGAGTAGTAAATTGGTACATTGGATGGTCTCTTACGGGTAGAGCTAAAGCCTTTCTATACCCCAGCTCCTGACCTGTCATAATCCACATTCCGTTATTTAGGAATCTATTAGTTTCTTTCCTGGCTTCAAGTTCTACTTCAGTGTGCAATGGTGTAAGACCTAAAATAGCTTCCATAGCAATTGTTGGAGTTGCGATGGAAGCGTTGCTCCATTGGTTAGTTTTTGATGAAACTTTTCATGTACGTAGCTACTATTAAAACAATTTTCCCGGCCAAGTTTAGAGTTAAGTAATTATTTAACAAGTCTGTTTAATGTTGTACTTTCAAAGCGTCGTCGATTTTAGGTTGTTTGCTTTTTTTTGACGCGAGGAATCATCCCTCGAAGTTTGTCGTGACATCATTGAAACGCCCTGTATAACAAGAAGATTCATTCCATTGTAATCTACTTTCGAATTCCATTTCATTTTTCCTTTTGTTTTACTCAGCTCACTAGAAAATGGTTCTTGCCTTTGTTAGATGAACAAATTTTACACCTATCCTGAGTATGCACAAACCCTAAAAATGTTTTTCTTAATTTTACTTTTAGCGTTAGAAAAATACGATTCTAATATATGTAGTATTTTTACATCATTTTATTTTGACCTAATAACGCATCCGTAACATTTTAGTTACTTATAGTTTTTTATGACCTTCTTAAACAATTTTATCATTTCATTATTTTCGAAATCTAGAAGCAAAACCATTATTAGAATAAGTTTCCATGTAGCATGTAGCAGTTACTTATTTTAGATATATTGTGAGAAGTTAAGTATTTAATTTTTATAATAATTATTATAAATAACGAATAAAAGTGTGGCCTTAATTAATATTCCCAACATACAAAATAATGAATACGGCTAAAGGACAAAAGTGTAAACAATTTTGTTCACTATGTTTAAATGGAAAATTTCAAGGTAATTGTTAATTTAATGTTGTTTAGTATTTTCAAAATCAGTGGCTGATGGCTAAGTAAATTTATTATTATTATTGTTTTAGTATTAGCTACAGGCGTTTTGGATTCTTCATTATTATTTTGAGGTATAGGATATCTGACTGCAAATCATCAAAAAGTACGTAATTAAAAAAAAATACAATAAAAGAGGCAGATATTTTAAAATTGTATGGCGAAAATTCCTAAAGATACAATAATTTAGTATAGGAAGGCTAGGCTAAGTCACGTTTCAGGCTAGCTATTAACATTATAAAGATGAAAATTAACCGAGTGTGATAAAATCACGTGCAATGGTTGTTACAATTTTATAGTTTTTATGAAAAATATAATCAAGATAATTACAGGAGGCCAAATTATATATTATTATGTGGAATTCAAAACACTCTCATAAATGAGAACTATATTACTAACAAAATCCTCTCATCTATTTATTTAACGGTAGAAAATTAGGTAACTGTAAACCGTGCCCATGAACGACAACGTAGGAAAGCAATTCCTAAACAAATGGCACAAAGTAATAGAGGATGGTGTTTGATGAACATTTAACATACTTATATCCTTTATACTTCCAACATAATTGTTTTAGTTCAGAAGTTCAAGTACATTAATTTAATCCTAGTCGATTTAACCATATTTCATATAATGTTTTCAATAGTACAGGGTGATTGTTCAAGAATACACCAGAGTCTTTCTAGAGTAGAAAGTTGCTATGAATAAGTTTCCGAAACTGTCCTGATAAACTGATATTTGCTTGTAAAGGGATGAATGGAAAACACTTATTTTCAACAAAAAAAATTAAAAATTTTGGTGAGAAAAATCCAACGAATTTAGATTCGGTGACCACGGTGGCGATTATTAGTAGTAAAGAGAGGCTAACATATTTCGAGCATTTCCGAGTTAATAGCAAAAAGCTGCCTCCCACTAGATGGTTTTACAACATTTTGCTTGAAGTCGCTGAAGATAATTGATGGAAATTCGGAATATCTTATATACATAATAAGCAGCACTTTTTGACATACAAATGATTTTTTTTTCATTTCTGGTTTCGCTAGAAGTGACAATAACTTTCGTTTTTAAATGGAACACCGTATATATTATTGCATTTTTGAATTCTGCATAATTTTCTGAATTCAGCGATACCAAATAAGTGACATTTCAAACGTCAATATTTTTTATAATATAATTTTAATTTTCCATTTAAGTGTGCCATGACGTTTCCGATTTATTATAAATGACCCGTGCAATACTAGAGAAATCGAAATCCCGTCAAAAAATACTAAATTACGTGATTTATGAGCAAATAAAGTTCATCAAAATGGTTTTTAGGGAGAAACTCAATTTTTTCAAATGGAACCATATTGGTACCGTGGTACCATTTATTAGTACTAATAATAAGGAATTTATTCATATGTCGTATTAAAATGTACGATAAATACAAACAAAATTACAACTAAAAGAAAATAAACAAATACAATTTTGTAATTACCTTGTTATACATAAGGTGGCTTTGGCATACACAAAATGAAAACAGAACATTACAACAGTTGTTCAAAATGCTGTCCATTAGCGTGAATGCACTTTTGAACTCGCATAGCTGTTTCTTGGAGCACGTTCGCCAATTGCTGGGTCGTAATGCTATTAATTGCGCGTCTTACTCATAACGGCGGTTACATAGACAATATTTTTTACTGACTCCAAACAAAGAAATCAAGAGGTATTAAATCAGGTGACCTTGGATGCCACCTCACAGGACCATTCGTCGAAATTACGTTTTCTCCGAATCTCTGTTGAAGGTAATCAGTTACTATCCTTGAATTATGAGGAGGAGCGCCATCTTGTTGGAAATACATTCCTTGTCGTAAATGGAGAGGTAATTCAGCTAACCTGTCCTCACTTTCATTTTGCAGAAATCCCAAGTATCTGGCACCAATCAGGAGTACCTCAAATCTTATTGGACCAATGATTCTACTACCGATTACTCCAAGCCAAACATTGAAACCGGACCGCACTTGAAAGTTACCCTCCCGTAATAAATTTTGATTTTCTTATGACCAATATTTTGTATTTTGTCGGTTAAATAATCCCAAATTTGTAAACCTAGACTCGTCCGAAAATAAAATCATTCCCAAGAAAGTCACGTTATTCTGCAAAATCCAATTGCAATATTCCATCCTACATTCGTAATCATTTTGGTACAAGTGCTGGTGCAATTGGTATTTAAAAGATTTATAGTGGTATTTGTACAAAATTCGGCTTACTGTATTGTGACTGATTTCCAATTCAAACCCAATTCGCCTTAAAGAAACAGTCTTATCAACTTCTACTCGAGCCAAAACATTAATTTAAGTTCCTTCGTCAAGAATGAAATTTTCTTCGGGATCATTGTTGGGCTCACTTCGGAATTGATTTTCAAGACGATTAAAATAATTTCTCGTTGGACATTGTCTATCGGGATATCGTTCGGCATAAAGGTGTCTAGCCGCAACATTCCCCATAAATAATTAACATGTCCACTTTTTCATCTCTTGTATAAATTTGCGGCATTTTCAACACAATTAACAAGAATTTTAAACAATTTTTAAAGACACAATAAAAACACCGGTAAACCATCAAATGTTTGACAAGCTAAATATTTCTCTGTTTTCAAAGCCACCTTAGTTAGTTACTTCTTAACATTTAATTAGAACAAAATTGTATATTCTTATTTTCTTTTAGCTGTAATTTGGTTTGTATTTATCGCACATTTTAATACGACATATGAATAAATCCCTTATTAATAGTACTAATGAATGGTACCACGGTACCAACATGGTTCCATTTGAAAAAATTGAGTTTGGTCCTAAAAACCATTTTGATGAACTTTATTTGCTCATAAATCACGTAATTTAGTATTTTTGACGGGATTTAGATTTTTCTAGCATTACACGGGTCATTTAGAATAAATCGGAACCGTCATGGCACACTTAAATGGAAAACTAAAAATTATATTACAGAAAATACTGACGTTTGAAATGTCACTTATTTGGTATCGTTGAATTCAGAAAATTATGCAGAATTCAAAAATACAATAATATACAGGGTCTTATTAGAATCGTTGTAAAATCTTATTAGAATCTGCTTAAAATCTTATTAGAACCTGACTGGAATCTGATAATAATCTTATTAGAATCTGATTAGAATCTTATTAGAATCTGATTGGAATCTGATAGTAATCATATTAGAATCTGATTAGAATATGATAGTAATCTTATTAGAATCTAATAGTAATCTTATTAGAATCTGATTAAAATCTTATTAGAATCTGAATAAAATCTGAGAGTAATCTTATTAGAATCTGATTAAATCTGATTAAAATCTTATTAGAATCTGATTGGATTCTGATTAGAATCTGATAGTAATCTTATTAGAATCTAATTAAAATCTTAATAAATCTGATTAAAATCTTATTAGAAATTAATTAAAATCTTATTATAATCTGATAAAAATCTTATTAGAATTTCATTAAAATCTTATTACAATCTGATTGAAATCTGACAGTAATCTTATTAGAATCTGATTAAATCTAATTAGAATCTGATTAAAATCTTATTAGAATCTGATTAAAATCGTATTAGAATCTGATTAAAACCTTATTAGAATCTGACTGGCATCTGACTGGAATCTGATTAGAGGCTGATTAGAATCTGATATAAATCTTATTAGAATGTGATTAAAATCTGGTTAGCATCTGATTAAAGTTTTATTAGAATCTGATTAAAATCTTATTAGAATCTGATAGTAATATTATTAGAATCTGATTAAAATCTTATTAGATTCCGATTAAAATCTGACAGTAATCCTATTAGAATTTGATTAAATCTGATTAGAATCTGATTAAATTCTCATTAGAATCTGATTAAAATCTTATTAAAATCTAATTAGAATCTGGTTAAAATCTAATAGGATTCTAATAAGAATATGATTAAAATCTTGATAGAATCTGATTAAAATCTTATTAGAATCTGATAAAAATCTTATTAGAATCTAATTAGAATCTTATTACAATCTGATTAAAATCTTATTAGAATCTCATTCATCTCTTATTAGAATCTGATTAACATCTTTTTTAGAATCTGATTGAAATCTTGTTAGAATCTGATTAAAATCATTTATATGTCGAAAAATGCCGCTTATTATGTATATAGGATATTCCAAATTTCAATCAATTATCTTCAAAACTAAAGGAGAAAAGGGGGTGATCCTGTTACACCCGGTATATTCTACTTTTGTTATTTATTTTTAATTTATTTTAAGGTATAATGGAATATGATTGATGAATTTAGATAGTAATTGTTACTATTTTTTAGTTCTGAAATAGATTGTGTTTTTAAATTAGTTCTGTATTATCTTCTATTATTATTTTTTATTTTTCAATAAAAGTTAAAATAGCTTTGATGCGTCATATTTTCCAGATATAATATTTTAACAGCACATTTGTAATTATATGTGATTATCTTTTAATACATATTTGATTAATTTTACAGATAAGATTTCATTGTATAGAAAATGTTTCGAAATTCTTGGAATCACATCATGGCAAGAATTTTAAAAGTAGTTGACCACTTAATCTAAAATATGATTTCTACAGTATTGCGTGATTGGTGTTTACATCAGAAAATGTTGCCTTCCAAGACGTACAGCCACTAGGACCCCTTCCACGGCATTATATAATAAAAACGATTCGATATCCATATAGAAAGTTAAAGAGAACGTCGGAAAAGATTATCACAAAGTCTGATAATACATGTTTGTTAAATATTTTTGAAAACATACATGGCTGTATTTTAGATGGATTGAAGTAAACCCGATTATTTGAATGCCTTTCTACAACTTTAAATATGCTGGAACTGGATCAAATTGCTTTGTGTACATCTTGCAGTATAGGATTTACTTGCAATATCTGGTCTCTGAATTTGAGAGTAAAGTAAGGAGAAAATCTATCTGCAATATGATCCACCTCTCTTGATAACGTTGCCTACGTTTACACCAGGAATAAACCTCCTTTATAAATTTGTTGCTGTGTGATCGTTTACACTTTTATAATTCCTGTAGATTCAAAGAGTATTAATAACTACTCATGGCGAGATATATTTGTTTGTCAACCGACAACACCGAAATACCTAACTACTGCTTTTCTAACCTTATTTTCTTTAATTTACATTTAGCGTGGCAGATGCTCCAGACTAAGGATTTGTAATATAAAGTCTTTAGCCCTAGATGTTTTTAAAAATGCCTACTAAATGGTTACCGTGACGAATATTTAAAAATATAAATGTAGTGTAGTTTATCAATAATGTGTTGGCAACACTAGGATTAAGAAATCTGGAAATGTTTACATGCATGTTAATCAGTTGCTCACTGAGTTTTATAAGTCAACGACTGCTAACCAAGAGAACTGAGCTGGTGAAAACAATTTACTAAAATAGGTGTAATGAGTTTACAGGAAAAACACCAGTTTTTATAGGTACGGTGGTTACTAGAATGGTTTACTGGCTACTGTAAACGTAGTTATTGTTACATCATCAAGGGAAAAGTACCTACTTGTTGTAACATTTATCCAAACGTCTTTGTCCATGATCAACAAATTTCTTTTCCGTTTTGGGAATGATGCCAATATGAAAAGACCGTATACACTGAAGAGGAAGAAAAACTGTTCTGCTTCAGTAGAAATGGATCTTCGACTGATTCAAAAAAATAGACAACAGTAGCTAAAGCTTCAGGACATGATGTGAAGAAAGGGCAATAAATCTGAAAAATAACTCGTAGAAACAGAATTACATGCGATTGTTGTCCATTAGAATGGGAAGCTTCTTCTCCCTCTGTCACAGCATATTATGGTTGAAAGACTTCGCAAAATTATTACAATTGACGATATAGAGAGGATTCTCAGTAAACCTAATTAGAAACTGCAACCGTAAAATGGGAAACTGTCACGGTTTATGAAACATTAGCTGACTGTGATTTGACTAAAACAGTAAATGCTTTTGTGGCACATCAGAATCAAACTTGTCCACCTGAAATTTGCCTACATTTTGTTATAACAAATGTTGCAGATACCTGTTAGAAATAACGCTTAGAAGTGTTTTCGAAGCCAAAATGCCATCATTAATAGGTCCGATGTGCCAATTGTCAACATTATGTGCGCAAATTAACAGAAATAATTATCAACCCAGAACTGGACTCGAAAAGATTTTTTTACTGGATGATTTATTAAAAATTCTTGCCATCACGAGAAATCATTTGGAAATTTAGATGACCATGCAATTTTATTCCCCCGCTATACAAAGTATCTTCACTCACCATCATGCGAGATGAATACCAAAAGCCATATATAGTTTGAAAATGTTCCTGATTATGTTTATGTTCAAATATTTTATGACAGTTGAGCTCAGAAACAATTGCATAAGCCCATGTGACGTTTGAATTGAAAATAAAAGTAATATACATATGTATGTATGCTTTGAAGAAGGATAAGCATAATATGAAGAGTGTAAAGACAAAGAACCCAATAATCATAGACATCGGAAGCTTTTGTATGATTAACCGAAGATCTCTAGTTGACTTAGAATTGTTGTTATTAGCTTGATACTAGAAAAATCTACTTATGATGAAAAATCTTGAGAATATAACCTTGCTGTGTATTCATTCATAAGGATTGAGAAATTAGGGCAATGTTCC
Source organism: Rhamnusium bicolor (assembly GCA_029963845.1). NCBI lineage: Eukaryota > Metazoa > Arthropoda > Insecta > Coleoptera > Cerambycidae > Rhamnusium > Rhamnusium bicolor. The sequence goes on along the minus strand of JANEYF010001276.1, from coordinate 466,527 downwards.
CAACTTACATACAAATGATATAAGTTTATTTAATTTGAAACTTTCAACTCGAGTTTTAATAATTGGTAATTATTATGACCTTTACATTAAGATTTAGAACTTTACATTTGTGATTATTAATGTGATGATTAATTAAGTACAGTTTCAAGGAATGTGACATAAATAAATTGCGCACCCAAATGTATTTCGATTAATCAGTAAATAGCATTTACACGTGAACGAAGACGTAATATTATGTGTAAACGTGTTTTGCCACTATCAACTTTATGTAAACATGGATATTTGATATAAAAAGCGCAATTAAATGAAATAATAAATACGTCCAAGACCAGCTCTTTTTGTAAACATCATTTATAAAAATTTTTACTAAAAATAGCACACTGAAACTAAATATGTCTTACAAAATACATAATTTATTATATTTACTAAAAATTTTAACGAAGTCGAACCACCGAAACTGCGTTTTAAAAATAGCGAATTACGAACAAAACGGCGCTTTCAACTTGACACAGAGAATACAGACGTCACAGGTGCTTATATATTTTCGTTGATAGATAACCCACTTTAATACATCATTTAAAAGGATTCTGATAATCTATTGCAAAAAGATTATGTCATAATAGTCATAAGGTGCCTCAGAATAGAAATCACTTTTCAAAGAATCATAACATAAAATACACGTGTATAATTTTTAAAATTTTATTTTATAACTGATAAAACATTAACATATATTATATTCGAATTTTATCTTTTAAAAATTATTTCATCCGTCTTCTATCTCACTGGCAACACTTCTCCAACCCGGTCCTCATATTCTGCAAGAATATTGTTGATTTCAATACGTACGCTCTGGAGGGTTGAGGTAAACTAATAAAACTAATCTTTAGATGCCTCATAAGAAAAAGTCTAAGGGTGTAAGGTCTAGTGACCATGGGAACCAACAAAATTCACCAAACCTGTAAATGACTATCCAAAAACTGCTCTCTGACGGTGACCATGTGGGCTGTGGCTCCATTCTGATGAAACCATGTTTCAGCATTGTAGCCAGAAAATTGTTGAAGTTCCTACTCGAAAAAGTTACAATAAGAAGTAGTCACTAGGTGCTAAATCTGGACTATAAAGCAGATGTTCAATTTCTTCGAGGCCACAATCAGCAACAAAAGCTTTTGTAAGTTTTACCTAGTACACAGGTGCATTGTCGTGGAGCAGCAAAATACCTCGCGTCAGTTTTCCGCGTCTTTTCACTTTAATAGAATCTCTGAGGTAATGCTCTCCTATTACTGTAATACTCTTGTTTAGATAATCAATACAGAAAAAACAGTCGTCATTATTTTTTCCTGCAGAAGGGGTAACCTTAAACTTCTTGGGAGGACTGGAGCCCTTGACATGCCACTGCATCGAGTCTTATTCCAGTTCAGGATCATAATCATGAACCCACGTTTCATCTCCAGTGACAAGTCAGTTGATAATTAAATGTCTCCACAATGTGCCAAGTATTCTTCACACTTCTCTACCCGAACACACATTTGGAATGGTGAAAGCATTCGTGAAACCTATCTACTAACATTTGTCATTTCAAGGTAGTCATGTAGGATTCTTAAAACCGTGGTTTCTGAAACTTCTAATAAAGCTGCCAATTGCCGCTTCTTTAATCTTGCATATTCCAGTATCAGACACATGGTTTTTTTGAGAACATCTGAAGTGGTCACTTCAACAGGGCGACTTGGACAGGGATCATCATCCAATGATTCTCGACCACATTTGACCACTCGCAGATAGTTTACTTAGAAGGGCAATTATTCCCGTACAATTTTTCCTTGTTTTGTAAGGAATTTTATAACAGCACGGTTTTATTCATTTTGAGAAATTACCGATGCGCGACGAACAAACTAATGAAATTAATGTTGCAATTATTCTGAAAACGAATGTAGTTTGACTATCTAATTTTATTTCCTTCTGACATTAAATTGTGTTCAATAAACTACTGAAAATTATAGCACGATGTCAGGATCAAGATATTCTATACTACAATGATGTTTGGAGGAAGTGTAATTTTTTCAAATATCATAGAAGGTATTATATCTTAGGAAAAAATAAGAATAATTGCACAAAAGTGTCAACAGTGGATATGAATACAGTTTTGCATGTTGTTAAGAAATTATAAAGAAATAATACATCGAAGGTGCCAAGAGTATTAGTCAGTAATAAAATAAATATCTATAAAAGTCAAAATCCCCATATTTAAAGGCTATGAACATATTTTTGGAATCACGCGGGGGTGATAAATTGTTCAATAGTAAATAAGGATACATTCAATATAGTATAGTTAGAAAGAATTATGATTTTGTTCCAATTCTTTACTAGCGTTGCTCATTCTATTATTGTAGAGTAACCTTCGCGTTAATAATAATTTTTACACTCGGCTGTTTATAATTTTATACAGTACTTATTCAGTTGTTCTGAACGGCACGTGTAAATACGCCGGCCGGCAACAAGCATGACGTGCATTGTTTACTCTGACGTCATTCAGGGTCGTTTAGAACAACATGTCAATTTATTAAATAAATATCTTGGCAAATTACATTCACGCAATTACCTACTTATTTAAAAGTAATATTTTTTTGATAAATACTGTAAAATTTTACTAATGAAATTAATGTTAATAATAGTAATTAGCGGAGTGGCAGATAAAAAATTAATTGACACGTTTTCATATGGAACATAATATATTTCAGGGACAGTTACATATATTAAATGGTGTATTAAAGGCAACCCACTTCAGGATATTAAGTGGTATCGTCATAAATGCATCATTAATAAGAATTAAGACAAACAACGTAAATTTTTGGAAAATTACTAAAGTACAAATCAATACGCATTAATCTAATCTGGTGTTGATCATTATAATTTCAGTCTTTGTCTATTGTATCTATTTGTCTACCTTCAGAAAAATCCATAGAATTAGGTAATAGAAACATGCAAACTTTAGCACAGAAATATCCTATTTATATCTTACTACGAAACTAAATTTTTTTTAAATTGATCTGGAAGCAAGAAATTGCATTGTTTAAGGAATGGCGAAATTGTAATTCAGATATCCAATGAAATATATATGTATCTATCGAGAATCCGTTCAGATCATTGGAAGCCTGACCGCGTTAGTCAACGATATAAGATATTGCTGTGGTTAGGAAAAATCTTTATGACTCGGCTAATTTTACAAATGTAATTTACTGCCGCTGTGGTATTTAGGAATCAAGTATTGTATTCTTCCCTACTCATTATATTCTATTTAAGTTGTTTCTCTAATCCTACCAAGGCAACCAAATGCTACCTGACATTCATATTTTTTACTTATTTCAATTTTCATTTTTATAGTTATGAAAATGTCTGTTTGAATTTATTCCCTACAAAATTTAATTTGTTTACTTATTCATCTGCACATTCGTGCATATTAATTACAGTTTTTGTTTACAAGGCATCGGGAAATCTGTAGGCGGTATAAATATGGTGTGCAATAGGATATGGTCTCAACGTGCAGTTTTGTTTGAATGAGGTTCTCACCAAGTTCAAGATATAAGGCTAAGACCGTGAATAGATACAAGATATGCAAATATGAATATGAACTTTGGATGATTGTTTACTACAAAAATGTTTACAGTACACAAATATAATGATCTAAGAGGTCTTCGTGGAAATCACACATTACCACTTCTCTTGCCACAATAAAAGTGCGCGTGCTGAAGTGAATTCATTAATTCGTGATAATTTATTATGATAACATTAACATTTTATTTTATAAATAAATGTTATAGTGTGAGTATATTCGTAATTGTAATTAAAAAAAAGACATCTACATGTGCGAATAAATTTGTTTGCTACAAATATTTTTTGTGTACTGGGATAGGAGATGTATTTAAATATCAAAAATATTTAATTTTAGCAAGTCTCCTCAACAATTAGTAAATCGGACGTAGTGAGTGACAAGTGTATCCCTCTGGTGGTCAGTGTTATTACCCGTCAGACATCATTGATATCTTAGTGAGTGGAATGAAAAAATAATATTAACTGAAAAAATTTTTTGTTAATTATTATTTACTAACTTTTACAAATCTTATCACAGATAAGTATAACATATATCCTTTTAAACCCCGAAGGGGTATTTCCACTATATAATTTCAATTAGTCTGTTCTCTGAAGCCATTAATGCTTATTACACTGGGGTTTACAAGTTTTCTTACTGTGGATTCTTTAAATGTCCTAGCTACCCTGATGACGCTAGGCAAGCAGAAACACGTGTCGGTAGATATTTTAAAGTTTTTTAAAGTGAGTGTTAACTGGTAAGTACCTTGTGTTTTATTTATTTTTGGTTTTACTGGACAGAATGGTTGAAATTATAATGTGCATATTATCTTTTTTTGTAATCCAAGTTTCAGTGTTTTGGCAAATAGCCGGGAAAATAATTGTTTAAAAGGATATATGTTATACTTATCTGTGATAAGATTTGTAAAAGTTAGTAAATAATAATTAACAAAAAATTTTTTCAGTTAATATTATTTTTTTCATTCCACTCTATATTTTAACTTTTACCAAGAAGAGGAACTTAATTTGTTTTTAAGATATCTTAGTGACTGATAGTGACCTGCAAAGCAGGTACCAAGAACTGTGACCTCTAACCCTGGTGGGCTAAACTATATACCTAATAAGATTTACAGGAAACAACTACTCCATTGGACAAAAGCCCTGACTTGCATTAAATTAAAGTCTTGTTTGGTAGCTAAGATCATTTGTCAATTCCTCACTAGACATAGACCGGTTTCAAATTTGTTATGTTCTCGTCAGTATGCCACAAGTAATGAAAAAGACAAATAATAATAGCAAACCAAGCTAACCTAAAGCATACTAAACAAGACAGTGATAAATACATATATCCCTCTGGTCATCAGTGCTACAACTAATGGCATACTGACGAGAACATAACAAGTTCGATACCGGTTTATGTCTAGTGAGAAATTGACAAACGATTTTAGCTACCAAATAAGACTTGCAGATTTAATTCAATGCAGGGGGCTTTTGTCCGCTGAGTAGTTGTTTCTGGTAAGTCTTATTCAGTAATTAGTAAATCAGCAAATATTGGGTCAATAAAGACAAACAATTATTAAAGTGCCAATTTCTTGGATTAATTTTTATTTCTTTATTTCATAATAATAATAAAAACTGTTCATTTAACAAGGCGTCGTAAAAACTATGGTGAAAAACATATGCTTTCAATAATTTCACCAGATTAATTATTTGGCGTAAAATAAAAAAATTTATCAACAAAAATTATAAATTACATCAAAATAATAATATATGCTCGATTTTTTTTAAAAAGAACTAATTTATTGAATTTAGGAGACGACATATGTTGATATGTTATTTTCGATTTTAAATAACATTGATTAATGATAATAGAGATGAAATCTTTGCGTAAAGCTAAACATTTTTCAATTTAGTTAAACATTAAACGACAAGGTCAGTGTTTGAGAGGTGTGGTACGGAGCACACCCACCTGACGAGAAAAAAATGAGTAATAGATAATATACAGTTGGATGAAAACTCTTCCACACACTGAATTTGGTAACTAGCGATTTCGGCTAATAAAGTTGCCATATGTCAAAGATTTGAGTCAGAGGCTGCGCTACATTGACCTAAATATTTTTCAAACTACTTGTGTTTGAATTTGGTCGTAATTTATTATCAAAGGTCTCTTCAACTGCTAAATTGATTAGAATAACAACGTATATACAATTAAATCTAAACATTTATTTCGATTAATTGAATTTAATAGAATGTTTTCTATTATAAACCTCACAAAACTGAGATAAAATAGACTGTATTGGTACTGCATTTTTTGTATGGGGTGTATCAGAAGAGACATGAAAGTTGCCCAAAATTACAATGGGTGCAAGAGTACTCTAATTGATTTTATTTCAATGTTCGTCAAAAAGATTAGCAATTAGACTGATTAAATTTCAAATTATTTTAATTAATTATTAAGCCTGTTTTATTATAATGTTAATTGCAAAGAGAAGTCATTAGATCAAAGCGCATCTGAATGTATGACATCAGTACTATCTTTGATTTTAATCAATGGTACTATATAGCAGTGCATGTCAAAAGTATATACTTATTAAAAACAACAAAGGTCCTAACACTGATATCTTTGACACCACTAAAATAATATCAGTATTTGATGAAAGTTCATAATTAATTATAGCTAATATTTTGACACTTCCCACATCGATATTTTAAAAAGGTATATAAGAGATTAACCTGTGCCATATAACATAAAATATCATATCTCATCACCATCAGTTATCCACATGGGTAAGCATTTTTTAAGTTGGTTGGTAAGAATTTTTATGACAATATTTTAATTGTTGTTTTTAGAAAATTTATAACGTTCTAAAATATCTAATTGTTCAAGAACATGTTATACTTTCATGTACCTTTCGTATTCAAAATCCATAGCATATTCATTTTAGTTATATATGTCCACAACACTGCCGTTTACTAATAAAATAATAATAAGCCTATCCATCATAAATATTATTGCATTCTTTTACTTTTTTTACTAATTATTTATATCGATATTCTATTCGATCGTTTACATAAAACATAAAACTAGCTACCGTTATCAATCACAGTAATAAAGTCTTTAAATATTTGTACATGCCGAATCGAACAAAAAATATACAATAATCTAAATTTTGCACGTAAAATTATCGAACGTGATTTTTATTTATGTACTCAAGCAACACACTCCGTTCGACAAACTTGATTGTATTTAAATGATAGTACTAATTATTGTTATTGATCAAAAAGGTCACCTACCTTAATAAATGTCATTGCCTAGGAGCACGTTTTACATGATAATAAAGAATTGTTACACAAAATTTGTATTTTTTATTGTGTTTTAGATTTATTTAAAAATTGTTTCTATATTTTTAAGAACACTATAATTTATTACATAAAAAGTATTGGTTCAAAGTAATGTAGAATTTTGAGGGATTCGAAACGTTTACTTTCTTATCTTTATTCTGATCTCAGGGGTGTTATATCTTCATTGGTTAATAATGGCTTACAATCGCAACAAATAATACGCTCATAAAATAATATTTTTTTTTAGTTTCACCATATTAATGTACATAAATATATACTTATAGCATAATAATATGGCAAACCTTGACATTTTAATTTTATACTAATGGTTTTAGGTTATGTTATCTAATACTGGCCTTGCACTTTAAAAATTAGAGGCATTTATATTTATAATTATTAATATTGTGTTTATTACCCAGGCCTACATTAATTTTAGGGTTTTTAAAATTTTTACTGCCACTGCCATCATCCTGAAGTGATGATAACACAGACGTGGTTTTCCACAAAACATCATATACTGCACACGACGCTCGATTCACCAACCAAGTTGGCATCATCAGTTTTAATCATCTCCATATGATGCCAACTTGGTTGGCGAAACGCGCGTCGAGTGCAGTGTTTTGGTGTTTTGTGGAAAACTACGTCAATGTTGCCATTTAATAAATAATTTATATTTATTAAGTAAACGAAAAACGCACAACAAAGACTTCAGCCTTAGGATTACATTTTAAATAATAATATTGTGCATTTTACTTTGCCACATTTGTTGCTAATCGTCCTACAATTATTGATACTTACGATGTAACATAGAAAATACAAATACATATAACACCCAATAATAGTTAAAATGTGGCAATGATTTTTTACTTACAAAAAGTATCAGATGATTAAAATTTCATCATGATTAAACAATGATATATATCTCAAATTTAAATGTGAATTGGTGCCCCACGCAATCTTATACGCAAATTTAAAAAACGGATTCCTTACCTGGTATACAAGTGGATCAAAGATGGGGGAAGGAGTAGGAGTATATGTGGACTATCAGAAGTTCTCCCTTCATCTTTTAGGAGGAAATTCAGGTCATAGAAACTGCGTTCGAGAATGCATTAAAAAAGGCACACGAGGAGCAAGAATCTGTATCTCCTCAGACAGCCAGACGACACTTAAAGCTTCATGTTCCTATATTTGTAAGTCTAATGTAGTCTGAGAAATGTCTATAAACAATAAAGCAACTGGCAAAGAACAATGTGTTTACCTTTATGTGGGTGCTAGGGCATAAATCACTAAAATGGAATGAGATTGCTGATAGCCTTGCAAGGGAAGATGTAGAATCATCGTTCATCGAAACAAAACCGTTTTGTTGAATATCTAAAAGCCACGTAACAGAAAATGGGAAAAGGAACATAAATCCTCCTACTGGAAAATAACTCCAGGTTAAATACAAACGATGGAGTTATAAACTACTCGCAAAAAAAGAGCTAGTAAGCTACTCGAACTCTCAGCAAATCGGAGTTATGGAATCTAATAATCGTTCTCACAGATCATTGCCTACTGAGATATCATCTCAAAAAAAGCTAAAAGCGACATTATGTGACTTCTGTAAAGTTAAGCGGAAGCCGCCGAACAAATACTTTGTTCATACAAAATCCGCCAAAGGCTACGACATTTACGGCAGATATTTACAACACCTGCCTAAGTGGAAACTATAGCCCCAGGAAGTTTTAGGCTTCTTCAAAAGCCTAGGTATTGATGGGTAGGTACACACAGATATAAGAGTTGTCATCGCAAACAATCTTTATAGGTCGCAGTGAAGGGAGGCTACTACTGCCTTAACTGCCCACTCATAATCTAATCTAAGTTTCTCGTTTCACATAAAACTGAACATTTTGCTATTCTACAGGTCGACGACGAAGTCTCTTGCGCCCATGGTGAGCCCACAAACAGAATCCGTATTTGTCGCTGAATACTATCCGATTCCATTCTCAATCCCACGTTCTGAACACCACTCACTTTACAGTACAATAGCATTTGTAATTCCTATTGTTGTCTTTGTTTACATAAGTTTCAATAACGCGATTTCATAATTCCTTTTGAATGGTAATAACCGTACCACCATGATTTTATTAGACCCAAGAAAATAATTTTAATGGCGTGAGGCCGGGAGAACGAGATGGCCAGTGCGTGTTTTATTCGATCAGTCAAATAAAAATATCTGATGTGGCCAGCACGTAACTTTCTTATACCAGTGTATATTATCCTGATCTAAAAAAATCGTTCTATTTAATTCTTCACTTAACTCAATTAAATTTTAATAGCGTTCCTTGAAATGTTTCATTAAAATTTTTAAATAATTATTTATCAGCGTCATTCGATACTCTCAATAAAAATTCATGTCATAATTTTAATAATTTTTTCTTATTGACATTGACATTTCTGTAACTAAATTAGACATTGCAAATGTCAAACTGTCAAATTTATCGTAACCCCATTTTATGAGGACAAATGTGTAAAAAATTTCAATTTACATCATCTTTATTTAAGTACCTGAAAAATATATTTTATTGACTTAATATAGTAGACATGATTTATAATCTTTCATCAGGAATATATTTTTTTGTACAGGCAAATACAAAAAAGTTTGGGTCCCGTGGACGCCCTCTCAGCTAGCCAATTTTTTTCATCACCGAATTTATCATTGTCTTTGGCCTTTAGAACATGTGTACCAAATTTGAAAGCTTTATCTCAAAAACTTTGGCTGCCATCGCGATACTACAGACATACCGACAGATTTTTTTCCATAAAGTTATGTTTTTTCATAATAATTCATCGCGATTCGTCCAGAGATGCAACACAATTTTTTAAATTTTTTTCCCGCATTTGTACCTTTTTTCTTCTTTCATTCATTATGTTTCTTCTGGTGGTACCACACTCACCAAATTTAATGTGTCACTAAAATGTTGTTGAAAATCTTAACTGCCAAATTTGGGAAGTCTGCCATTAGTATTTTTTAATTATCGCAGATACACACACGCAATCGCGCACACGCGCACACACACACACACACACACACACACACACACACACACACACACACACACACACACACACACACACACACACACACACACACACACACACACACACACACACACACACACACACACACACACACACACACACACACACACACACACACACACACACACACACACACACACACACACACACACACACACACACACACACACACACACACACACACACACACACACACACACACACACACACACACACACACACACACACACACACACACACACACACACACACACACACACACACACACACACACACACACACACACACACACACACACACACACACACACACACACACACACACACACACACACACACACACACACACACACACACACACACACACACACACACACACACACACACACACACACACACACACACACACACACACACACACACACACACACACACACACACACACACACACACACACACACACACACACACACACACACACACACACACACACACACACACACACACACACACACACACACACACACACACACACACACACACACACACACACACACACACACACACACACACACACACACACACACACACACACACACACACACACACACACACACACACACACACACACACACACACACACACACACACACACACACACACACACACACACACACACACACACACACACACACACACACACACACACACACACACACACACACACACACACACACACACACACACACACACGCACACGCACACACACACACACGTACTGACATCAATCGGACAATGGTCAGAATGGATTCAGGAGGGTTCAAAACGTATATGTCAATCAAAATCTCGAGGTCGAAAAAAATTATGATTATTATACTTCCTTATATTACGTATAAAAAGGTAAAAACAGTTTGAGTTGTACTGTATTTACAGAAGTTTTTGTTACATATTTGTTTGTAGACAATAAGCTCCTACGATCATTCTTTACTATTTTAAAATATTGTATAATTTTCAAATCATTGTGAAAATACTTGGCGTCTTATCCTTGACACGAGTTGGCGCTTCTATCTAGACGAAATGTTCTTAATACGTATTGTAAACATTATCGAGCACTTACAGTAATATTTAAATAACTCACCCACACTAGGTAGGTTAATGTCAAAAATGCTTCTCAATTATTTTCCTATTTTCTGTAAATAAAATTTTAGTTTCTATTTTTTTCTGGTTTTTCTGTATTCTACTACAAGTAATGCAATATTATAAATAATTTTAAAAAATCTAAATTGTTTTTGTATTTTTGAAAAAAAAATTAAACAATTTACCTTACCTTAGATACTATAAGAGATTGCTTCCGTCTTACGCGCAACATAAAAAAGGTGTTAAAACGACCTTGCTATTTCAATTATTATGTTTCTATGGAGAAATTTGAAGGTTGAATTTATGTACAGGGCCCATAGAATATTAAAACTGAAATTAAATGAAAGTGAATGGCAGCATCTGTATAAAGAAATTATAATCCTATTATTTAGAATGTAGGACGTAATGGTAATGGTAATGGTGGGGGAGGCTGACGCCTGGCAAGTTGGCTGCAAGCGGGCCACGTAAAAAAAATTATTAATAAATTTATTTAAATTCTTAGTAATGGATTACTCGTTATTATGTGCTAGACGGTGTTATTAAATACATCTATTTAATTGTTCAACGTACTTAGTTCAGGTGTTGTTAGAAATTTAGATTTTGGATTTTGTAGATTTTTGCTGATAAATGAATAATTTCAAATGGGCCTACAAATATCCATTTTCTATGAGTATATTAATGTTGTTCCTCTTTAATTAAAAACAATAAATAATAAAATGCGTTACTAGAATACTGTTTTAAAAATATATACTTAGTTAATTATTCCTTGTTAGGTCATATCGCCCAAAAAAGGGGAATATCTGTTTCTCTGACGATTTACTGATTGATTTCGTGGTACCTCTAGGTTTCTATTGGGACTACTTATATTCTTAATTATTGTCTTAAACAAACGTTAATAGATTTTTTACTTGAAACTGGAACATCTCAAAGAAAAATAGAACGTTCAGCCCAAGTCCATTAGTAGTGGTGTGCAGCTACACATTTAGCAAAAAGAGGTTAGGACAATTACAGTGCTTTCTCCTACTAGGTCTGTTTAGCCCTACAGTATGGTAGAAATTTAAAAATATGCAAATACTTCTTCGCATTTGAACTAATGTGAAAATGGTAACATTTATCTTCGATTTCGATTGTACAACTTTTAACACTGATAATATATTACTTTCTTTTACAACTAGTAAAAACTTAAAAATACAAAAGTCGCAGGGGCTGTAGGCTTTACGCATGATCTCGAACAACTGTATTAGTTAAATAAAACTGCACGTTTTCACAAAATTTTGATAGATTTTAAACAATGTCTTCTAATAAATATAGTTTAAAAAAACTAAAAACACGCTTTTAAAGCACATCAAACTAAAAAGTGAAAAATAATTATTAATATAAACTGAAAACAATAATGAACGAAAAATACTAGTATTATTGTGAAAAAAGCGTGGGTTGCTTGATATACGAAAAATATGGCACAAAGCGCCCCACGCTTTTTTCACAATAATACTAGTATTTTTCGTTCATTATTGTTTTCAGTTTATATTAATAATTATTTTTCACTTTTTTAGTTTGATGTGCTTTAAAAGCGTGTTTTTTAGTTTTTTTTAAACTATATTTATTTTTCACTTTTTAGTTTGATGTGCTATGAAAGCGTGTTTTTTAGTTGTTTTAAACTATATTTATATTGCTTATTGATGCTGATATTATAACATATTACGATCCAACAGATATTTCTGAAAAAAAAAAAAATTATTTCAGCCGTGGGATTTGAACTCACGCCCGGGGAGTCTGTCTGTTTCGCATCCAATTCCAATTCCAATTTAACAAAATTTATTTGATATTAAAATACATTTTTAAAACTTAATTAGATGCCTATTTTTGGCTTACAATAAACATAAAATACATTCATAAATAAACACAAAATCATCGACTGCCTTAACCCGCTCGACCACCGCGAACTAGCTGACAATCGTGGAATGTACTTACATATTAAGCCTTTCCTCTCACGCAGAGAATACGTGAGGAAAGGACTAGCTATCCTGATCAGGATAATGATATAAACTTATCAAATTATTGTATTGTTACCGGTTCTTCATAAGTGTACAAAGTTTCAATTAAATCTGTCCGTTTAAAGTGGATCAAAATCGAGTCCAAAGAGTCGGTTACAAACAAACAAACAAACAAGCAAGCAAGCAAGCAAACATACAGGTGAAGCTAATAAAAGCGTGTTAAAAAGATAAAGACTACTTGAGGACTATTTTATTTAATGCAGTTGTCATAGTATCATCAGTTTCTCCTTCAGTTTGTCTCTTTGTGACTTTTTGTCGCTCTAATTTAATAATCATAATAATCTACGATTAGTAATTTAGCTGAATAAACATGATATGTGGTAATACCAAATTGTTATACCGAAGCATCAATATATTTAGAGCTTCTTGATTTGCAAAAACTGTTTTTCTAAAATATAATCAATAATAAACATACCTACGAAAATTTGCAAAATGGAAACTAATATTGTCTGAACGTTATTTTGATTTCTTAATAATTAATTATAAATTCATTAGAAGGATAAAAATCGTGTTAAATTAAAATGTTGGTGTATTGACATGATTGACATGAATACCTTATAGATTGCTAGAACATTACAAAAAATATATTAATGATAATATGAATTTAAATGCCAAAGTAAACAACTTACTGACCTTATACAATAAATATCTATAGCAAATATTGTTGCCATTGTTGCCAAAAAAAAGGTATGTCAGCTAAAATACAGGAGACCTTGAAACTTGGATTTAAATATAATGAGGATACTATTCTGCAAGGTAAATTTTTTTATTATTATTTGATCATAATATTAAAATGCTTTATTCCGTGCATGATCTGATCGTATACGCTTACTAATAATATGCATATCGGAATTTAACATTTATTTGTAAAAAACATGCATTAACTAATGACGTGATATTTTATATAGAATAAAACGTGATACTATACCAGTGGCAGCTGGTGAAATTTAGGCTGTCATATCTCAGTATTGGAGGAGCATGGGACCCAAGCGATTCTTTAAGGCACAGTGAAAAATGATTTTAAAATAAAATTTCAAAACGGTGTAACTTTATGGAAAACCAATATTTTTTTATTAAATTTGAAATCTGTCGATCTATTCTCCACCTGATTCTGGAAAAAAATGTTTTGCAAATATTTTACAAATCGTTTAAAAATAGCCTTTGAGGTTAACAATTTTTCCAACTTTTCTTCGAAAATTTCAATCGCAATTTTTTGTCTGCAAAACTTCATCATTTAGTCTTGATAGTTGCGCCTTAAACTATCGCTTGGGTCCCATGCTCCAATACTGAGATATGACATAGCCGAAATATCACCAGCCGCCACTGTAACTATACTGATATTTATATATACATTTTTTTCTTCTCTTGACCATTGATGTCAAATAATATTTGATAGTGTTTTTTGAGAATGTCGATCAGATATATAAGTAAAATGTTTTTCTAACGTTTCTGTTTATTAAAACATCATTAGAGAGATTTTTTATAAATCGAGACGAAAAAAAATTGTACGTGCATATCTGACCGAAAATCCAAAAGGAAAACACCATAAAATTTATACTGATATTGAAATAAAGGATCTTGACCGTAAATTTGCACATACCGACCGATTGATTATATTTTGAATGCCCATATCTCACTAAAAATTATTATTCTCAAAGTTGTAGGGATGGTTCAGAACCGTCAAGTTTCCGATATACAGCATAATTTGTTTTTTATCAGAACGCTCTGCATATTTTTTTATCTTTGAAATCTACCGATTTTCCTGATTTCAAAAATATGTTACTGTATGTTATTGTATGTTATATTCAAAACTTCTAAATTATTGCTTTTATAAATAACATCAACGAAAAACAATGAATTGCCTTCGTATTTTTCAAATGCGTACTAAATTTAATTTAATTCTTTACACTAAAAGCTCATCTGAAAAGCTGCAAATCGTTCCTGTGTATCATGGCCGTAGAGTACAGATGTACTTACTGCCGCCGACATTCACCTTGACCGCGAAACTCTTTCTCCAGTCCAGTCTATTATTAGCTTTCAAGTTGTGTACACGTTAAGTCACTTGGGCGTATTGCATATTGTTTTTGTGTTTTTATTTTATTTGTTGTACTGTATTGTTGATATTAATTTAATAATAAAGTATGACAGACGTACGCAGGGGTAGAAAACGGCCATTTGCTGACAAAGTGAATAAATTCATAGGTGAATTCCCGGATTTATTCTATGATGGTGCTAAAATAATTTGTAAAGTGTGCGAGAAAGATTTGATGTGCTGGGATAAGCGTCATTGTGGACTTCACGTAAATAGTGTACACCATAAAAATAAAAAAATGGCGTGCCTTCGACAACACAGTTTATGTTTCATTTACTATTAATGCTGATTGCTTGTGATGTTCCGCTGCACATACTCGATAAACAACCATTTCGAGAGTTCTGGAATAAATACAATGCCCAGGTGAAGTTACCAAGTCGCACAACGTTATGTAACTACCTACCAATTGTACACGTAGACATGGTAAATAAGATGAAATGTGAATTAAAAAATACACGGCTGTGGTTATCTGTTGATGAGACAACAGACTATGAAAAAAATCTATTTTAAATGTTATGGTACAATTACTGGACCCTCTTAAACCGATAGTTCCACTGTTACTAGCTAGCAAAAGACTAAGTCAGTGTACTAGCGAAACAATTACCAGGGTGGTGCTGGAGACGTTAGAAAAATTTGACTGTCAAAAAGTCAAGTGTTGATGTTTGTAACTGATGGCGCCGTGACAATTCGTTCGGTAGGCCGTTCTTTGCAAGAACAAAGTTGTACGTTTATACATGTTACTGTAAAGTGCATGCTTTACATCTTGTGGTAGAAACTATTCGAAAAGGTTTTCCAGAGGTGGATGCATTAATAGCAAGTACAAAAAAAGTGTTTCTTAAATCTCCTAAACGTCTTCGTGCATTTCATAGCAAGTGTTCCGGTATTCCTGAACCACCACACCTGATTCTTACACGTTGGGGAACATGGTTGCAGGCAGCTATTTATTATGCTGAATATTTCCAACAAATAAAATCTGTGATACTACAATTCAATCCAGATGAGGCTGCAGCTATTAAGGAAAGCCAGACAAAATTCGAAGATATTTCCGTTGAAACAGTTTTAAATAATATTGAGAAAAGAACTATAAACCATTACATAAAAGCATAAAAAATTAAAAAACAGTGCGTTGTCGTTAGCGGAGTTACTGGATGAAGTGGACGAAGTAAATCTACTTCTACACGCTATAGGTGACGCAACAAATGAGCGCGTTAAAGAAAAGTTCGCAAGTGTGTTAAATAAAGACACCGGTTTTACCAAATTAAGACACATATGTGATGGTGCAGCCCCAGATCCGTTAAGTGTGTTCAAAGACTACTTTACGTATGCGTGTATTACATCAGTAGATGTCGAACGGTCGTTTTCAAAATATAAGAATATATTTTCACCAAAGCGAACATCACTCATGGAGACAACCATAGAAACATACCTGATGTTGCAACATGGCTACACATCTTCTCCAGTTTGTGATAAGCAAGCTAGTTCATCAAGCTAGTTAAGAGGATAAGTTTTACATACATTGTTATAAATTGTAACAGTTCATTGTTTCTCGTATTAGTTAATTTCACGTACGCCACTGTCCCATGGACCATTTTTGACAGCCCTGCTCATCTGTCTATATTTTTATGTTAGATGTATTTTTAATATTTAGCACAATTCGCATTAAAGTAATTGATTTTCAAAAAAAGTTTTTCCACGATTTCCACAGTAAACAACGAAACTATGCTACATGTCATATTTTCGGTGTATTGTAAGATAATAATTAAGAAAAAAATAAGTTGTTACAACACGAGAAATACGTGTTAAAATTATGTTACAAATACAATGAAGACGTTAAAGTGACAAGAAGACAATTAGGCTTTTATTTCTAAATAGAAGGCTGCCATGCTGGTATAATTTTATGAATGTTGCTAGATATATGGAAACCAGTATGTTATTAAAACGCAAAAAACGTTTTGTTCTAATAAATGAAGAAGTAGAGTGGCTTTCAATAACATAGAAAAACTTTTATCTCGGAAACGCGATGCTCAATTGTTTTTTTCTAAGCATTTTCTGTCTGTTCAAAACGATTCTTACAACTTTAAGAGTAATCTTTTTTTTAATATCCAAAAATATAGAGGAGACATAGTCGTTCAAAATATAATCAATCACTCCGTACAACATTCATAAAAAAATTAATCCCAAAACCAAAAGCTGATGGCAAACAACAAACGTATATATTTATTTAGGTTTTTTGATTACTAAGTTTGTTCAATTATTCATTTATTAAAAATTTGTTATGCTACAATGACCTGATCCCATTTGAAACTTCGCTTCGTCAAATTCAACAATTTGTTCTTTAAACAGGTATTCAAATAAAAACCAAAACTACGTATTAGTTACGCAGGCCAATTTAGTTTATTTTATTCGACCAACTTTTCAAATTAAACAAACAACTGATATAACTGTTAAGCATACTAACAAAATAAACATTTTTTTCCTTTTGATTGCAAATGCTTATTATCTAGAGTTAAAAAAACTACTCTTATCTATAACAATAGACTTTGAAGTATGTACTTAAATGTTTTAAAGAATAATAATAATAATAACATTAAATTAAAATTTTTCCAGATGAGCTTTTCTACTTTCTAATACTACAAAGCAAAAGGAAATAGATATAGTAATCGTGATTTTTTGCCGACGACAAAGTTTTAATCTTACTTTGACTATTTATCTAAGCGATATTTGTGTCTATGTGCGTATATCCACAATAAATCAAAAGTTGAATGATAGAAAAATAATTAAATTTAATATTTAAGATTTTCTATAATATTATAGGTTACATTAGAGACGTAATAATGACAACTCCAGAAAAGTTACTTGAGAGTCAGCTTTTACAAATATTTTGGGAATGGGATAATTTATGATATTCGTATAGAAATAAGGCAATTTCAAGAATAATAAAATTTTAATGAATAAGTCTCTTGATTCTTACTACCACATGAATAATTCTATTAAGCTTGATTATGTAAAGAATGCAGTTACCCATATGATACTAGAAAAATAGTCCTCTGCCTCTGTGACCTTATGTCAAAGAAACCTGTGTTCTTTGACAATTAATATAAAACAACTTAATAATAATAAAATGTTTCCCTAAAATTTTGGAAACGGGAAGTATTTTCTTATTTTTTCCGTGAGCATGCAAAAAAATAGGATAGAAATTTTAATTTTTTATTGAATGTGGGGCTAAGACTATATGTATCCGATTCAGTAAGAAGTATGTAATTTGTGTAAAATGCGAAATATCCAGATCGACCCATAAGCCGCTTCACAATTAATAAGATTAGGTGTAAATTTAGAGAAACTGGATGTGTTAAAGACAATCCAAAACCTGGCCTTTCAAAAGTTGGTGAAGATAAGAAGATTGACATTTTGTTAAATATGGAAGAGAATCCTCATGCTGTCCAGCCGACGCGACGAAAGAAGACTCGCGTGGTGAGGGAGAGTATTGCCAATAAGTTGCCAGCTTTCTGCGAAACCATATACTAGGAATATAATATATCTGCCAATGAGTAAGTGCGGATGCAAATGATCACAAAAATTTGTCATGCACTAATTCATTTATTTCATTTACGCTTAATTGTGAATAGAATTCAGAAATCACATTATTTCCGCGGGTCCTCTTTCCCCAACTAGACAGTAGTACTTCTAGCCACTAGTTTCAATAAGAACTGAAGTTAGTCAGTGAATTGTACTACGTATACTGAAGAAAGAAAAATATCATTCCTGCAAAATTCAACTCGTGCAGGAGCTCAACGACCTCCGAATGCAGTTTTGGAAACTGTGATGATTTGCACCACGCTAATCCACGTTTCCACCGCCATATACTGTTTTTGGGTGAAACCACGTTTTGTCTGAATGGCTCAGTGAACCGACAAAGTTGTAAGTAGTTGAAGCAGGGAAAATCCTCATTCGATGATTGAGGCACATACCCCTTGATGATTTTAAAGGGTTATTTAAAGTCAAAGGTCTATGTCAACATACCACAAAATTTAAGGGATTTAGTAAATCGAAAAATTTAAGAAATTTTATTCGCTTGCAAAACATTTTTTAATTTTTTTTTTGTTAATAATAAAATTTAGGTGTTCAAGTTTTATTTGATTTTCGCTCGAACATTTTCTTATGTAGTTTCAAAAATTCTATTGTCATTTTGACAATTAAAAGATCTATCAAAATAAAAGAAATGGAGGTTGCCATAAAAAAAATTTCGATGATATTATTCGAAAACAAATGATGGTCGGAAATTGATTTTATAAAAAAAGTGTATTTTTACTTTTTTATACCTAATATAAGGAAGTATTAGTGATCGTGTTTTTTTTCGACCTCGAGATTTTGATTGATATATACGTTTTAGACCCTCCTGAATCCATTCTGACTATTTTCCGAATGATGTCTGTCGGTTCGTGTGTGTGTGTGTGTCTGTGAATGTGTGTGTGTGTGTGTGACCAAGATACTCAAAAAATACTAATGGGAGACTTCTCAAATTTGGCAATTAATATTTTCAATAATATTTTAGGTGACACATTAAATTTGGTGAATATGGTTCCATCAGAAAAAATATAATGTATGAAAGAAAAAGAAAGGTACAATTTCGGGTAAAAAAATTAAAAAATTGGAAATTTCTGGACGAATCTCGACGAATTATAATGAAAAGATATAACTTTATGGAAAAAATCTGTCTGCATGTCTGTAGTATCGCGATAACAGCCACAGTTTTTGAGATAAGGCTTTCAAATTGAGCACACGTATTCTAAAGACCGAATATAATGATAAATTCGGTGATGATCAAAATGGTCCAGCTGGAAAAATATATTCTTGAAGAAAGATTATAAATCATGTCTACTATATCAAGCCAATAAAATATATTTTCCAAGTACTTCAATAAAGCTGATGTAAACTGAAATTTTTTACACATTTTTATCCACATTAAATTGGGGTTAGAATATATTAGGCAGTTTGACATTTGAAATTATTAAAATATATGACATGAATTATTATTGACAGTATTGAAGGACACTGATAATTAATTATTTAAACAATTTAATGAAACATTTCAAGGTACGTTATTAAAATTTAATTGAGGTAAATGAGGATTTATATAGAATGATTTTTTTAGATCAGGATGACGTGTACTGGTATAAGAAAGTTATGTGCTGGTCACGTCAGATATTTTATAAAATAAACCTGTCCAGGAATCTTTTCCAAAAAAAAAAATTTTTTCAATTTTAATTAACGTGTTCCATACTTTAGCCACTCACTGTATTAAGTTTGACGTATGGTATTTCTTAGCGGCGAACAAATTTTTGAAATAAAAGTAAATTGCTACTCAGACTAAAATGATAAATATTCCTACTTTGCCACGTCCTAGTTTCTCCATGATAATTAATTATAAACCAAAAATTGACGTTTTTGCAAAATCTCTAAGTTAATTAATCATCGTCAAATATATTAACTATTTTAAATTAATTTATTAATTTCATATAATTACGGCCTGCTGATATAAAATTATGTGGATTAAAAACTGATTACATAATGGCAAAACTCATTTCAATTTCCGACGTTACCGGAAAAGCAAGTTGATAGGATTTAAAGACAAATTTTTAAATCTCCTTATTTGTCTATCGAAAAATGAAAATGTCTGGTTTAAAATGAAACTTTAATGAGTTTCAAAACTACAAATTTTAAACACATTAACATTAATTATTATAGATGGAACTGATGGCATGGAAGTTGATTGAAAGTTGAGATTTGCAAATACATTAATGAATGTTATGTTTATGAGTATTTCGACGACAAATTATTTCCGCTGACACCAGTATTATCTAAAATCTCATCCAAATCAATGGAACTCTTCTTTCTGAGTTCTTCTCTAATCTGAGATTAAAGTTCCCTTCTAGATATTCAGGATTTTTTTTTCAAATTATCTTCTTCAATTTGGTCAGTTCGATTATAAGAAACTGCTTCCCAACAAAGCAGTTAAAAAATGTTATTGCTAAATTCTACAACTGTAATAGTATTTTATATGTGGCTAAATTGGTGTTTTTGTTTTTACAAGTGGGGTGTTCCCACCAAATGTTTATGATAAATATGCAGCTATTTGCCCTACTCATGTGAGTCACAAAGGGGTTTTTCTTCAATATTGAGGAGAAAAATGTACGGTCCAATGAGTTGATATTAATACATTTTCAAAAATAGTATTATAGCTAAATATCTTAACTTATCTAATCCTGAGCAATATACGGATCACAGCTTTAGGAGATCTTCGGCATCACTATTAGCTGGTTCTGGAGCTGATATGCTTACCTTAAAACGTCATGGGGGATGGAAATCCTCAACAGTTGCTGACGGATATATAGAAGATAGCATTCAGAAAAGAAAATTTCAAAACAGATATTTTCAAACAATACTACAGAAATGACTATGTCTGCCGATGTAGTCGTTGATGAAAATCAGACCAACCACCATATTAATATAAATGAATCAAATATTTTTTGCACATCTGAACCTATAATTCCAGGAATAAATATAAATAATGTTAGTAACAGTACTATTCATATAAACTTTCGTTAAATTATGAAAAAAATTTTTCATGAAATTTGTTAAGAACTAATAAAAGTTTGATGTAAGAACTTTAATTTGTTGTCTGTTGACTATTAAGTTAAATTTCTTTATTTCAGACTTCTTTCTTTATTTTTCACTTGTCAATAATGACATTGTTTTGATTCATTGAAACTGTCCAATAAATGTCATGTTAGGATGTGGCGTTACAAAAAATATTTTATTTCGTAGCTCAATTGAACTTCAAACATCCTGAAGTTTATTTTCCTAACTCGTACAAATTATTAAAATAAACAAAAGCAAAATGAAGATAACATTTTTCTTAAATTACCAAACGATAGAATATATTGTATAAATTAAATTAGTAGTCAATATGGTATAATAATAATTACTATTATAATGAGAAAAAATGTATGTAATGTAAACATTTCTAAAGACGTTAAAACTAATTATTAACCTTGCGAGCTTGTCTAGACTACTACAGACAAATGTAATATTAATTATATTGTTGTCTGGATGTATGTAAGTATATAGAATTGGTATTAAAATTGTCTGTATTTATTTTTACTGAATTTTCGACAGTTCAGTTCATACACATCGTAGGTATAATAAATATTTAATCATAATACCTAGTGATAGTTACTTGTGAGTCAACATGAAATAAAGTTTTATGTTTCCCTTACATTATGAATTATGCCTAGATATTTTCAAATTGTCAAACATTTTTAATAATAACTTTTCTCACTTATACGCAACAGTAATGTTAGGGGACGTATTCTTAACAAGTATACATACATTCTAAACTACAATAAAAGAAATAATAATAAAGTAACTTAATCATAACATAAAAACATGTAAAGATTTAAGAATATAAGAACATATAATATAATGCACATGTTCATATTTACTTATACATCGTGCACAAATACAAATATTAATTTAAAACAGTATTATTGAAATAAGTCTAAAATTTAAAATAATCTATTATGATATGGTTTCAGATTAACAACATTATGGATTTCTTCTCTAGGTATTTCTTGAATGTATTGTTTAATTTTGTAATTTTGGTCTTTGCCCTCTTTGGAAGAGGTATATGTTTAATATTATTTGGTATTTTGTTGTAAGCTTTGGGGCTGAGGTATGTAAAACATCTTTGTCCACAAGTGGTATTAGTTTTGGGAATTCTTAAGATATTGTTCATATTACCTCTAGTTTTTTTCATTTCGTTGCCTTTTTACAAATTAGATTGCCATTGATGTTAAACGCACTGATAAAAGAACAGCAACCTAACATACTTGATTTGAAGGGTAAGTAGGTTCTTTGGTTATTATAATCTTTAGTAATCTTTTTTGTAATGAATTTATATGTTTTAAATGTGAATCAAGAACTCCTCCCCAACCTAAAATTCCATACATTAGGTGAGATCAACAAGTGATTGGTATATATATATATATATATATATATATATATATATATATATATATATATATATATATATATATATATATATATATATATATATATATATATATATATATATACATTCTTGCTGTTTTTTCTTGGGAATTTGGTTCTTGTTTTAATAATTAATTTTTTAAATTGTGATGGAATTCATTTATTATTTTTTTCCGTATAAACGTTTCGGTATGGATTTATACCTTTTTCAATATATTCTAAAATTGAATTACTAAAATTAACTTACTGTCTATGATTACATAAATTCAAATTAATGAACATACCTTAAATTTAGATTCTTAAATATGGCACTAAAATACTTTATTCACGTCTTTTTTTTAATGGTTCTTGTACACTTTTAATTATATTTCTTTTTGTATATCATTGTTCTGTTCTCTCTATGAGCACAAACGATGAACTGATTTTTAAAATATACTATTTTGTTAGTTTCTTCTCCACCATGTGTTGGTTTATTGTTTAATCTTTTAAAGAGGCTGGCAAGTGCCTTAAAATATTTGTATCGGTTTAGGTACCTACGTTTGTTTACAGACTTTCGTTTCTGTTTCATACTTGACCAATTTTTGTTATAGGTTTTGATTGTTTTTTTAATTATTATTATTATCTCTAGTGAGATTAAGAATTTTTATTTCTATGTTGTTGTTTGATTGAAAGTTGTCTAATTGTGTGTTTTTTAATGTTTTTTTTTTTAAATTTTATGTGGTGGTTATTTTATTCGTTTGGTTAAGTAGTAAGTTGTTGTAGATTTTATTTAAGTTTTGTGTGTCTGTTTTGTCATTTACTGTGTTTGGATTTTTTTTTATTTCTATCATTTCGAGAATTTCTCTTTTCTTGTTGTGGGTTTCCGTTGCAATTATTTTTGTATTGTTGAAGTCGAATTTGTGTTTTGTTGTCTGTGTATGTTTTGTAAGAGCCGTTTTATTAATTTTATCATATTTATGTGCCTGAATTCTTTTTTTCTAAATGTTGGGAAGTTTGTCCTATATATACTTTGTTGCAGTTTTCACAAGGTATTTCATATATTACGTGAGTTTTTTTTGAATTGAGTACTCTACTTTTTAATTTACTGTAGTTGGACTTAAGTAGATTGTGTCCTTTGTGACTGACTTTGATGTTGTGTTTTTTTAACTTTTTTTCCTATTTGCTCGGATAGTCCTTTTGTATATGGTATAGATATATAGTTAGTTTGAGGGTTGTTATTTTTAGGTTTTTCGTTCGTCTGTGTGTTGTCATTGTAAAACTTATTTATTCGTTTTTTGAAAATAGCGTTAATGAATGTATTGGGGTAATTGTTTTTTGTAAGTGCGCCTTTGGCTTTATTTATTGCGTCTTGTCTATATTCCGGGTCTGAGAGTGTGATAGCTCTGTCTGCTAGCCCTATAACTACACTTTTTTTTGGCAAATAGGATGGTTTGACGTAAAATTTGTATATCTTTCTACTTAAATAAAATCTACAACAACTTACTACTTAACCAAACGAATAAAATAACCACCACATAAAATTAAAAAAAAAAAACATTAAAAAACACACAATTAGACAACTTTCAATCAAACAACAACATAGAAATAAAAATTCTTAATCTCACTAGAGATAATAATAATAATTAAAAAAACAATCAAAACCTATAACAAAAATTGGTCAAGTATGAAACAGAAACGAAAGTCTGTAAACAAACGTAGGTACCTAAACCGATACAAATATTTTAAGGCACTTGCCAGCCTCTTTAAAAGATTAAACAATAAACCAACACATGGTGGAGAAGAAACTAACAAAATAGTATATTTTAAAAATCAGTTCATCGTTTGTGCTCATAGCGAGAACAGAACAATGATATACAAAAAAGAAATATAATTAAAAGTGTACAAGAACCATTAAAAAAAAAGACGTGAATAAAGTATTTTAGTACCACATTTAAGAATCTAAATTTAAGGTATGTTAATTAATTTGAATTTATGTAATCATAGACAGTAAGTTAATTTTTAGTAATTCAATTTTAGAATATATTGAAAAAGGTATAAATCCATACCGAAACGTTTATACGGAAAAAAATAATAAATGAATTCCATCACAATTTAAAAAATTAATTATTAAAACAAGAACCAAATTCCCAAGAAAAAACAGCAAGAAAATATATAGAAACAAGGTTCAAGAAATAAAAAAGAATATAAACTTCTTAAAAACTATATATATACATATATATATATATATATATATATATATATATATATATATATATATATATATATATATATATATATATATATATATATATATATATATATATATAAATATATACATGTACATATATATACATACATATATATATATATATATATATATATATATATATATATATATATATATATATATATATATATATATATATATATATATATATATATATATATATAAAAGAGTATAGGCCCCAGTACTGTTCCTTGCGGTACACCATACTCAACAACTTCACGGCTACTTCTTACAGAGTTTATTTCCGTGAATTGTACTCTATCAGTTAGGTATGACTTAGGAGTTTTATACTATTATTTCTAAAGCCAAAATTACTTAATGTCGTTCGAAGTTCAGTATGGCATACCATATCAAAAGCCTGGTATATCATTTCTCTGTCATACTGATTGAAAAATTATATTTTAAAGTAAATTTTTTAATAGCGCTGAGGAATTCAAGAATATTTATTAATGCACGCAGCCCAAGCCCTATGTACACCTCCCCTGACCACTTTCTTGAAAAGTAAATGTATGATACTGTTCTAAACAAAAAGTAATCTTTAAAGTTTGATATACGTTTTGTGTTATGATTTCTGAGTTACAAAACAAACAATATTTTTTCCCTCCCTTTTGAAAGGGTGTAACTCCCTTTAGTATGTATTATTGACCAAATATTTATGAGAGTTTTCATTTTACATCGAGCCCATCTACATACTGTGAGAGTTTGGCTACATAATTTTGGAAGGTCATCTACTTATATTTATCCAATTACTGAAAAAAATCAACTATCTTTTCTTCCCGAATCTAGAAGAAAAAGACCTACAGATTCGATATAATTAAATTATTAAGTTTATTCTATATAAAAAATTAAAATCTCAAACAAATTTCTATTCATTCATCAATTATTGTATCTCTGTATATTAAAAAATCTTCACGCACGATGAACTACATACATCTGATTAGATGATACTTTCCAATATCTAACTATTATATTGAGTTATTAACATATTTTTTACTATTATTTTTTGGAATGTATGTTTATATAATAATTAAATTACAAAGAGTGAAAGTAAGATATTTGATATTTTTATTCATATTTTAGCATGAAATTCTATTTAATAAATCGTGTTTTTCAATTCAGGAAAAAGTTAAATTAATAAACGGATCGTTAAATTACAGGTATTTACAAGAATCAACATGTTAACCAGGCGTATATTCTCTACCGCTATCATTTGATAATCAGTTATGTTATAATGTTATTTATATTTTCAGTATGACCACAATAGACATGCAGGATGTCTTGTTTTCTAATTAATTGTCGCGTAATAGTTACCATATAACATGATATTAATTTTGCATTTGAATTATAATTAACGTTGCAATTAGTCATTGCCAAATTGCATGTGGACCGAGTTTGGCTCTCAACTGTTAGCAAAACGTACTTAAATTATGAAATTTTATTCCAGTACAAAATAGTCAGACTTAAAATTTTGTATTTCTATACATAGTTTATTACAGAAATATACTGTACACATAAAAAAGGCTCCGCTGAAAAAACTGTCATAAAAACTTCAAAGCCAAAACTTTCTTCGTAATTGGTGAAACATTATATCTTCCACATCTTCCTCACATTCTCTACTCACACAACTACATAAAATACACTTAAACACGGGAAAATTTCACCTACATACCTGTTAAATAGTTTAAGTTGTCACAATCTGCTAAAATATATAAGATAAACACAAACTGTAAAAACACAATTATAGCATTGACACACTGATGAAAATTCCTAATCTAATTCTTAAAAGAAATATAAAATATCCTCGAAATTACCACCTATTTACCTACTAGAATATTTTATTAATTCATCCAGTGCTGATACACTTCCGTCGTCCTTCGTAAAACTGATAAATTCGAAATTCGACCCTGTATCCAAAGAATAACGCGGGATAAGGAACAAAGAGGATGTGAAGATAATAAATGCGTTGTTTATAGTGGAGAATCGTGCACTAATATTAGAAAGCTTAACTTAGTTAAAACAAATGTGTTTCTGTTAAGTTCTTATTTTAATCATGTCACAGCATACTTTACATAAGAACAGTGATATTTTATGTATTAAGTAATATATCATATTTTATATTTAACATGGTGTAAAAAATAAAGCATGCCTCACTCTCTCTTCAAGTAACTGTGGGTAGCTGGGTCGGCAGCATTTGAGTTTTTTATATACTCAGTATTTCTGTAATAAA
The DNA here is from genome assembly GCA_029963845.1 of Rhamnusium bicolor. NCBI lineage: Eukaryota > Metazoa > Arthropoda > Insecta > Coleoptera > Cerambycidae > Rhamnusium > Rhamnusium bicolor. The sequence goes on along the minus strand of JANEYF010001276.1, from coordinate 438,698 downwards.
CCATACATAAGAAACCATTAAATAAGTAGTAATACTAATATTTATACTTGACGATTTTTTGTCAGCAGTTATTTACAACAAAATCTTTTAGTTTGGTAAATGCATTTTAGTATTTTTTGCGGCAAAAAAATATTTCTAATTACTTTTTTGAGATATCTCTAATATTGCACATCTTTTTTGCGTGTAAGATTTTTCGACAGTAATAGTTTTCCGCTGTTTAAATCTACCGCTATATCCTTATCATAACTGTTTTATTTCTTTATCTAATAGGCGAATTTTTATAAAATGGACGACGACATTGTCAATAATTACTATTTATAAAAAATCATAACGTAGATAATTCCACACAAAATAATATAAATAGGGGAATTACTGAAATACCGTGAATTAAGTAGAAAGTCAACAAAATTAGTTAGAAAATTATTACATATTTTTATGTTGATGACGATATAGGAATAACTTTGCTTTTAAGTATTTGCTACTAAATTGATAAACAGATATACAACGACAAATTCAGCGAATAGTTAATTAAAAATATTATTTCATATACTTAATCATAATTAAATATAAGGAAAAGAGCACATATAAATAGAAACTAGGGACAATTCAAAAATATTTTATTGGGATCAAAATTCGAATTATATAACAGAATGATTGAATAAAAGATTTCTTTATTCTACGATAAAAGTTCACAGAAGAAATTTAATGAATTTAAAGAAAATGTAAAATTTTGTAACAGAGATGAAAAGACAATTTTGTAAAATGAAGAAAACAGTTAATACAATGTGGATAATATGTATACTTTTCTTCTTCAGTAGTATAGAATTCTAACAACAGCTTGATAGTCATTTCATAGAAATGTTGTATAATATTTGTATAGTTTTTTAAAATATTTTAGCCAAGATACGAATTACGCATTAGAGAATTTTTATCTAATGTTTTGTTGATGGGAAGGAACAACTGAAGTACTACAAAAATTTGTATTTTTAATAAACAAATTAATAAAAACAGGGAAAAAGTTGAGCGGAGTTAATTCTTTGGATCTACATGGCCATTCCATAGACCGCTCCGCTCAATCCATTATCCAGTAAACATCCTGCCTAAAAATACCCTAACAGCCCGTACATGATGTTATAAGGACTCCGATTTGTTGGAACATCAAATGGTCTTCCAGATAACGATCATCATTCTCAATAATATCAACGAGTAATGGATGAACAAGATCTTCCAATAATTCCAAATACGTTTCACCTGTTGGAAAAATGGGTCCACCCAGCCTAGACAATCAATTTTTGAGGAGTTTAAATATGAACCTCGTGGAAGACTCTTGAACTAGTATCCGCTTTACAGCTGTTTCAGGAAAACGTACACTCACCAGAAATGGAGATGTTGAAAAGAAATTTCTTTTCAACAGTTATTGGTGCAGTCATAACTTCGCAAAACTCCTCTCACCGATCAAAATCATCCTCATTCAATTCGTGTACTAAATGAATATTTTAAGGCTGAAATTTATGTTTCAGGATTCACGAATGGCTCGAAAAATAACAAGAATTTATCCGGCTCGAAGTATCAAAAAAGTGGTTCTGATATAATAAAATAACCACAAGCTATAAAAAAACAAGTGGACTGTTTTGCGGAAAAAGGTATTAAATCGATCATACATTTTTCTTTAATTCTGATGTTTGTAGCCTACAGAGGCCTTATTGGACCGGTCCTTGGGATCCCTGACGATGTTTTCCAGATAGAAATTCACCAAATTTTTTTACATAGAAAGCACAATCACAATTGCGGTGCGAAACTATGTATAATATTTAATAATCACTTTAATAATTTTAAAGAAAATTGAAGTGATTTTTAAATTGAAAACACAAAGTATTCGCGGCGGGTGTCAAATTATATCCGTATATTGTCCATCCAATCACCTAGGGCATTGTGGGAATAGGAATTACAAAAAAATCTTTTTTTGTTTCCACGGATAAAATTATCGGGTGTGACAAAAATATATAAAATAAGTGTATTTTATATCTAATAAAGTTATATTCAAGTATACAAAAATTGACAACACAAATGCATGGAAGCGGGACAGTCATTCTATCAATATTAATAACAGTAGCCAATGTTCTCGTGCTCAAAGTTGCATCTACAGCAACTTGTCCTAATACTGCAACCTCAACAGCCTCATTCCTTACCAGAATTTCGCGTCAGGATCCAGTTTCTTGTTAACCACTTCTGAACATTTTTCTAACTGAATAAATAAAGAGCTCTTTTTGCAACATGAATTTTGAATATCAATTTTTTAATGGATAGACTTTCAAAATTTTTATTGTGTGGTATTTGGGAGAGGAAGACCTTTCAAATGAGGTGTCACTTGCCCCATCATGCGTTTTAAAACTTTAGGGATTGTAGTCACAGCGCAAAGGGATGACGCGATTTGCACGTAATGTTTTTTTAAAAAATAATTAAACTACCCGAAAACCCGTCTGTTTCGTTTTCAAAGACCCACCCTGTATATTTTTTGACATAATGAGAACTTGAGTTAAGCAATCTAAATCTAAAGCTCAGTGTTTGATTGTTTTTAAGAATTTCTAAAAATTTATGAGAATATAAGGGAATACCTCATTTTCATTAGAGGGAAAGCTGATGGCCTAAGCCCACAGATAATATATATATATATATATTTGGTTCAGTTATAATAATTTTACCATTGAACTGAAACTAAACTAATAATTCAAAATCTTAAAACCCAATAATTTATGATACGGTTCACACATTTTTGCCTAAAAAATAAAACTAGATCCAAACTAAGAACGAATTAAAGTTAACCAGACCGTGAGAGCAATTGCAATTATTATATTTAATAAAAAATAGATAAAAAGATGCAATTTAGTAACAATTGAACTCGCAAATTACTACTTGTATTTTAAACAACAGTTAAATCGATTTCAGGTAAAGGCGCATTTTGCTTTAACGTAGAGCAATGATAATTAGTAAGTAAAATTGATCATGCAAGCCAAATACAATTAATTTGTAAACTTTCGTTAAATTGTGTGCCAGTTGCAACATATTTCGAAGGTAGAACGTGTTTGAAGAAGGCCGGCTGTTATACCGTTACTAGATATGCATGCACATGTAGTATAATGGCTTTAAATGCTATTCGAAGTTATGTGTATCTGGTAATCTATCGATATTTTATGCGGATATAACCGTCTGGTTGTTAAAAATTCAAGTAGAGAAACTTAAGGTGTGAGTGGATCCTTAACAATGTCGAAATGCGTTCGTGACATTGATAATTTGTACAACTAACAATTTATTATGCATCACCAAACACTGACACCAAGTTTTAACCTAGACACAATTTATTGTACACGGTAATTTCAACTACGACAAAATTAAGAATGTCATTCATGCTTATTTTTTAGGGTTAGCCTAAATAACTAATTATATTTTTTTTAGGATCCCCGAAGTGGTAAAGCTCTGAAATGGAAAAAATTTTCTTTTATTACGTTTTCTGTAACAAATATAATAATAATAATAATATTTATTCATGTATGCCTTACAGGATATGAACGTCAAAGAAGGTAAAATATTTTAATATTAAACTAACTAAAGATAGTAAATACATATAGAACATACAGGCAGAATTATACCTTGCAATCAAGTATAATAAAATGAAATAACATAAAATAAAATATAGAAAGTAAAAAGTATAAAATACACATATAAAATCACATATACACATAGAAACAATGAATTTAATTACACACATATAATTACATTACATCATATACCACATAATTTACTAGGTAAAATGTTCACGTACATTTTACCTTAAACTTATCGAAATTAGAATGAAATTTTAATAATCATAAAACTCTTTTAGGCTGTAAAAACAATTTTTGCTGAGGAAGGAGTGTAATGCCTTTTTTATAACCGTTAAAATTATCTATCTGATTTATATTTCTAGGCAGATGATTGTATATATCACTGCAGGAATGAAATGCGCTTTTTTTGGTCGTTGCAAGTTTTATATTTTTTTAAGTGTATGTCGTTTGAAGAACGAGTGTTATGATTATGGATAGCATTGTTTTGTGGAAATTTTTCTAGATTGTTTTTGACAAATAAAGCCGATTCATAAATGAATACACTAGCAGTAGTTAATATGTTGTTATACTTAAATATTGGTCTACATGTGTCTAAGGGATTAAGAGAAAATATTAATCTTAGTATCCTTTTTTGTAGAATGAAAACTCTATTTATGTCAGTTGCTTGTCCCCAGTATATAATTAGATACTTAATGTGGGAATATGCCAGAGAGTAGTAGATGTTTAATAGATATTTGCGGTCCACTATATGTCGGAGATTTCTTATTGCATAATAAGTTGAGTTTAGCTTGGTTATTACGTAATCTATGTGATTGTTCCAAGTCAGATTTTCGTCCATGTAAAGTCCTAAAAATTTGGTATTAAAAACTCTTTCTAGTGTATTGTTGTTAAGAATGAGAGTAATATCTTCTATTTTTCTTCTTTTTATGAAACATAATGTATTTTGTTTTTTCAGTATTAATTATTAATTTATTGGAGTAACACCAGTCATAAAATAGTGATAAAAGTCTATTTGATTTAATCTGGAGATCTTCTGGGGAATCGGCAGTTATACAAATTGTTGTGTCATCTGCAAACATAACTATAAGTATGTTCAACTCTTTAGTTATATTATGATCAAGGTCATTGATGAACAAAATAAAAAAGAAGTGGAGAAAGTACACTCCCCCTGAGGAACTCCAAATTTTAAGGTTGAGGTGTTAGATAGTTGTCCATCTAATTTGACAGCGATTTTCCTATTGCATAAAAAAAAGAGTCAATAATTGTACTTAAAGGTTCTCTAACTCCTAATGAATTTAGTTTTCTTATCAAGAAACTTCTGTTAACACAATCAAACGCTCTCGTTAGATCAAAAAAGAGTGTTAGAGTTAATTTATTTTTATCAAGTGCTTCATAAATGTAATTTGTTAATTGAAAAGCTGCCGAATTTGTAGAATGACCTGGCGTGAAACCGTGTTGATTTACAGATAAAAGTTGTTGATTGTTGATAAATTTGTGAATTCTGTTATGAATAATTTTTTCAAACAATTTTGAAAAGCAAGACAAAATGGCGATTGGTCTGTAGTTTTCTATCAATTCCTTGTCTCCTTTTTTGTAAAGTGGAACAATTATTGCCAGCTTAAGTTGCTCAGGAAAGACTCCTATTTTAATACATAAATTAAAAATGTAGCTTAGAGGATAAATTAAATATCTGGAGATATACTTTATTACTTTAATTGGGACTTCATCATATCCACTGCTAGGTTTATTTGGCATATTATTTAACGTGACTTCAATTTCTTCTGGAGTTATATAATCAAAGAATAGTGAAGAGCAGCAGTTTATTCCTACAGTGCATTCACAATCGTTTAAGTTTTGATAGGTATCATTTAGTAGCTGTTCTGGTATGTCTGAAAAGTATTTGCAGAATGTTTCACTAATTGAAAATTTATCATATAAATATCTGTCACTGTGATATATTTGAGTAATATCCACATGTTTTTTAGTTCTACCTAAGTTACTGTTTACAATATTCCAAATCTCTTTTGTGGAATTTGATGCATTGTCTATCTTATTTTGATAATAAGTTTGTTTTTGTAAACGTATTTGATCAGAGTACGCTTTTTTTCTATTATTATAATGTTCCTTTATTTCAGGTGTATTGATATTTTTACTAAGCCAGTATAAATTTTTAAGAGTTTTACTCTCTTCTACAACATTTGCATCACCCAGCTGTTTTTTAGTTGATAGTCTGAAATTTTTCTTTTAGTTAACGGGCAAGCTTTGTCCAAACAATATAGAAGGTTTTGCCAGAAAAAATCCAAGCTTTATTGGGATTTGTAATAGTATATAAATAATAGAAAGCATAATAGGGCGTTCAGGATGAAAGACAAATTCCCAAACCTAACGTTGACAATTCAGAGAGTCCGTTAAGACCTAACCCAACTAAAATTGACAAAATTACGTAAGGTACTCCTGATATAAAACAGTGTGCTGTTTACGAGAAAATCCGCATTGAAAAAGTTCCTATTTCAGTTTTGCAAACGAATGAAAGTCAATGAAAAATTAAGCACAATTTGATCTATGTTTCTAAGTACAAGTTTTTTTGTTAGATTTCTGACAGTTTTCACATGAAATAGACAAACGAAGAACTTTCTGATATCCACTTTTACGTAATTTTATCCAAAGATCTGATATCAGTGCCGATATGTTGAAAAAGTTTGAGACAAGAAGATATGACAAACATTGAAACGATTTCCCCCAGTTCGCACGCCCATGGTCCTCTACGGTCTTTTCTGATAGAACCATTAGATTCCTCATGAAAAATGTGCCCCTTGTATCATATTTCATTGTTTTGCTCAAAATGTTTTTTTGAAATAAAGAAATAAAAAAATTAAAACCAGATTTTAGGGCCATCTTCAAAATTTTGATATTATTCCCATACAAAGTGTAACACTCAAGATGGAAACAACTATTATCGGTCTATTATCTGCTCCGACAGCCAGGCTGCTCTAAAGGAGGTGTGCTCCCCCAGGACGAGATCAGCTCTCGTCCAGGAGTGTGGGGATGCCCTAGAAGAGCTGGCCAGGCATAAACAAGTGAGACTGGTATGGGTCCCGGGACATATGGGAGTTCCAGGCAACGAGAAGGCCGATGAATTGGCTAGACTCGGAGCCGAGGAACCCTGTCACGGGCCTGAGCCTATGTTAGGTATTTCAAGAAGGCAGGTCACAACGGCCCTCAATGAGTGGGCCCACGAGACACTGAGGACCAACAGAGCCTGCAGGCAAACCCGAGATTTTGTGACGGGGCCGAACAAATCGAGATCGGCCTGGTTGCTGGGACGGAGTCGTAAAACTCTGAATCTCTTAATCGGTGTTCTGACAGGCCACTGCAGACTTAGGAGGCATCTATCATTGATAGGTATTGAGGAAGACCCTACATGTCCAAGATGCAGGAGTGATGAAGAGACATCTTACCACTTCCTGGGACAATGTGAAGCGTTTGGGCGCCTGAGATACAGTATCTTCGGTTCTGAGGCGCTTCTAAGGGAGGAGATGAGCTCCCTCGCAATGAGTGACATCTTTGACCTTCATCAGAAGGTCGGAAAGATTCGATGAGGGAGCAAGAGAAGCACATGACTAAGAGGACAGCTGGGGGTTGGTAAAAAGGGCCCGTCTGTGGCCTACTTGCCAGGCGTCAGCTTCCCCCACCATTACCATTACCATTACCATCGTTCTATTATTCCTCATACAGAAAAAACTTGCAACAATGTTTTTTTTTTATTCTGATTGAACTAAAAAAACTTTACCTGTATGTAAGCTTAAACCATTCATTCTGAGATTTATGCTAGGTACCCATAAGTTTTTACTTACATTAAAATGATCCTCGCAACTGAAGAACATCGAGTCACATTTAGGAACATCAGTTGTCTGCTCTAAACCAAGTAACTATACGTAAATAATCATGTGGAACATTTAAAAATATTTTATTTGGGGCATTTGCGGAAGTAATTTTGTATCCCGGCACAGAACACCACTTATTTCGCCATACAAATATATTTTACTGTTTGTAAAGTACCAAAATAATTATTAACAAAATAATAACAATAAAAGAAATAATAATGCCAACCAAAAAACAAGCTGTTTTGTTGCTACCTCATAGCATGTGAAGCGACCAGCAATACTAGACGTGGGGTTTTCTGCAGCAAATATTTATTTGAATTAGTTTCCACTGACACAAAAACACTTGGTACGCGCCAACCAAGTTGGCATCATCTGGAGATGATTAGAATTATTTAATCATCTCCAGATGATGCCAACTTGGTTAACGAAACGCGCATTAGGTATAACATCTTTACATCAAAGATCTCAACCCATTTCAAGACGGGTGCTTTTAAAAAAATGTTCACAAGACACGAGAATGTTGGGCTGACTGGGTATATGTGACTGGGAAACATAATTGATTTATATATCCTTAAATGGTTTAATTTGCAATTCTAGTAGTCACTAGTTCAAAGCATACTGTCACTCATTTTTTTTAATAGTCGTGGCAATTTTCAGTGGTAATTGTTTATTGAAATATCACCATAAAGCGAGTCCTCCAGAACTCACATTTCTTCTTTCAAATAAAAAAAATATGCCAATATGCCGTTTACCATGTACAACATTTTTAAATTGTCAAAATTAAGTTGTTCCTGAGCACAAGGATTAATTGAACCCATGAACTTTAGGTGGGAAGTTCAAGAGCTGACTCAACCATTTTTTTTATCTCTGAATTGGAATAAATGAATCGTATATCGTAAGATTCTCTTTTCCTACGTTATACTGTTCGTAGTAGCATGATTTGTAAATATATTAACTATAAAATAAATATAGGGCTAGCAGTCAGAAAATTACTGTTCTCTTTTTTGATGTACCCGTTCAATATTTTGTTATTATGAATTCTCGGGTCTTATACGTGATTGTCAAACTATTTACCGTTATTACACTCGGCACCTGTAGCAATCTTAATTTATCTCGGAATCTTAATCTAGTTGTGCCAATCGACTGCCGGGAAGTTCTTGAAATAATTATATGTACATACTTAGATAGTCATTATTTATAATGGTTGTATTTTCAGAAGAAATTTACATCAGGTAATTAAACGAAAAATAAATTTAAAGAAAATGATTTTCATAAAATCTATTTGTGATAAATGCATGTAAAATATTAATAATAATAACAAACTGAGAGCGGTTTATGATAAATTAGTTAATATAATACAAGGTTAACTGATAAGTTGCAGCTACATTGAATTATATAGAAACCGAAACTATGGTAATGAATATTTCGTCGCATTTGCCTTAAGCAATCCTCAAAGGCAACAGATGAACTAACAAAATATGTATCCAATTAAATTGTTTGTGATGGGTTATTGTTTTTTTTTTGTGTTATGGTTGTGTTCAATAGAACTTAAGCGTGGTAAATATGACGGCTCACCCCTTCGGTCCAGTAATTATTCTATTCATAGTATCAAATAATTTGATTGTGAAAGGGCTCATATTCATCTTTTATAGCATAGAAAATCCCTATATAATATAATTTAAAATTGCTTCTAGTCCTGCCAAAAGGAATTGAAAGCCCTTTCAAAGTGCTTGGATGGAAAATAAGTCTTTTGAAATTAGAATATCTAGAAACATATTTTGGGTTTCTTTAACAACAACACCCTACCACAACAAATGAAAACAAAGTTCGATATTATAATATAATTAGGTTGCTCCTCTACCATTACCTAACAGACAACAATTGAATCTAGGCTTACCAGTCCGCCAACCGGTGTGCCTATCTCCTCTCTTCAGTTTACGTGATTAGAACACGCCATTTCCATTCGAAAAAAATTGGAAAACTTGCAATCCTTATCTTGGGTCATGATGAATCTAAAACTTCAACTTTTTTCGAACAGTTCGAGTTGAGAATAAAACAAATTAATTTATATTCTAGAATGCTGTCAAAGTTGTTTTGTTACCAAATAATAATTTCCTATTGTAGTTTTTAATCAAATGTGAAGCAACTTCTAAGTTATCATTATACCTCTAAATGGTATCTTAGATAATTGATAGTGATAGCGAACAATACGTTTTATACGTCACCGTTGTATTGTAACATTTTAAATGATTTGTGTTAAATTTCCGACCGACTCACAAGACAAGCAAACTTTTTTTTAAATAAAATCGAAATTTAAATTTTCCACCGAATTTGCACACTGCAAATAAAATTATTTCATTAGACCACCTGTTCTGTGTCTATGTTGCGGTTACCTCCAATTTCGATGAACTTAGTCATTCATATCAACTACTAGTCAGTCGGCGTGTTTTTAAAATCCAGCATTGTTGCATTTCATTAACATAAATACTTCTGACATAAATATATAGATAATAATCAGCCATAGGATATTATATAACATGTTACTATTAAATTAAAGAGAAACCGTACATAATGATGTGAAAATAAAACACATTGATAGATCATTCATTTATTGTCTTGCCCTTGGGGCTGGATAATATGGATACATCAGTCAAGAGTGAACATATCAAGACGGACATTCAATGGACGCTGACACTTCCAATGATATGCGCAGTTGTCGTATGACCGTACACTAATACAGTTCAGTAGCCGAAGTGTCCAGCGCATTCCAAATCAAGATCCCACAAAAAAGATATCATTTTGCAATATGGATATACATATGCTTATATTCGCTCTATACTAGTATATAATGATCTTCCATAATGATTTAGATACTGTATTTGTACATATTTAAAAATATTGGCGGGACGATGACTTTACTTAAGTTATCCTAGTATGGACATGGTTCGCATTTCACAATCAACTGTAAGTCGATTGTCGTTGTCTTTCAGAAGTCTCAAACCTTAGGGAGTTACTTCGATAACTTTAGAACCAAACAATTTCGAAGCCAACAAAACGAATGCATAAAAAACAGCAAATATATTGAGATCCACTGAGATTTGAAAATAAAAGAAATGCTGCAGTTTGTCTAATTAATCTATAGATTGATTAAAGAAATAAAAAAAAAATAACTTTAACATCAGCCCATTATTTTAATAGTTTTTAATCTTAAATATTTAAATTTATGTTTCAATATATAGGTACAGAGCTATTTTGCAAATTGATTCGTGCTAAATTAGAATTAATTTAATTGATCTCAAAAATATGCTATTTAGAATGAGATTTCGACTTGATAAACAGCGAAGAATAAAGTACTATCTTTCTGCAAATAATACAAAATTAATATCTTCTTAGATAGTTGATATTTGATCGAAATATATTTAATTTATTTAATCTGATGATTTGTAGGCAGAATTTGTACACAGGAAAACTGATTCAGAAATAAATTAAAAAATTACATCGATCTTATCTTTTATAGCAAAATAATATCTATTAAATTATCAGAAGACGTCACTGCATAATGTTTTATCTGAGGAAAAAATGCATAAAGGACTATGTTTTATATAGAAATAATGGATAACAGAAATTTAAATAGAACATTTTTTATATGATTTCAGCCACCATATTCTCTTTGTTTTAAATAATCTCAAATACCTTATCTAAATCATCCATTTTAAAGCCGACTAAATTGAAATTGTAGACACAAAGGCGTTCAATATTAATAAACAATAAAATTATATCTGTTTGTGGACCTTGATATAACAAAGGGATTTTTTTTATATAGAATTTGCGTATATCTTACATTATTAGAACAGCGTAGAAAATCTAATTACTATAATTAATAATATAATGTTTTTTGAAATAAGGTCAACTTTCTGAACTGTATACAGTGTATTACAATTATCTGGGTAACTGATAAAAATCATTTATATTTACAAATACCAAATATATAGTCCAAACAATATATATCTCAGGACAAAATATATTAATATTGTTTATAATTTATAAGGACATGATGGCTATGTACAAATAAATTTTACAAATATGTTTTATTTATTTTCCTAAAAACTCCTTGAAACTAGTCGCTATGAAAATATAATTGTGTGAGAAAAAAACAAGACTTTTTATGTCATCCCCCCCTTCATATACCCAAAAAAAATCATTAAACATCATATCATGAAATTTGTATAAGAAAACTTAATTGATTGGTTAAAAAATATACAGGCTGTTCTATTTCATATTACAAAATTGGTAGCAATTACGAAAAAACAAAAACGTGGCCGATATCATTGTCAAATCCGCCATGTTTTCTTATCCCCCATATCAAGTCTGATTGAAATCGAACTAGTAATTTCCGAGACGGTTTATTTCATATTTTTGACGCACTCTGTAGACCAAGACCTGGGGAATTACACTTCTTCTAAAGAAAATATTAGTTAGAAATAATATATACTATTTTCAAAGTGGCTGAAAAAGGTTATGTAAAAAAACAAATTCATGTTCTCAAATATTTTTAAGGAATGGTTATTTTTTAAGTTAATTGTGTACAAAGTTTGATCGTAGGTATTGCAAAATTTTTGCAGAATTTTCTTTTCTTTATTATTTTATTTACAAATAATTAAAACACCTCTAAATTTCATAACTTCCATCCTTACTTTTTCAATCTCTAAACCAAATATTTAATTTTGGATCCCAATATAAAGATAATCGTAAACAAAAAAAAATAGCATCAACTTTACATCGACAAAGCTGTTATTTTAATAAATATTTAACATAAACAATAAGGACAATTATTATTATTATTATATTTCACGAAATTTAGAAAGATAAATACAGCCACATGTGTGACCTATGTGATTTCTGCATATTGTATAACTACTATTAGTTTTTCCAATTACATTCATTTAACTACAATTTTCCACACAGATTTTAAATAATTCTAATATACCCTGGTTATAAAATTAGTAGAATTTATTTGTATAAGTTTTTATCATTAATCAAATTTTTAAAAAAATATATAAACTATTATTCAAAGCCCCATTTATATAAAAAAATATATTAACTTTACACCATCAAAGAACATATTAAACAATAGAAAGTTATTTTGTATTAAAAATATACATTTTTGGACTAGTTTTTTCACCAACGTTTCTGTGTTGTTATGAGATATTTCTGTTAAAGAAATTTAAACTTACTATTCCTAATATATTATGTAATAACAAAATGACTATAATTTCATAACCAAACAGTTGTATTATTACTTTGATTGAGTGTACAAAGTTGTTATTATATCCCAAACTACAAAAAATGCATGGCAAATCTGAGGTACTTTCAAATTCGTCTGTCGCTGCAGCAAGACCAGTTAATAAAACAACAAAAATTATCACGTTTTTTCCATTACGATTCATGTTTTTATTCAAGCGAAAACAAATAATTAAGAATATCATAATACGAAAGTTTTAGTAGGTACCATGAAAGTTTGCGCTCCAAATATTTTAAAGTATTTAAACAAAGTCCAAGAGTCGCCCGCCTGTTAATGATAAACGTGCAATAAGGCTTGTCATCACAACTAAAATATGTCAGTATTAAGAAAACGAGAAATGAAAATACTTTAAAAAATTTAATTCTGTAGAACTGCGGTATTCCAATGGATGAAAACTATTTTTTTTAACAAAAACTTTTAAGTCAATTAAGATGAATAATAATATTGAAAATCTATACTAGCCACTTATAATTAGAGATCGGGAGGTAGCGATATATGACGTCAGTTCCAGGGTTGCCTCTAGGTAATGTGTCACCGCGTAAATATGTTCATACACATATGACACAATTATCTTACCTTGTGGTTATTATGGCGCGTTCGGTAACATCCAAAGTTAATGCAAAGACGGCTGAAAGTATTGGTGATCACAGATGTGTATTTTTAACTACCGATCAGAAGAGTAAGAGTACATTATTAATATTTGTTGTAAATGTTCCGAAGTTAATCTCCGACGCCTCTTATTAAAAATCAGTTTGTATTTTGAGAATGACCGTTCAAAGTCGACAGATGTAATTGGCGCATACTTAAAATATGTGAACTTTTTCAGAGAATTCACATTTACGCCTTGTGTAGAAAAGTCTACTTCTTTGCCATTTAAAAGATCATTTCATGTGTGACATCTGCCACCCCACAGACCGATGTCTTGGGAAATTCAAAAACAAAGAAATGTTAAAAATATCTTTAGAAGGTCGATGTTAAGTATGTAAAGCATAAACTGGCAAAACCAAAAAGTCCTTATAACTCGTGAAGGGATGTAGATGACGAAAAAAATAAAGGAAAAATACCCCTATATGGCCACTACTGAGTTTGGCAACACACTATCCTCTGCAAAATGAAAAAAAGAGTTAAAAAAAATTCTTTAAAAGATCGAATAGTTGTTAAAAAAGATAAAAGATAAAATAGATGTTAATAGATGTAAAGCAAAACTGATAAAAAGAAAAAGTCCTTATAACTCGTGAAAGAAAAAACACCCCCATACTCTCCAACTACTTTTGGCAGCCTATTACCATGTGCAAAAGTCTTAAACTCTGTGAACGATAAAAGAAAGTTTTGAAAAAATTCATTAGAAGATTGATGTAAAAAACACAGCACACACCAACACACCAGCTAATGGGCCATCTGTTTGGCAACGTTTCATTAGGTGTTTAAAACATAATATTATATTTACGTAAGTCGTCTCTAGAAATTATCGCTGCCTCCCGATGTCTAAGAATAGTAATAATTTCATAAGTAAAATATCCATTACACAACTGGCATTCGATCTCTCTTTCTGTTTCAAATATCAAATAACTTTCTTCCCCGATATTTTGCATGACTCCGGACATTTTAAGAAAATCAACACAACATTTTAGGCTGAGGGTATTGTAAAATGAAATAACTCAGTGGAAGGCATCTGTAGATGGTTAACTTTTTCATGCACACAATCTGTATTTTACAATGTATTGAGGCATGTTTACAGAAGTGTGCGGACGATCTTTTTGTAAGGCTCAACCGATTATCGATTTATGTTAGTCCCTATCTCGTTCGGTACAGTGATGCCATGTGATATCCCTGTTATTGTTATTTTGGCAGGTATAGAAATGATTAGTGATCTATTTTTAAATTAATAAAAATAAATTAAGCGGTAATTTTTGGTGTTATAACTTATTCGTGAATATCGTAATAGACTTGGAAATATGGAGACCTCGTTATTTTTCCTTGTCTTTGGTTTTCATCATCATCAAATGTGCCTATTGAGACACCTCCAAAGTAACCTTATATATTTCATGATTTAACATTTTTTTGATTGGGTTCGAATTGATTTAGATGCGACCACAGAAGCGCAGGTACTAATTAGCTCCTTCCCCATTTTATCAATATTACCAAAATTCTCCAAAGTGATTGCTGAGATGAGAATTTTATTTTTGAAGATCCTAAAGATTTGTTATAGTTATTGTTTATTATGGCAATATTTCTCAATGATTTTCGAAATTATATCATCTGAAGGTTTTGAAAAGCTTTTTAATTATACCATGAAATTCTGTTCATCTGTCTAGGGAACTAACATTGGGAATATTTAAAGGCCCATACCTACTAAAATAGTTGCATTCCAATTTATTTGATGTAAAAAAAGAAAACAGTAAATTTCTGATATGAAATGCATTTTCGAATATTATTTTACCTCGATAATCGTGAATGCAGTTATTTCATTTTTAAAATATTTAGTTTCGATTATTTGCGTTTAGTTAATAATAAACCCAAACCTACTAATTTTATAAAAGCAGTACCCAAATTGAGAGGTACAAACGAAATATGTTGACTAGTTTGTTTAAAAAAGGATTTTTAAAACTAAGATTTCCACAGAAACTTGTCATTTAAAAATAATTAAAATTTATTTTCTTTAATTTAAAAAAAACGCGTCGAATAGATCCGCAAACCATTCTCTTCGATACTACAGTGTCTTATTATTTAAGTTATAGAAAATGAAAAAACTTTATTGCAATTTGGTATCCCAGAATAAATAAAATATGCGTTAATATTCCCTCTACTATAATAGCAACTTTGTACCTTACTAAAACCAAAATAAAAAGTACATTTTAAAAAAATCTATTAACAAACACAATTTGATACACATATCAGGGCTTAATCAACTATATTTACAAAATTTTTTATTTATATATAAGGAATAGAATTTGGTGGGTAAACATCAGGATATCTGTTAATAATTTTATTTAAAAAATTCGACACACTTTTATCTCGATGTTCTGTACAATACATATGACGTTAATTTTAGGTAGTGGAAAATCTAATTTTGCCCAAATATACAAGGAAACCATTTTAAGAAATTGGAAAAAGTATAATTCTCATTTATTCTAAAGTATTTATGTCAGTATACAAATTATTTATTTCACAATGAGAATAAATATTAGGAACAAATCTACTAAATCATTTTTTAAACGTTCAGTATAGTTTAGATATCAGTTTGTAATTTATGCGTCATAATATTTAAAACTGTATTCCCGGTTTTTTTATCTTTAGTCTATTAATGTTATATACAGGGTGTTCCACTTTTATTGTTACAAATTGAAAGGTAATTTTGAGACAAGAATTTTCTATAAACAAATTCGATGGAATAAATTCTGTGTATCTCGATAACAGAAATTTTTTGGAGAAAATCCTCATAAAGGTCGATTTTTCTTTTTAAAATAATTTTTTGCCTTAAAAATTTCTTACTCTCTTTCAACTCACTCCCCTACAGATCAATCCCTTCAAAATTTTTATGACACGAGGGGTTGGGTTATATCTCGTTAGAAAGTTTGTTTAATTCTCTATTAAATAGTTTTAATTTTTTTATTTGGTTAATCTTTTGTCCGAGATGTAATGTTTTAAAGATGTAAAATCAAAAAATATGATCTCTCAAATTCCATTTCTTTGAAATCGCAAAGATCCAACTTCTAAAACTTTTTTTTTAATAAAATACAAGTATGTAGATATTTAACATACTCTGTGAGTGAATTTGGTCTATTATTATTGTTTGGTAAGGTTCTATTTATTCTCATGAGATTTTTCGTTTACCTATAAAGCGGAGCTTTGTAGAAATGGAAAAGACCTCAAATTGACTCGTTTTCTGCTACTTGCATGGGCATAAAAATATAACATGGGTAATAAAAAAAATCAAAAAAAAAAAAAATAAGAAGTAACTATAGCCTATACAGAATTTTGATTAAGAAGAATAGTTAATTGTGATAGTTTGAAGTGGTGGTAGTAAACATCAGAAAATGCGTTATTTGATCTTTGATTTTATAAACAAGTCACCAGCTAGATGAGATGCACATCGTTACTGTACTTGTTGGACAATAAGATTATCGATCATAAGAAGAGGTTGTTACTCTGTTTCGTGAGAAGTTTCCTAATTTACTTCGTATATCACAGGGAACAGTTAGTATAATTGAAAAACAGGCAATTGCAAGGAATAATGATGTAAGTCATACATTCATCATGAAGTTTAGAGCAAATAAATTGCATCCTTGCAAACTCATCTAACACAGGAGTTATGTGAAGACTATTCTCATGGAAGGGTTAAATTTTTGAAGAATTGATCGGGAAATTGGAGCAGAATAAATTATCTATATATATATATATATATATATATATATATATATATATATATATATATATATATATATATATATATATATATATATATATATATATATATATATATATATATATATATATATATATATATATATATATATATATATATATATATATATATATATATATATATATATATATATATATATATAATATATATATATTATATATATATATATATATATATATATATATATATATATATATATATATATATATATATATATATATATATATATTATTATTTTCTAATGAATCAACCTTTAACTTTTCATGGACATGTAAATCGTCAAAATTACAGATATTGGTCTTGGGAAAATTCCTCACTGGATGCGAAAGTTACATAATCAAAATTCGGAAAAAATAATGTAGGGGCAAGCGCCGTGAGGAATCAAATAAATGAAACAGTATTCTTTGAGATTAACCTAACTGGAGTAATCTATATAAATTTTCTGCAAACAGAGCTTATTCCTACTTTTACAAACTTATTTCCCATTCATACAATCCAGAGAATCTTTGTAGTTTCAACAAGAAGGTGCACTACGTCATTTAACACTTCCCGTGAGAGAATATTTAAATAAAACATTTCCGAATACGAGTAGATGGATTGGCGTTAGAATGGTCCACGAAGTCGCCTGACCTGACCCCACTGAATTTTTTTGCCGGGCCAGCTAAAAAATAATGTCTATCAAACAAAAATTGCAAACTTGCAACGGCCGAAATACGGACTATTACTCCACAGATATTCGAAAACGTCAGAAAGAACTTTTATTTCAGACTAAGTTGCCGTCAAGAAGTAGAAGGTGCTTGTGTTGAACAACTATAATAAACTGACTAAATTAGTGTTTGCCGTAAGTCTTATTAAAAACTTAATTTTCGATTTTACATATTATCAATTTTAAAGAAATGATTGAATTTAATTATAATTGATTTTACATCTTTAAAACGCTATATCTTGGACAAGAAGTTTAGAATCAATGTATAGAGAATTAAAATACCCTTTAAGCAATGTATGGCTCAACCCCTTACGGTGGTTGAAAGGAGATATGAAATTTTTATGGCAAAAATTGGTGTTTTAAAAATAAAATCTGAGTGATTTCCTCTTTTAGAGATATAGAATTTTTTCCATAATAAGTTTCCACACTGTAGACTTCATATCGTAAGTACCTTTAAAAATGTTAGTAAGTTTGAGAAAGATTAACTCAAGTTCAACAGTTTATTCTCACCGTATATAATTCACACACTTCGAAAATGACAAATAATTTAATGTCATAGTTATTATTTTTTAAGGTTGCGTTTATTTTTATTGATTGGCATCAGATCAACAGAAAAAATTTAAAAAGTTTCAATTGAATGTGCAAAAAAAATTATTCCGAAGGTATTTGAAAAATAAATAATTCATATCCTTTAACTAATTCAATTTAATTTATTTTTACATACCTATTATTTTAGTTGTAATTAAATCTCTAATTACGAAGGCTGACTTTTTTTAAACTAATAGAAATTGAATATTTTATCTATTCTATTTTAATTTTAATAGTATAAAAATTTATGCTGATTGGAAAGTGATTAATAAAAATGTTTCTGTTATTCAATAACTTTTAAATTAATTTCTTCTGTTTCAACACTCCAACTAACTGATAATAAATTAATTGATCTCCACAAAAACTATTTGTAAAATGAAATATTGTTAAGAATAATTATTATTGTCATTTTCGATGATTATCCAATATACCAATACTCCGAGCTACTGTAATAATTACAACAATTTCTAAAATGATTATCCTGTATCAATGGATTATATAATTTTTTTCTCTGTCAAACAAGGACCTTCAATTTGTTTGCACGTGGTATATACAAAAGTGAGAACATGATTCATAATTCTTGCACGTTTCAGTTTTCACAGAAATTTTGAACAGATAAATTTAAACGGCTCTCTCGCCTCTCCCTCGAAAGTTATTTATTTTTTACCAGCCCTAGCACTTCCCAACTATTATTATTATAATTTTTAACTAGAATGCATACCTTTTGTGGATAGTTGTTGGAAATTGTCGAATAACGATAATTAATTGCAAATTTAACAATTTTATCATACGTTGATAAATATTGACACATGAATTACTAGCGGCTGTTACTTAATTACCTCATTACTTCGATTAAAAAAGGGATGAAATCGAATGCAAACAAATTCCATATTCTAACAATGTTAGAGAAATTAATAATAATCAATGATTCAGCGATTGTAACTATCGACAACTATAAACAACTACCGATAAATCTATAACTACAGATAAATCGGTAACTTGTACAGACATCGATAACTATAGATAAATATTTGTACGCGATTATTAGCAATAATAGTTGATAATTTTGAAACAGTTGTGAAACAGAATTGGATACAATTGATAAATATGATAACTGTCGTTACAATGATAACTAGCGATATCTCGGTTTTATCGAAATACTTTCGACATACAACAAATTTTTAATATCTCGCACCCCTAATCAAAATTCAAATAATATTTTCAGGTTTCAAGTTCTCAAAGCTAGAACGATTTTTAAAGCATTCCTTTTGTATGAGTGAACATGATTTTGGCAAGATTTAGGATAATCCCAGTTTGTATACAACGTTAATGTCTTTAGTCACAATTTTTGCAAATCGCTTGGTAAGTCGCAAAGATTTTATGGGGTGGCCATTTATATGTCCAGACTTTATCCCTTTGAATTTCTTAGTTTAAAGGTGGTTGAATGAAAAGAATGTATTAGAATAATTCAGAAATGATACTAGAAATCTAGATATGATAATTTGTCTTGTTTTCAGCCGTTTTAATTTTGAAAAGCAAATAATCCGTTTTATTCTGATTGTACAATCTGCATCTGTAGTTTAAATAAGGTAAGCGAGGGCAGTTCGAGATGAAGGTTTGATGAAAAAGAAAAGTTAATTTGTCCCGAAATTTCCGTTTTTTACCTGCCACAAACTTTCTGAAAAATCCAAAAAAATTTATGAAAGTTGTTCCTCACTGTGTATACAGTATGGTATTACGATTTATTTTCATAAAACTTGGTAAAGACGGAAGCAAACGAAGAAGTTGCTTGTCTGGTCCATTGTAAAACAAATAAAAAAATGAAAAACATTAGATCTAGCGACATCTGTGCTTTGGAACGGAGATTACTTCTTAAAGCGGGGAGTTCGAACAGCCAACATAATTTTTATCACATGCAATTCAACAATTGAGAATAAATTATATTTTACAGTAAACGTTCATATACAGTTCTATGTTTATTTTAATATAATTTACATAATTATTAACATGACCTAAGTCCTCGTTATTTAAGTTTCAAGTAAAAAAGCAATTATCAATTCCAATAAAGCATTTTTTTCACACAGAGCGTCCCAGTACAACTTCTCTTCTACCTCGTTGTACAGGCTCATATACACTAAACTGTGCCATTTTTGAGTCGCCCTGTACATATCATATAATTTATATCTGGATATGACTTTCAGTGACACTATATTTGTATGTGTGCGTGATATCTACACGGGTTTTCACTTCATTTACACTATATGTATCTATTTTTATTCAGCTACTCTTCTGGCTATTTTTTATTTTATTTTTTTTTTGTTTTCGCACCATGCTGTATTTAATAATATTATAAATATCTGATATAATTTATTTTTTTTACAATTTCGTATTTTTAGTTAGCATTTAAATATTTTGAGGTACATTTCATTCGTTTATCAAGTAATAAAACCCATTCAAATCAGTTTGGGATATAGTCTTAAGTATATTTTACATTCTACAGGGGCAAAATGTACAGGAAAATATTCATAGCGTTTTATTTTTTAATTAAAACTGTCTTTAGATATATCGTCATATTGTAACACTATATATTTAATATTAAGCATTTTTACCCTTCTCAAAAAAGCAGGCTCTGGGAATCTTGTCTCACTGAAAAATACAAAACAAAATTAAATCGTGGAACGTAGGTAATTATAACATTAAAAACAGACTTACTAGATAAGGGCATTTAAGTATAAGATTATCATAATTAGTATTAATAAATGACTTGGGAGTGTCATATATATTTTAATACGATAATTTTATATATTTTTAATTTAAAATCTACTTTTAAAAAGTATGACGTGAAAAATAGCACAGCCAACTTTAATGTAACAAAATCATGAGGGAATGATAGCAATTATTTTTTTAATTTTTTAATGCCAAACGAATTTGTTTAATAATTGTTTTGTAGTAGCGATTTTTTTAAATGACATGATGAACGGCATTAGGAAGTGACAATGATTATCATTAATTATCTAAATAAGCACGCTAAAGCGGAAAAGAAAGATGGGTCAAAAACTTAAGAATGATATTTGATGTATAACAAAAGGCACATATTACTTTGTTATTTATTACTAATTTATTGGGTTTAACGCTATTGTAGTATCAGCAGTTTAACGTACCATATTCAAACGATTCTACAGCGAATCAAAACACAAAGAAATTACATTATATTTTTATGAAAATTATTTATGATATGATTATATTCACTACTTTAAAGATGGGAAATTTCGAATTCATTTATGAATTCAAATTAGGTTTATAAATAAGGGTAGTGTCGGTAATATTTTACTACAATTTTGAGGGCTCTTTACTATGTTGAATTGAACACAATTTTATAAAAACAGATGTATGGAGGAATAAGTTAATTGCGGGAATTTTTATAATTAGATAAAATTTACAATTTAAATATATCAAAAAGTGTAATGTGATATAAATTCAATTGGTCATTCAGTGTGTAATTTTCAGAACAATTATTGTTTGATTTAAAAATTTCTATGGATTCTAGTAAGTTTAGTTTCAATCTTCGTTCATTTACATGTAATATGAATATGTTAAGATTGTTTAAATTTGGAAAATTTTAACGTGACTAAAATATAATTTCAAAAGTTTTGTAGTCTAAAAGAACATAGGTGTTCTTTATATCTACTTTCGAACGAACTACCAGTTTGACCCACATAGAAGTCATTACAATCTGGACATGTCAATTTATACACTCTTGGTTTCTATAATCTGCTTGCTTTGTCTTTAGCATTATACAGAATGTCTGAAAGTTAATGTCACATATTTATTATTATTGTGGCCGTTTATATACGAGTAAACATTGTAACAAGCCGATTTATATTGTTTTTTATTAATTAAATTTTCTATAACAAATAAATATGTATGTTTAATATACTTTGGCACAATTTCAGAAAAAGTTGCTGACATTTTGTCACAACAATCTAAAAATTAGTTTTAAATCGGTTCAGAAGACAAAACTAGCAAATTGAAAAAAACCATTTCCATTTTAATACATTTATTTATTTTTACATACTGTGCTTGTCTGGAAAAACCAGGAGTTTATAGATTGACATGTCCGGATTGTAATACTTTTCATGTGGGCCAAACTGGTCATTCGTTCGAAATTAGATGTAAAGAGCACATACGTTCTTTCAGACTACATAAACTAATTCAACTTCTAAATCATATTCTAATTAGGTCAAAATTTTCCAAAATACAATCTTAACATATTATTTGTAAATGAGAGATGCTTGAAATTAAATTTACTGGAATCCATAAAAAAAAATTAATTAAACAGTTCCAAAAATTACTTACTGAATGACCTGTTGCACTTATAGCACACTACATTTTTTGGTATATTTAAATTTTAACTGTTATACATAATTGCACGTGTTGATGGACAGATAGAAAGAGAGAGTGATGCTGGACGTGATTAATGGCATTCTCAAACACTAACATGCAAAAATAAGGTCTTCAAATATTAACCTCTTGCTCCCGATAGAATCGATAGTAGGAAAATTATTAATTTAGGTTTGGTGTAACCTAAATATAACATGTAGTATCTGATAATAGCATCTAACAAACGTGTAGGTCACCACAAGATATTGTGCGTAGCAGTAATGACTTGTAGGGTCAATACATAGATTAGATAAAATAATTATAAACGCAAATGCACAAATCAGTGGCGTAGCTAGAAATTTAGTAGGGATGGTCAAACTTTTTGGGTCTTGCGACTTGGACTATTAATTTAATTACAGGCCAAGTAGGAGAGCAACAATATCAAAATTATTGACCATATCGATTTATCTGAATCTGACTCGCTTCATTTTCCTCATTAGCTACATTCACTTCCATAAATTTTGTCTTGTGTCCCACTACCAATGTTCTTGAAAATATCTTAAAAAGGAATAACAATACAATTATAAAGTCTCCATTACGTACCATTTAAACAAAAACAAATAACATGTTCAAGCATTTCTTCAATTTAAGAAGAAAATGTTCGAGGAAATCTATTGCTTGTTGAAAACTTAATTTTTACAGTTGGACTATTTCACAGTACCAGAAACCCAATTGTCAGATCTACTAAAAAAAATAAGAAAAAAAAAGAATGATTTTCACTCTAAATAATGTCACTGACTCGTCATGACATTATAATTTGTTTTTATATAGGGCGGTCCGAAGTTTACCTGACACACTTGGGGAGCCTAAAATAAGTATCAACCTACATCCTTAGGTGATTGCTAACAAAGATACAACATGTTGAAGTTTTAGGGGCGATAATACTTTTTAAAATTATTTTTTTTTCCTTTGTACTGCCTCCAGTGACGTTATCACGGGGTGGGGGAATAAAATTTGTCAAACGAAATATATGACGCCACTACTTTGTACAGTTGATTTTGAGATTGTTCGATTCTATATTCAATTTGGATGAAAAAACGTATCTTTGAATTTTTTTCTTATACCACTGTGCCCGACAATCAGTACGGAGAAAGTCCAACAAGTACTTGTTGGCATCAAGAACTTCCCTGCCCCGGACCCAGATGGCATTAGCAACTGGTGGTGGTCTTTCAGCACATACACCAACAGCGTGGTCTCAAGAAAGGCATAGCATATTGCAAAGACAGCCTGCTGATAGACCACTGTATTACACAGGACTGTGAGCAATGCAAGCGGAATCTATCGATGGCCTGGATTGATTACCACAAAGGCATTTGATACAACATCGCACGAGCTATTATTACACTTGCTCGAATGTCTTGCGGTACCACCACCACTAGTGAGATGCATAGACAGCTGCTGCCGCTCTGGAAGACTTGCTTCATAATAACATCAGGTGCACAGCGGGTCACGACAGAGCGGTGGCATTGAGGGGTTTTCCAAGGTGACTTCCATAGTCAAGAGGACTACTCTTCTACATCTCACTGCTGCCGTTGTTTGTTGGATTGCGCCAAACCCGCTGATATCAATGTGGACCATCCAACGACCGGAGGCATAAGGTCACCCATCTATTTCATATGGATGACCTTAAACTTTATGCCTCCGGAGATCGTGGTATATAAAACGCTCTTAGGATGGTCGAATAATACATGCGGGCAATTGGTATGGAGTTCGGATTGGACAAATGTGCAGTCGTCCATCAAGAGAGGACGATGCGTTGAATTCTCTGAAGATTCGCAGCTCGCAGACGGTGGAGTTCGGATTGGACAAATGTACAGTCTTCCATCAAGAGAGAACGATGCGTTGAATTCTCTGAAGATTCGCAGCTCGCAAACGGAAGCATCCTAAGACATACGGATGCCGGAGAGACCTAATATATCTGGGTGTGCAACAAAGGCACATCCAGGATGTAAAACAAATAAAGGATTCTCTCCGCGGCAAGTACAGACACTGTCTCTGAAAGATTTGGTCTTCCGAACTTTCGGGGAAGAACAAGGTGTTTGCAACTAACATGCTTGCTATTCTGGTTCTGCTCTACTCCTTTGGAGTAGTGAAATGGATAGTAGACGAGCTGTGCCAATTAGACAAAGATATTCGCAAGATGATGAACATTCACAGAAGTATTCACCCTAAATCGTCCATTCTCACGTGTACCTCCCAAGTCAGCGGGGTTGCTGGGGTGGCAAGAACTCTTGAGCCTAGGGTGTACGCATGGCAGAGTAGTACTGAGTATGACATGTACCATCCCCTCTTGCATCACGTCATGAAACTGTAGGAATGAGAAGAGGATTGTTCAAGACAGCAAAAAGAGCATCAGATGAACTCGGTCTCGTATTCGACACCAGTATGGTGGCTGGCGAGGTGCTTATGTCAGTCAGTCAGTCACTGAACTTCAGCCAGATCGCCTGAAAGTCATAATTAGAGCTGTTGAACAGAAAAATCCGTTTCGGCAGCACGTCGATAAACCCCAGCAAGGTGTCTTCCAGAAGAACATAGAAACACTGGGTTTATCGACCAGATTGACATTCGCTTTTCTAAGATCAGCTGGGCTTAAGACGGAGACCGAGGGATTCATTATGGCCTGCTAAGATGACGTTTTCAACACCTTCGGCTACCGTAGCCGCGTGTAGCGTGTAGAGGGTTCTTCCATCAACTTGCAGGACCTTCCGTCAGGCGCCGGAATTGCTCATGCACATACTATCTGCATGCCTCATATACGCTATTTAAGCCTACATCTACCGACATAACGCGGCGTTACGAGTGCTATACTACCATCTAAGGCACTGGTACGGAGTAGACCAGAAACTAGTGCTGCCTTACGTCCCCGGAGATACTGAGTCTGTTTTCGAGAACGAGAAATTTCGCATTTATTGGAACGAATCGTTCCCGATTGTCAGACTAATCCAAGCCAACAAGCCTAACATAGTCCTCTTCAACCATTAAACCAAGAAGATGTAAGTCATTGAATTATCGGCCTTCTGCTGAAAAAAAAACATCACTTTAAAGGAGGAGGAAAAACGGACTAAATATCGCGATATCCGGTACGAGCTCCAAGTGCTGCACCCAGGCTACTTGGTCAAGATGATCGTCCTAAAAATCGGTGTACTCGGAGGGATAAAGCCTGCGCTGCTCTCGGAATTGAAGATCATAGCCGCCTGCCAAAAATCAGCCGAGTGGTTGGTAGGCCAAATGCAGAAGGTGGCTATCCTGGATTATCTTCGTCTGCTTAGGGCACACGATCCTGGTATCTACAATCACTAACCCTGCGGGATATGGGAGTGGCTGTAGTTAATGTGCTGGTGCGACTCTCATGTGAATCGGAGCCATGGGAGGACTGTACTTCGGGAAACCGAAAAATAATAATAATAATAATACCACATATAGTAAAACCACCTGTATCCCTAAACTAACATTGCTCCGGAGTGGGTACATATTTAAAGACAACAGACACACACCCAATATTCATGTATAGTGGAAGTAATCTCTCTCACAGTTAGTTCCACTGCCTTAACTGGGGATCGAGCCCGGGACATTTTGGCGAGAGACAAAGTGCTCTTGACTTTCGACCATCTGTCATAATCATAAAAAAATTCCTCTTTTGTAACTGTACCGGCAATATTCTGTCGATGTATAGCCGACAAGCGAAGTGCCTTTTACAATCACGGTGTGTATGAAATACGCATCTGTTATAAATTCATCGTCGTTTTCAATTATTTTTTGTAGCTTATGAACAAACGGTAATGACGGCGGCATTGTTAAGAGCGTTTTATACGACAACCAAACCAAACACCATTTCGCGCCCGCACGCTTTCATTTTGCTAAGATAGCTGAACTGAGGAAGCCACCGGACAAACTGACAAGCTCCATATAATTGTACATGGAAGAGTCCCGGCTACCCGCACAGAGTTCTTGCACCTTTCTTACTCGATATGGTTGTACTGATTGCATTTATAACAGGTATATAAATAAACACACCACATGAATTTGTATGTCGTGTGTTTATTAATATTTATATTTGTTTTATAACTGCTGGCTCTGACAAATAGACTACAATTCCGTCCCTTGGCAATTATCTGTGGATGTAGGTTGATAGGGACTTTTCTACTTATTTTAAACACATCTATCACTTTCCAAAGTTTGTCAGGTAATCATCGGATCACCCTATATATGGCTTGAAAATAATGCAATAGGTGTGTTTTTATTTGAATTACTAAACAGGTTCGAGAGGTTCTCAAAAAAATGTACTGTGTATTCTATTGGCAACAACTAAGGAGCTATGGTTCTTTTTTTAAAAAACTCTGTCTTATTTAGCAGTATTTTATGACAAACTAATTCTTGAGCTTTTTCTGTTACATCTGAGGCTTTCTTGACTTCTTTTGAAACGAAATATCGAAAAAAATGATCAATCCTTGACTGTACGAAAATGGATAACAACGCGCACACTTCAATGAAGAGAACACAAATTGGTTGAGACATCCAGAAAACCTCAGGTGGAACACGAACAACTACAATCTAGATGACCGAGGAACCCTTAAGAAAAAAAATGTTTATATTTAGGCTCACCCAAACCTTCGTCTATGATATAAACAGAGAATCACAAAAGCACATCAAGAGATCATTGTAATGAAAACAGATAGGATCCGTACCTATACGTAGTGGAAGAAACCGTCGATGGCTATGCGCAGCTACAAGGTCGGTGAGATGCAGTGAGGTGAGTTATGTATGACATGAGAAGTATGCAAGAAAAGAGAACATCTCTAATGTGAGGAATAAAAAACGTGCGTCAGTTCTTGCACACTCTTTGATGTGATACTAGCATGAGTGATAGAATGGGGCAATCGGTAGTGGTGAAGGTTACAATTTGAGGGAATCTAAACTAGCCATGGAGCTGCGACGAGATAGACCAAGAGAAGGAGGTCCACTAACCAGGGATGTGGTGCCAAATAATTTGTACCAGCCTATGACGATGTTGCTCAGGTTCAGATCGTCCAGCATTATTTGCGCTACACCCATGAATACTTTCTTTCCTTCGATCCTTCCATAATCTCCCCATACCGTCACCTGCAAAATTTCACTAAATTTAATCTCTTACATCTGTATTATTCAATGTTTGAATTTGTATCATTACAGTAATCTCCTAAATTTTAGTTAAAGATAGAGCAATCAACATAACAAGAATCCGTTCGGTTGCAAATAATGATTGCTAGGGGCCTCCCCCTCTTATATTTTCGCAGATAATGAATATTTTTCATTAATATATGCATAGGTAGGTCCTATAATGAAGACCAATCAATTACAATGCAAACTAGTTTTAAAAAAATGGCTATATTGACATTCTCAAATAAATTTTATTTCAATTTTTTAGTGATCCATACACACAAAGTATCTAAAATAAAAATTTTAATTTAAAATAACAATTCGATGCCTTTGATTTTTTATAAAGGATCGCCGCTAGCTATAAAAAAAGGTGCCATAATAGCGCCTTTGGACAAGGCCGTATCATTCAAGAGCTTTGTCACCCCTTACCTTAATATCCGTCTTTACCACATTATTTAATGGTATCATAATTAAAAATGTATGCAGATAAAAATAGTAAAACTCACAAAAATAAAACAAATACATTCTTAAAAACTTAATTAGCTAGGTGGATGCTGTACATGATATAGGTGAAAGATGAGCTCGTAGAGTCGTGGAAGTGTTGTATAAATTAAAAGTTTTTAAAGTGTTTTCAAAAAAATAGGTAATACTGTAGTCTTTGTGCATTAATTTCAGAGATTTTTAACTTTACAGTTTATTAAAAGAGCAATTTTCGCGCTTTGGTTTCAGAACTCTTTTTTAATATCATTGCTCAAATTCATTGCTTCACATATTTCATGTTCTATAGGTAGAGTACCTAGGGTTAATATTTGTTCTTGACTCGTAGAAAACTGGTGGAAGTGCCACTCGTTCTTCGACACAAAGTAGGCGTAATAGTTATAAGAAAATTCTGATTATTAGGCAGGTATTAAAAGAACTGATACCGCCGGGCACTGATAAAGGAATAAACCGAGCCATACAAAAGGTGGGCAAAAACATAATTACCTTATATCTCTTGGGTACACTATACAAGTATCGCATTCCTATATAAACAAAAACAGTATACGCTTTCTTGGAAATTAAATCAAATGGCAATGCCGATACATTGCAACAATGCTAATAAAACAAATGTTTTTTGTTATATTTTTCAGATTTATTTTTTATTTTACAAGAAGACAATTATTTTTTATTATTCACCGTGAAGAAATATTCAGACGCATTTCTAAAAAAATTTTGCACCGCCACCTTGAAAATTTTGGTGGCGACGCCCATGTAAGATTTTATCACCCCAACCCGCCCTAACTCCGTCGCCATTGGACAGTTTTTTTTTAACGTCTTACTTATATTAATATCTTGGCGGAGTTTAGCACATTGCTATTCTCTACTCAACCAGAACAGACACACCCACAACAAACGTTCCCTCCGACATTTGGCAGATGCGGCAGCTGAGACTCGAACGCAGGATAGATAGACAGTGACTAGCCGTGTTCTGCCACACAATAACCCTCCAGCCAACTGTGCTACCGCTTTAGTATTTAAAAACGCGACTATACATCCATGCCCTCGCCAGGATTCAAATTTGAGACCCCTTAGTCCAAGCCTCAAGTCGGTACTTTTAAGCATCACCGAGTAATTAAAAGGCCTATTTAATGTTATTGTAAAATGAGTTAAACAGTGTGACATATGAAGATGTCCAAACAGATTTCGCCGTGACGATTTTGATGTTATACGTGCATTTAAAATAAACAGTATATATCTCAAACGATAGATAATTTTATGCTATTTAAATTCGTTTACAAAAGATTGTAAAAATTACAAAAATTAAAAAATGTACCTTTAAGAGTGTTTTTACGGTAGATACTTTTTGAGGGGTTCATTTGGGCCCTTACCCTATTCTTATTGGTCCCCCAATAAATACTTCTCAATTGTAGGCCAAACTTTAACACACACCTACTATAAGGTTTTCACGAATATATTCTCAAAAAAAAAAAATCGTAATCGACTTGCTAGAAAATTGGTAATTATAATTGTTTTAATGTTTCAGGTAAATTCATATTTTTGTATTAATTAAATTACTTTTAAAACATTTAATTACCAGAAGTAATTATGTTACTTCACCTTCACAAGTAATTTAATTACTAGGAAATATTAGGCTTTATTGCCCTTCGTTAAAATAATTATTGCTTTAGTAATTATTTATTGAATCTTACAATTAATTAAAATTTTGAATCAAGGCCAATAGAGTCCAATAAGACTGATGTAATTTTCACATGAGACTCATGCTTATATAACTTTTTTTGTCAGAATCAAATACGTTTCAGGCAGAAATAAACAGATTATTATCCCCATTTTTTTCTAAAAATTTCCAACATAACATTTACTCTTGCGAACAAATAAAGGAATGCCATATTATTTAATAATATCATTTACATAAACAAACGGATAGGCAGCGCCCACAAAACTTGAAATATGTGGGCTATATAAATTCATAAATATCAGCAGGATGCAATTTTGGTAGCACAAAATAATGATTGAATTAGTATAATCATAACATAGGAGTTACAAGTGGACAGCAGTATTAGGAAATATAATACGACATCGCATCTTAATCTAATTTAAACTTGTAAAATTCTTGATAGAATTGTAAATTAAGGCTTATCTTGTTGCCTGCTAAAAATAACCAACAGATTACTATATCGCATCTTCAGTATAAAAATATAAAATTAATACTCTATTTACATACTACATACTGTTTTTTGTTGCCTAATGTTTTAGGTATAAAAAATATGCACCACATCGTTTTCTCTTTATAATTTAAACCTATTTTTATTCTTTTTTAAATTTGTTTTTTTCCCTAAAATACTTCCCTCCTTAAAGCTGAATGCATGCAAATTTGTCATACAATGACATGCCATGTTTGTAGATTTATTATTTTATTTACATCAGTGTTCGATAGAAAATGTTTACATTTTAAATCTACGTACTAAGAAATATTCACACAATTATAACTGATTCCTTCTTTAATTTTTCTTTCTTAATTATTTTATTTTTCTTATATATATTGTTTTATACCAGCAGTGATGTTAAATTACGGTAATTAATTTTCGCGGTAAATTACCGATCACTAATTACCAAATTAATTCTCCGAGAAATAATTAGAATAGTAATTTACCACCATGGTAAATAACCGTAATTAGTTGCTGGTAAACTACCGATAATTAATGTTTAGGTAAAAGCCTATTTTACATTTATTGTTTGGTTTTTTATGACAATTTATTAATTTATAGAACATATTGAATTTTTATCTATTAAAAAACATTAAAAGTTTTTATTGATCTTAATCCTAATCTCAAATACATAATGCATGATGTACAAAATAGTTAGTAAGCCATTTTCTACTATCACCTATTTTAAAAAACATATTTTATGGCGAGTAATGGTTTATAAAAAAAAAGATCACAGTGATCATACTGTTATACTACAAACTATAAAACAAAACGCATTTCAATGAGATCGAGAGAATAACTATAAATAAATAGAACATAAATATGAAATTCTGATCATTCAGTTGGGGCAGTAGTTGCTGGGCAGTTTAAAATTTCTGTCACTACTTAGTTTTGTTGTAGCGCACAGAGATTTCCACCAAACAGTAGCTACAAACCTGATAGATTCTGATTTACAATCGTACCTACTAAAAACCGACACAGAAAATAGTACAAAAAAAAAAACAAGAAAATAGTACTTAATATATTACGGAGCGCGTTCAGAATGCCGGTGTTGATGTAGTGGATACGTTCACCCAATCATTGCACTCAACGCACGATGATCGCGTATAATTTTCGAATATTAATTACGGTAATTTATTTTTTAATTTACAGTAATTAATTCCGTAATTTACGGTAAAAAAATTGATTATTTACCATTAATTGCAGTAAGAAAAAATGTTAATTTACCAAATTAATTACCATTTTGCATCACTGTGTACAAGATGATTTACAACTAGTGTGCGAAAGTGTAAAAGCTAGTAGTTTTCAAATATTATATAAAATTTGCTTCTTATACATGGCCATATGCCATTTTACTATATCCTAATGTGCATAATATGTAGAACCCATATCCATATATTAAATTTCAGGGATGGATGTACTCACAACAGGAAAAAATTACGTGTCGCCGGTATGCAGCGAAATTAAGCAGACATTGTTTCTGAGTTGCAAGACAAATATGTATGGGTTAGTGTAGATGAAATCGCCGAAGCTAGTGATCAGAATCACAAATGTATTGGTTGGTGGAATGGATGAGACAGTGGCAATGCCAGCCCGCTTAATATCAACAAAGGTATTAGAACGCACAAATGCAGAAACGATATGTGAATGTGTGGATGGCACCCTTAAAACATTACGGGGCATGTGTTTACACCGGTATTCTGGTATTGCCCTTGATATTGACATCATATGATATTCGGATCAGAGCTCTAATAATAAAGAAGTTACGGAGAAAGAGCAGGCATTGTATAAAAATTTCGTTTTTCTAATCAACACCATATCGGACATAACTAAAATACTGATAATCGTCAGCCTCTTTTAAGCGGCTGTTAGAACATACGTTTAATAGCAAAGCACACTTATTGTTTAATAAACTAGTAGCCTCTGAAGTTTGGCAAACTAGTTTTAGATCACCCTGTACATCAGTATGTCGACCAATTACGTTAATTTTTATATAGAGTATAAAAATTTACCTGCAGTATACAGCCTTGAAAATTCTCTCTAAACGCTAATTGCTGTTGATACAATGGATCTAGGGTTCGACGAGCAGTCGAAGTTTTTGCTTTGGCTATGCATTTTTTACCATTCACTAGATAAACCTTCACATATGGTGCTAAAACAAAATTCGTAATTATACATGTGTTACGCTGAGTTAATCAAATATACTACAGACAGACATACAGACATACTCTTTTTGAATATGTGGTAATCCGAAACGAATTTTTGTGCAGAACGTTATTATTTCGGGCGTTCGATGATAATTCAAGTTGTAATACACTTTAATAAGAGATAAAAAGCTGGGTTGGATATTATCATTTAATAACCAAAAAATATTACAATCCATTTTCCATTTAATTTTTTTATACAGGATCTCTCACAAGTTTGTCAACTCAGATTCTTGAGGTATAAGTCCATTTAACTAAACTTAGAACATAAGTTCATAACAAATTTGAAACCGGTCTATGTCTAGTGAGGAATTGACAAATGATTTTAGCTTTCAAATAAGACTTGCAGGTTTAATTCAATGCAGGTCGGGTCTTTTGTCCGCTGAGTAGTTGTTTCCTGTAAGTCTTATTCAGTATATAGTTTAGCCCACCAGGGTTAGAGGTCACAGCTCTTGGTTCACTAAAACATTAATGATGTCTGACGGGTAGTAGCACTCACCACCAGAGGGATACACTTGTCACTCACTATGTCTATCTTGCTTAGTCTACTTTAGGCTAGCCTGGTTTGCTAATATTATTTGTCTTTTCCATTACTTATGGCATACTGACGAGAACGTAACAAGTTCGAAACCGGTCAATGTCTAGTGAGGAATTGACAAATGATTTTAGCTACCAAACAAGACTTGATGGTTTAATTCGATGCAGGTCGGGGCTTTTGTCCGCTGAGTAGTTGTTTCCTGTAAGTCTTATTCAGTATAATCTTAATTACTTATGTAATAAAATTCCTCGTTTGATCGTAATCATCTTGAATTCTTGATTGACAAGATACTTCTAGTGGCCATAACGCTTGGAATAGTTAAAAAAAATCGTTTGCACTAAAAAAATTATTAGCTAATTGTTCAAATACGGAGACAGTTTTTGCTTTTCTGCATTTTTTGATAAAAATGAAGCGAGCATTAGAAAATGAAGTTCTAGCACGACACTAAATGTTGCTTAAGATATTTCTGAGTAATTTCAGAGAAACAATTTTTTGAGCAACTTTAAAGTGATTATGGTCAAACTAAACATTTTGGTACGTAATGTACGTATGTAATATAGTTAAATGGACATGTTTTGACCCATTCAATTTTGGTACATCCTGTATATGCGTAATTGATTCGTCATATCTATACACCACTTTCAAATCTTGCCATATATTCCTTACGTTACGATTTGTTTTATCAACAAAAATGTTAATCACCGATTTATTAGTCAATCCCCATCATTCCACGCTCTGGCCTCAAGTTCTCCATAAAATAATTTTCAGGTAAATCGTGTAAATGACATACAGATAACTATTATATTTTTCCTAATATATTCGAGATTTACAGTCATACGCTTTGTTCTAACATATTTTCATCATATTCTATCTTACCTGGTAATACTTTAGACCCGGGTCGCGACTGCAGACCTCTGGCTCTAATGACCTC
This sequence comes from Rhamnusium bicolor, assembly GCA_029963845.1. Taxonomy (NCBI): domain Eukaryota; kingdom Metazoa; phylum Arthropoda; class Insecta; order Coleoptera; family Cerambycidae; genus Rhamnusium; species Rhamnusium bicolor. The sequence continues at coordinate 404,236 of JANEYF010001276.1, read as the reverse complement.
TACTTCCAGGAAACCTTTTTGGTAGCATAAAGACAGCTGGATATCACCAAGAGCTGGCGCTCCCAAGACCTGCCTTCCCACTAACTGACCAGGACCTAAACCATCTATAAAATCTGCCAGCTGACCACCTTCACCTGCTAAACGCAGTGAAGGGGACCATCTATGGAAAACATGTTTATAAGTATATTTTCATAGTTAGCCAGCTCGTTGTAAATTGGGAACTTATTTTAAGTAAAAGCATCAAAAGCGGGAAGCGCTGTATGTACAAGTATTCCCAATGTACAACGATAAATACATAATTTACAGATTAGAAACCATAGTTTTATGTCAATATAAATAAATCAGTATGAGTTTCAGAGCAGACACAGAGACGTACATAGAGAGAGATAGAGAAACCGGGCCAAATAGACTAGACTACTCGTGTAAATTTTTGGTGAGTATGGTGTAAAAACCGTGCCATCAGACGGTGCTTTTTATACATGCAAAATAGGAAGGACGAAAGGAAAAACTATATTTTATTATTTTCATTATTTTATTTAATTTATCGATCACTTTCTGATTTAACCAGTTTATTTAAGAACCATTTAAAGTAGAGACATGCTTAAAAATAATAAATTAGTATACATACCAACAGATCATGTCGAGCAAACACCATCACTTAAAAAAACTTTCGCAAAGCTGTGTTAAAGGAATTGGGAGCCAATCATTTATGACATGCTTGATGGTGCTTGTATTGAAGATCTCAATATTTTGTGCACTGCTACCATGAAAATTGATACACTAATCATATACATTTTACCGACTGAGTAATATATTAAATTTCCATAACAAATAACTTGCATCTATTATCCACACCTGTCTGACTGGATTTACACAGCGTACATCATATAATTTACGAGTTTGGTTCAGTATCATTAGATATAATGCAACTATTACATTCCCTAAAGAAATTAATTATTTCACGCTTTGTTAAACCTCAGTGAACCAGTATATTTTTCCATAAATACTAAGCTGATAATCAAAGATGCTAACAGACCAGTCGAATTATTGACAATTCTTCAAATAAGGGAAAATAAAACAAGGCCGTAGGCTCAAAGATATCTCATAATAACGTAATATGTTTCTAAACGATCAGAGGTGAGCCAATGCCGCCATCTTGAAAAATATATGTCTAACATGAAAAATATCTTATTCAAAAATTGTACAGCATGTACAAATATTCAAAGTCAAGATTGTAAATGTCATTGAAAATGCCTGCAACATTTTAGATCATCGTTATTTTGAATGCTTTCATTAATAACTAGATTCGATTGTTAAAGGGAGCTAAGTGTGGCTATGTCATCGTTACGCTCGATAAGATTATTGAATTACATAACCAATATTGTAACTGCAATGTAGAGATTTTTTTCTCAAAGTTCTTTAATATCCCCTATTCTATCACCATTCTGCGACAAGTATAAACTTTAACAAAAGAAAAGTAAATATTTTTTTTGTGCAAATCAAACGTTCTGTAATGGGCCTTTTCACTACTTCTTAAATCTCAAAACAAATATGTTTATTTGAAAGCTAACTGATAGATATTCACCTTATGCAACTCTGTTTGAAATATGTCTTCCATTGTTTAATAAAAAAATAAACATTAATTATGGCAATTTGAACACTCTTTGACCTTGAAGCTGAGTGACGTCACACAAACCGGAATCATGTTGGTAGCATTTCTCAGAACGCCTAATACTACTAACATCACACCACAACTGACACACATTTTACATTGTTTACGGTTAGTTTTGTGGTTATGTTCTGTGTGTTCATTTACGAATCGTGTCTTGCTTTGTTTCTGCACATTATTGGATGAAAATGGAGCCAGGATTTTCTAAAGGAAATGCAGAAAATCTGCCGAAAGTTAACTTTATTATGGTGGACGAGTTTTACATGTCAAATTTGGATTATTTATCAGCAGAAGTAAGGAATATTAAAACAAAACGGTAAGTCATTAGTAATCTTATTTTCGTGTAATTTATTTATAATGGAACTACCATTATTTTAACATGCAATTGTTGTTACAATATTTTTCCAGTTTTCCGATTCTTCTTTTAACTGTAAAATTTCAATAATTTAGCATCAATTTCTAAATACAACTATTTTTCTTACATCAAAATGATCTTCACAACAGTAAATGTTTCTGGTTTTCGTCAACTGCTTCTCAACTTTGGCTATTTTAAACCATGCTTTTCGTCTATTTTCATCTGGTGGAACGTAAATAAAAATTTTGATTGGACAATTCATGTTGTTATTTGTACATGTTGGTACAAAGCACTTTTTAAACATGTTCCACACACAACAATCCAAACTAAAAAGAAACGACTGTCAAACTCAATTTCGACATCAACTGTCAAAAAGCAGAGAACCAACTTTGCAATACACCGATGTGTCATGTTCAAGGTCGTAGTGCCTTTGACGTCACTAAGGTGGGTGCGTGACGTCACGTAAAAGTGCGCGCTTTATTTCCGCACTTTTGTTTTTTTTTTTTCGATAGAAATCGTGCTCAAAAAAAAAATATGGCAAGTTTTTTTTATAAAACACTATCACATAAAGCAATAAAAAAAAATCTGTGAAAAGGCCCATTATTGATGTTTTTCGCGGCTTATCAAGGATAACAAAAATTCAGTGATTATTTTGGATTTCAGTGGGTAATCATGCAATCCTCGAAAAACAGAGAATAAAATCTGTACTCAAAAGCTATCACAACACTATCTTATACCCTTCTAAGATGAAGACAATTTTACAATAAATCTTGCTCTGAAATCCTCAGCAAATCATGTTCACGCAATAATTTCTTGTGTATTTTTAGGCTGCCCCAAAGACAAGCAATTCTGAGTGCTTATAGTTTCGAAATGGCCTGAGGAATTCGCAAAAAAAAACGTTTTCGGGCACCATTTTCTTATTTGGCGATATTAGCTATAATAATTTTGCATCGTTCGTTATACGAGTATTAAATTGGAAGCTATTTTGAGGATGTGCCAAAAAACAATCTTGTTCAATTATTTCCGCTATTACATTTACTTTCCTTAGTCTATATAAGATTATTTTGGAAATACCCGATACTGATATTAAAAACTATTTAAATTTCGAGATCACAATAATCACTGTCGAATAGTATATTAAAGAAACATTAAATTATTTAAAATAAGAAATGCTTAACTGAAATTTTAGTTATTATTTCGGTTTCATTTTTCAACAACACAATTTTTTTTAATTTTAAAACACATCAGCATCAGCATAAATGAATAAGCTTACAAATAATGGCAGACACTATTATTTTTTAATACTCAATATATCGTAGAGTGGTTTTAGATATTAAAAAATTCCCCTGGCAGGTATATTTAAGATGGGAAGACTTTAAAATATGTTCTATTTGATTGTAATCAAGGTATTGTTGAGGTCAAGTGATGAACCAAAAATTATTAGAAATTATTTTCTGCAAATAGTTAATAATGTATAAATATACAGTGTCTCGAAATTCACTTCCCTTTCCTTTTGTTTGGAAGGACCAGTGAAATTGAAACTCATTTTATTATAATAAAGAACATAGAAGACAATGACTGAAATATCGCATATATCATTAATTATAAATGTAATTTATTCGTACCTTCTTAAAGATTTTTTTTGATACTATGTTACCGCTAAATGTACTTTATGTCTTGCAAATGTAATATCCAATAATCGTTAAAACATTTTAATTAAAATATGGTATTTTGTTACACCTACAGAGATCGCAAAACCATTAAAGTATGTCTGTAGTCTGTGGAGCGATAAGTTTTTCTTGCGCTCGATGTGGAAATCTGAAACTTTACATAGTGTCTGGGAGGTTCAAGATAAGACTACATGAAATATTAGTTAAATCGGTGCACCAGATAGGGCATACAAACATTTTACAGCAAATCAAAAAATGTTTCAAATAAACACGAATGAAGTATTTTGATTACATTTTCTGCATAATTCGATGTATACAGAGTGGTTCACGGCCGAGTGCACATAGCTAAACCATGGATAGTGGATATCAAAGCGAGTTGTAGTCACCCATAAATGTGCTCTCTAATCATTCCTTAAAGAGATACAGGATGTTTTGTGGATTTGTCTAAAACCTCGAGCCCTTCTATTTTTCTAATGGTTAGACAGAATTTAATGACGCGTAAGAAGCCTTACCGACGGATTTCTTAATACAGGTCTGGACTTAGAAATGTTATTTATTTCATTTACTCTAAAAACCATCATTCTGTATTCACTTTTCAGCAAATTTGACTTCAGATTCTGAAAGTACATGAAAAATTACACAAAATAATTGTTTAAAATGTGGTGCACGCTTTTATTGTTCGAGCAATAAACCAACCAGCACTGAGAAAATAAGACTTTTAGCTCATTACCGATCATATATTAACTACATCTGACCGGTACACAGTGGACGGAAACGCCAAAAAAGCTGGCCAAAATTAAAAAAATGAAGATTTTTTTTTTTGAAATGAAAACATTTTAAATCGTTGTAGTGGTATCCCTAGCATTAGAAACGACCATTAATACCGGTCCGGGTTCACTACCTGAGCGAGGAAATTACTTATTGTGCGACCGTGCAGCACGTCACTTCGGCAGCTCGTAACGCTTCAAAAATCGATAAATTTTGTCTGCAGCGTAAAAATTCTCAAAGTGCAGTTTTCTGTATCATAAAAATGGATTCTGCATCAGAAAGTAAGTACAATTAAAATATCTCAGTATTAGATCAGTTTATTTATATGGTAATTAGTAAATAATTATCGAAGTGGAGTGCATTTTTGTACATGCAACGATTCATAAACTCCACAAAAAAAGCCATAAGTTACGCGGTTGGTGATGGTTGGTCTTGAAACTTATTGGAATGTGTTCAATGAACATTTTTTCGAAAGTGTATAAAAAATTAGCTACATCTTTGCGAGATATTGACCAAATTGTGCGCGAATGCACGGATGCATGCACATTCGTGCACCATAAAGCGGGCTCCTTTTGAATGCATTCATGAATGTAATTCAGATAGTAATTGAATAAAATTAGTTTTCAAAGTCATTACACATTTTTATTCCATTCGCCAGATCCTAATTTTCCCGAAACAAATGAAACATGAATTCGCTTCAATTCAATAATAATTTTTGAACTATGTATATATTTTTGACTGTAATTTTTTTTGAAATTCTATATGGGATTCTTCATCAGCAACCCAAAAAAACTGTATACAAAGTTTTGTAAAAATGCAGCGATAATTGGCGATTTTTGGTATGTTTAGGGGGGGATTTCATGGCCGTCATTTTGTTTTTTTCAAAATTCAACTTCGGATTCTTGATCAGCGATACAAAAAACCCCTGTATGCACAATTTCAGTAAAATAGCCCAATGCCTTTATATTTTGGCCAGCTTTTCGGCGTTTCCGTCCACTGTGCGGTAGTCAATTTAAAGTCTCGGTTTTTCAGTTCTGGTTGGTTTACTGCTGGACTTCGTTATACATACATAGCATTTTGCTGTGTATCGTTGAAAGTAAAGATCGTTTATGTATTTTATGTTGTGTTTATTTCAATTTGTGTCTTGTACTATTTTTTGTTTAATTTACTATCGATTATGAACAAGAAAAACTCAATTTAACTAGTCCTGAGGATATTTAAAAATATAATGAAACATTTACGAAATTAAAAAAGTAGTTTAACTAATTTCCCCTTTAACGCTAAGTTATAATATCAATTTAATAATAATTTGTGGCCTATAATTTGTTTATTTTATGAAACTATCTGTGAGTAGTAGGACAAATAAAGCTACTATTCTTTATTTAGATTGACCAGTTTCTGCAGTATAACCTGCCTTCCTCAGAATCTGTAGTTTATTAATAGTGTGACCAACGAATTTACAAGATACTAAAAAACGTTTGCCATTATAATAATGAAACATATTACCTACAATTTTAATTGGATTTGTCCTAAATAAATAGCAAACACATTAAAATTCAAAACAATAATACAACTTTGATTTTATATACGAAAACAATTATTATTCTTATATAGAATAAATTCTTCTTCTTTTTAATAATTTTGTGGCATTAATTTATATTCTAGTAACTCATATTTCATATTAGAGTATAGTTAGGTTAAGCTTGTTCATATTCTTCTTCTACAACCTTAACGTAACTTAAAAAACTAGTGATTCTTTATACCGAAAAAACCAATAAGATCTAAAGAAAAAAGTTAAAGTATGCAACGGCACGGAGATTTAGACAAGAGCTCAATTAAGGAGAGAATAATTGATGCATGTGGTCCAAAGAGAATTTGAACCTTTTAACACGGAAATGCATTGAAGAAGGAGAAACACATTTTGAAACTAAATTTATGATGTTACGGTTTATTATTGGTTTGTTTCGTAGTTTGTTTGGCATCAATTTAATATTTAATTGTATTTATTTTTTTTAAATCTGTTATGTTAATTCTGTAGGTCAGTACTTTTTTTTGTTTATTACTTATTTAACAATGAACTAAAATAAAATGTAAACTTTCAAAATTAATTGAATATTTTTTGATTTGTTCCATCATATTAAAATAAATGTTGCCTCGAGACTGTCAATTTTTGATAAACAGTAAAATTTAAATGAGTGAAAGAAAAAAAGATATTTCTAGGTCGGGACCTGCATAAAAAATATGTTGATATGGCTTCTTACGGTGGAGACCTATATGTTAATACTGGTGAATTTTATTTAATTCTATCTAACACGACCTGAAATTTTGGATAAAATTCACAAAACATCCTATATATCTTTAACAAATGACTTTAGACGGCATATGCAGATATGGATGATTCTAACTCACCTTGTTGTCTTCTATCCATAGTTGGGCTATGTACACTCGGTCGAGAAACACGCAATATAATAAACATGATAAATGTTTTGTTCTTAACCTGTCAAATACGAAATATTTATTACGTGCTGAGTGATTATATACTTTTCTAAAGGTTAATACTTATAAACTGCCCCATTGAGTGTATTTACAGGATAAATTATGCAAATTATTTTTGTTTGAAGATTTTTTTGATACAACAAATATTTGCAGAACAAGCTCAACAGATTTTTTCAATGTACAACACTTTTTTTATTTACGTTAGTCTATTTCCGATACAAAAACGTCTGTATTAATAATATATATATGATGCATTAATTTCTAACACTCTACATAATTCTTTTTAAACACTTTTAAATGAGTGAAATTCTAGAAATATGCAATTTTTCTATTTATCGCTTTTAAGTGTAATCTCAGAATTAGCAATTGTCACAAACAATTTATATATTACTATCACTTAGTCCTAATGCTCTACTGACTAATTAGATCATCAATACAAACACAACTTGGTGGGACTATCGGTAAAAAAAAATTAAACTAATATTAAACTGAATGCAACACTGCAGCCAAGAGCACGATGGACAAAATCTGGTCGACGTAGTGGCTACTTACGAAGATCCCTCGGAGCTTGATATGGAGTTGAGACTTGAGGCTCTCTGACTGCTTTCAGTAGAACGCGAAGGTATACTAGGGACGACCTCCTGCGAACGTTGTATGCTGCTACTTGTGGATACGCGTTTTCTATTGTACCCACTATCTGCACCCATGAAATCATCAAGCACATAAGTCGATTTATCCTTCATCCAGCTTTATTAAAAATATCAGCGTTGGATACATTATTTATATCATAAAACTATCAGGTCTTATACCAATATGCAGGTGGCAGCAAGACATGTTAAATGTTTCACATATTTCCGTCTTAAATGTTAATTTGCCAGTTCCGTCTATATAATATTTCATTAGACTTTTGTACTGATCAGATTAGTCCCTTTGAAATTTTGAGCAAATTTTTAATTGGGAATTATTTAAATGCTCACCAATGGTATCTTAGAAACGGTAAGAGTTACAAAATTAGTTAAATTAGGAAAAAATTGGCAATTTAATACTTAAAAATATTCGGCACAGTTCCAGAATTATGACGGAGAAACTCAGAGATAACTTTTTTATAATTTTGCTTTTTCTGTATCGACCGTAGAAACTTGAAAGTAGATGGCTAAATTGGTTTTCTCCTATCTGTTAATGTAAAAATCCAATATGGCGTCCATGAAAAAACCGTTGCTACAAAATATCATTACTGCAAAGCTATTAGGCCTAAAAAATTTACAAATGTTGCAAGCTATCATCTAATTAGTGTATACCAAGTTTCTAGTTTCTACTGTAGGTATAGTAAAAGCATAATAAATATAAAAAAAAATGTAACCTTTAATTTTTATGCAATAATTTTGGAACGATAAATTGTCCAAATTTACCCTAACTTAACCAACTTTGTATCTCTTAACTTTTCCGAGATCCCAATGGTGAATATTTAAATAGTTCCCACCCTGTATATGGATTTAATAAATTCGAAATTATTTTTAATGTCGTTTCTGCCAAAAATACCAAAAGATATCGAATTTTTTCCTACCATACAGTAAAACATATATAACATCAAAAAATAAAACTTTTCGAAGCGAAAATTGAGTGTGGACAAAAGTATTTTAATATCATATTATGTTGCTGTGAAATGGAATATATTTGATTACGAAATTTAAAATTCTTTCAGTATTACTTAAACATCGGACTTTTTATCTTAAAAATAATTATTATTGGCTAAGAAATGTAAGAGTAATCATTTAATTACTGTACACATTGCATTAAATCAAAGTAGTAACCAGAGACGTTTCAAATACGTTTAAATATAACATACAATTAGTCGCAAATGCGGCTGCAGCTTAGTTCCCAACGTGCACATTTTCGGGTTGGAAATATTAAAGATAATATTTCTGAAATTATGAAAAGTGGGAACTAGGCCTTACAACAAGCGGTAGCGGATCTAAATTCTACTAAAATGAAAATGCCAGAAGGACAAGCATCATTAACATGTCCTAAGAAGTTAAAGTATCTAGTCTACGTAATGCATCTAGCTACGCTATTGAAGAAATCTAAGAAGTCTAAAATATTTTCTTAATTATAATATTATTTACTCAATTAATTTACTCACTTCACTTCAGTAAATAATGTGTCGTAAATAAGAGACCACTACTAGAGATGAGACTACATAAATTAACTTGTCCTCAATGTAATACTTCAAAGTACCAGGATATACTAGAGTTTTTCATCTCTCTATGTACCTATCTACGTGTGTGCTCTTTCAGGAGGGAGCGGAAAGGATGGGGATCGAAGAATCTTTGCGTTGTTTAATATGCATTTTATTTTTGATAACAGACACAACACTGGTTTTATCATATCTTAGACTGGTATTTAGATTTCGAATAAATATCCTCACATACTTCAAACTAAATTTTGAAATTTGACGTTGACTAATATTTAAAAAATACCAATATTTTGGAAAATTAACGTACACATCTAAAGGCCACACTATATTTTCGCCAGTATTCAAGAAATGAATCGCAAACTTGATTGATGGAATTATTCATAGGATTAACAATAAGAATAATAAGTAACACGGAAATTAGACAACCCCTGTATCCAAAGCAAAATCTCCATGGGCGAGGATTACACTTATGAAAAAACACACAACCACACCCACTGTTATTGCCGGCGCCAGTGGTAAGATTCGAATCCGAAGCTACAATGGACAGTTTATCTAGATTAAGAATTCAATACTCAATGTAGGTAATACATAAAATCGAACTAAAAGCGAGACAAACCAAACTTGCATTTTTTAAATAGAACACCCTATATTTTTTTAGATTTTTGAAATCTGTGTTTACATGTGACATCAAATATATAAATATGTTGTATCTTATCTTATATTGGTTTTTTTATTTATTGCAAATTTTATACTACCAGCATCTCCATGGTTATCAGGTTCACCATGGATAAAAAACAATTAATTTGATACGTATGCGTTACAAAATAATTTAATAAATGCAATAAGCAAACTGCGTGGTTTTGTGTGTCATATTCGTACGTAGGATTTATCGATCGGTTCCCAGAGATGGCCTTTACAGATATAATATAATATATTGCAAACACCTACTGAAACATTCCCAAACTACAAAAACATATTAAGTGCATTTTATTTAATTTTACAATGTTCACGATAACTTAGTTTTGTCAGGGAATGCATTATATTAAATTAAAACGTAATGCGTAATAGATTCTTTTAAATGACAGTATATTGGTAATTTACAATACCGAAGGCCACCGGCCGGCCCCAGCGAGGAGGGGAGAACACATATAACACGATCAAACAGTATCTTGCATAACGTGGATTCATACGCAGTTAAAATGTAACAACTTACGTCACCGCCGGAAGATACAGTAAATTCTTAGATTCCCGATATTGCCGATTTACGATTTGATGGTAGACAATTGTATTGCACTAGATGTAACAAAGCAATTTCGTGGTCATAAAACACAAATATGAATAGACATATTTCCTCAGAAAACCATAAACGCAGCTTATGTGGCTTTAGTTACAGTTACAGGCAACGTAATTTTAAGTTAGATTTAGTGGAATTTATGGTAGGATATAACATACCGTGGTCGAAACTAGACAATCCACTTTTTAGAAAATATTTGGAAAAATGTATTAGGGGCAAATATGGCAATATTAACGTGTCTTCGGGGTCTACACTAAGAAAAAAATAGTTTCAACGGAGTGTGAAAATATTAGATAGAAAATTTCTTCTGAGCTTAATGGGAAGTACATCTGGCTTAGCGTGGACGTAACCACTAATGCTTGATTTAAAGTAGCGAATGTTTTAGTGGGTGCATTGGAGGAAAATTGTTCAATGAGCGGGCACTTGATTGCCTCTAAAGTTTTAGTAGCTACAAATTCTCGCACTATAGCGGAGGTAGTGAATTCAAGTCTACAAGAGTTTTGGGGTGACAAATATGCAGAAAATGAGGACAAGAGGATAAGTTCTTATTATTTCTTACCGATGGAGTGAATTATATGAAAGCTGCTAGAAGAATTTTGAAGGAAACATATCACAATATACTTCATGTAACATGTTAAGCACATAGGCTGCATATGATTACTGAAGCTATTAGGGGTGCTACCCTAATGTTGATAATTTGATATATAATGTAAAGAAAGTTTTCCTAAAGCATCAAGTCGTGCACGGTTATTTCATGAAATTCTACCAAATACTCCACAGCCCATTATAACACGATGGGGAACTTGGCTAGAGGTAGCATCGTACTATTACTATCATTTTGAAAATGTAAATCCCTAATACAGCAATTAAATCCAAATGAGGCAATTGCTTCATATATGCAACAGGCATTTATGGATCCAACTGTTCAAGAAAATCTGGAGACCATACACAGAAGTTTTTCACGAATTTCTCTAACCATACGGAACCTTCAATATCAGCCAACATCAGAATTTCCTACAGTTGATTCAATAAATGTTGTGTTCGATCTTCGACAATATATTTTTCAATTACAGGGAGAAATTGCGGCGAGGGTACAAACAAAATTCCGAATTGTTTAAAAAAATTCCCGGATTTGTTACGATGACAGGTGTAAGAGACCTTTTGAACCGCAAAGAAGTAGACTTTGCTACACCGGGCATGAATGTGGTGACTTTGCAAAAGTTTATATATTTTAAGTATGCTTAAGTTACATCTGTTGACATCGAGCAGTCCTACTCGTAATATAAATGGATTTTCAAGGAAATTCGCCAGTTCACCTACAAAACATTTAGAATAGATATTAAAAATTTTGTGAATTAAATTTTCTTTCGAATATTTTAATTAATAATTCAATTATGCAGCGTTTAAAGTGCCTATTTGCAATTACTCGGTTTGGTTATATATACCATCTATTTTCAGGTTTTTAAGGTTAACTGCCTACTGCAGTTTCTCTCTTCTAGTTCGGTTCGAGTAACCAGAAGTTACAGTAAACAGTCATTAGTAAGAGCCTAAAGACGGCAAATGTGAGTCTGCCAAAACGTCGTTTAGACACCAACAATACATCTCGAGACCCGTTGATAGTTCCCAGTGTCGAGTCTGTTATTTTAGTAAGGATAAAATGGTGCTGATTAAAATCAAAAAATGTGGTAACTACTCGTGTTCTTCATTATCCTAAAGATGCCCAAAAGATGCGACAACAAACTAATTGAAATATTTTGATTTAATATATTGTATTACATGAACTGTACCGTAGTAGGTTCTGTGCTGCACTGTATGGTACTGTATTATATATAATATATTAAACAGGGTGATATACCGTATATAATAGAGTATAAAATTTGTTGTAAATTTCTAAGGGTCAAATAGAGTTAGTCTACGCCGTTTTAATGATAAACTTAATATTTGATGTATTAAAAACCCTTCAAATAATTTAGTATACAAGTGACGAATATTTAGAAAAAAGTTATGGGAAAGGAAAATGTTGTTTTGTCCATTTCTTGGTTTTTAATTTTTTTTATCTTCAGATCAGCTATATAGGGTGTGCAAAAATTAAGACAAGTATTTTCTGGTCTAGATAAACGGTACATTTCACACATCCTATCAAGAATGTCAAAGAAAAAGTTTGTTAAGCGCTCTACATACCCTGAAACATGTTGCAATGCACACATCGACTTCTAGGTTTCAGGAAACCTACATTATTTTTAGTTCGTCCATTCCGTGTGTGTAGGCCTCTTTCAAATTCAGTTTTATAACTGTATGCCAACAATTGGATTGTTATTCGTATATATATTATTGTGATAATAAGGTTTATTGTATTTTTATTTATTTATATATTTTGTAAAAATTTTGAATTGTTTTTATTAAATAGTTATAGAATTGAAAATTTTGTGTTTTATTAAAATCTATGAAACTTGGCGCCTTTATTTTAAATTTGTATTTATTTTATATTTATGCCCTTGCATACCCAAACTAGCTCAGATTTTAATTTACAAATTTTACTTTTATTTTCTTTTTCTCTCTCACTCAGGATGCAGGTTCAATTTGGTTCTTTCTATAGTATAATTTCAAAATTTAAAATCACAAAATCAGTACACATAAAAAAAAAAACTAAACACTTTCAGAAAACAATAAAGGAGTTGTTTTTAATATAGGTTTTTTTTTAAAATTTTTAACAAATATTTACAATTTTAACTTACATTTACCCAACCAAAATTTTTAAAATCTCGAGATTTTACCTTATTTAACCGTACGGTTGACCGGCTGCTTTCTTGAAAAATCTCCCTGCTCTGCAAATTCTGTATTCTCTGCACCTGTGCCGCTATCAGCTGTGAATGCTGTGATTAACCTCGAAATATGGCTTCTGATTCTGTGTTTGCTTCTTATTGTGCTTATTTGTGAATATAATTTGGTTTTTTCTTTTTTTTTTTGATTACCTGGGACCCCTTTTTTCCGATGCACGTTACGACTGAATTACTTTTTTTGATATTACTACTGGATTTCATACAATGGTGGGTAAGTACCTCTTTTTATATTAATTGTTTATACTATTAAATCATATATTAACTTGTTTTCTTACTATTTTATCCTTAATTTCAGTATGTTTTATCAAATTACAAATTCTCAAAATATTTTTAAACTTCTCTTCCAAAATTTCAAAAACTCTCCTCCTTCTTTATCAATAACAACCCCCTATCCATTGTTTTCTCTGCTTACTTTAATTTTGTATATAGTAAAATCACCAAATTTCAAAATTGACTAGTTGTCACAAATTATTTTTTAATGTCAAATATTTTTAATTTTGACAATAAAAACTTTTATACTACTTTTTTGTTGCTTTTTTAAAACAGTAGTTCTTTTCTTTGATACTTTCCTGAGAATTTTCTGTAAATTTGCATGTGTTACGTTCAGTATAAAAATTTTTATCTTTCACATCTCATTTTCCAAATTTTCTTAACAAATGCCCTATCATTTTAAACAAACTCCTTTTTTATATAACTAGAACTAAATAACTACTGATAACAAATCTTTTTATATCTAGGTTAACATATCTTTACTCAAAAACTAATATTTTTGTTTGTACATTTTGTAGGCTGTCGAAATTGGTTTCACCCCTTTTACCACACTTTCACTGTGTCTTGAACTACCCCCACTCACATACGAAGCACTGAGTTTCTCCTTTGTCCTCATGGCATATCTTTGCACATCAATGGATTTCCTGTTTAGTTTTTTATGAAAATATAGTTCAACTATGCTGTCACACATACAAAAATCAAGAAATGTTTATGTTTCAACCCCAATATTGGAAAAATTATTATGGCATTGATCTAAACACATTACTGCACCCCTGTTTGGTAAGTTTTATTTCAGTTTATATTCACTTTTACAGACCATGCACTTTTTATGTTTCGTTATGAAAGTTTTAAGATAATTTACAATATTTTCCCCTGTTTATTGATTGTTGCTTATTTAACTTTTGTATAAAGTTCAATTACATTGACTCTACACTAGATTTTCATAAATTTCCCCTTTTAAAAGTTTATACTATAACAATTGTTTCTTTTATAGGTGAAATCTTTCCCCTGAAATTATGCAACTTTTAAAACTACTGGAGTTAATTGAAGTGAAATTTTAATATGGGACTACATTGGTGACACCTTTTCGATGGCAGGAAATACACAATAGGTCTCTCGTCAGCTCTGCCAGTGGAGATCCAGGACTTCGACTTGACACCTTTTTCTTGTTTTTTATTTGTTTTTCATTAATTTTTATGGCCAATTTGGCTTTGCAAATACCTTACAACTAACTACATTTTTATATGAACAATGAATACTTAATTATTCTACACATATGTTAACAACTAAATTAAAATTGTTTTCTGAAATTGTTCATTTTTAATGTATGCATGCTACTATATTTATTAAATCTTTTATAATAATTTATAATATTGCTAATATATATATATATATATATATATATATATATATATATATATATATATATATATATATATATATATATATATATATATATATATATATATATATATATATATATATATATATATATATATATATATATATATATATATATATATATATATATATATATATATATATATATATATATATATATATATATATATATATATATATATATATATATATATAAAAAAAGAACTTGTCTTGTGGTATTTTTCCACAACTGATGAGCCGAATTTAAGGCGAAACAACTCAGAACATATCTTCTCCAGCAGAACTGGGATCTTTTCCAGAATAACTGGATATTCTAGTTAAATTTGAAAACGAACTGGATAAAACCAGAACACTTTCTGTTAATTGTGAGGGTATCTTGAGCTTTCGACCTTATTGGTCTCTTCAGTAGGACAAAATTAGTCCTAGAGCTATGTATTGTTAGTTTTATCGAAGCAAAAGCAGAGTTTGATTCAAAGCAAAAGTCGAATTTGATTGATTTGATTCTGCTTTTGTCAAATTCGACTTTTGCTTTGAATCAAACTCTGCTTTTGCTTCGATAAAACTAACTATATATATATATATATATATATATATATATATATATATATATATATATATATATATATATATATATATATATATATATATATATAACAGAGCAAGAGTTTAAACGCGGGTTTATTTACATTACAGTAAAAAATAAATGAAATTAACGGGTACCGCCCGCAAAAAAGAAAAAATTGCACGGTGGAAAATGCAAAAATTGCAATTGGCAGAAAGATGCAAACCGTGGACACGTGTTTCTGACTAATTGGTCTTCATCAGCACGGTGTAGCTGAGTTAAAATGATGGATAAAACTCATAAAAGACACAATATATATATATATATATATATATATATATATATATATATATATATATATATATATATATATATATATATATATATATATATATATATATATATGTATATATATATATATATATATATTATCATTTTTAAAATTTTATCCCAAAAAAGTATGCAACATCCCCATAAAATGAAATCCATTCACTTTCATATCGATTTATTAAATTAAAAGTTGAGAATTA
Source organism: Rhamnusium bicolor (assembly GCA_029963845.1). NCBI lineage: Eukaryota > Metazoa > Arthropoda > Insecta > Coleoptera > Cerambycidae > Rhamnusium > Rhamnusium bicolor. The sequence continues at coordinate 388,187 of JANEYF010001276.1, read as the reverse complement.
AACAGCTTTTTCACAACATGTTTTAATATTATTTTTGTGGAAAGTAGAGATACAGCAAATCACAACATTTATCAACTCAATATATGTTTCATTTTAGAAGAGATCTGCGATTTAATAATTGTCTCTTTAGTACATTTCCAACTCTTTTTTGTGCAGTTTACCTAAATGAAAAACCAAAATTTCTATATGCTTACACATTCCGTTCTCTTATATCTGCACAGAAATTAATGAAATGGAAGACCAAGAACAAGTCGACTCTAAAAGTTCTTTTCTAAAAATGAATAGTTGTTATATTACTGAAACATAAAAATAATGGCACTACAAATTTGAATTCTAAAAAAACTCTGATAGGTCGTGTGTTAGTTTAACGTTTATAGTTTTTGGGACAACATTTTGAAAACAATAAACATACGATAACGCTTCAATGAGGGCTGCCGCTTTTAGACTCACCAATTGGTGCCACTGATGAGTAAGGTAGCTATCAAAAGTTATTGTTAGGCGTGGAACAAGTTTATAGGCTTTTATTATAATTATTTGGTACACCAGCAAATAAAAAAACTTGTTAATTATGCCTCAGTGTTATGCAGTTCCATTTTGTTCGGAAACATAAGGAGGGCATATGTTTCCGATTAAAACAGTGGTGATAGAGATAACTTTACTCCTTCAAATCATTCGTGTGTTTGTAAAAAACATTTTAATCCTGTCGATTATGCGTTACCAAAGGAACCTACTATAGGAAATCGTAAGTAATAATTATGCACATTCGTTGTTTTCATCATACTCATGCTTGATATAACCTAACTTTAATGACATGAAACACCTCTGATAGATACAATAATTTTCCTACTGAGCAAGTAAATCACTACTTTCCCCTCTGTCATCATTGCGTTAAATGTTTTTCAGTTAATTTTTATAAAATTTACAAATTACGTTAAAAAACCATAATAAACATTAACGATCAGTGATATTTATCTTGCCCTACACTACCGTCTCTCGTGGTGAATTCAAGCGCGGTAGCAATCATTTGCGGCATGCCGTTATACTGAATTTTATGAATTTTTTTCCTTTGACATTTTTTGATAGAACTTGTGAAATTACAGTTTACCTAACTTTTTTTGAATTGAGGAAATGTGAACCATAAATAAGCCGATATGAACATTTATTTTCCTACTCATTTTTTTTTCTAAAGTTAAGGGTGTTTATTTTATATAGGTACTGCATACTTTTTGGGATAAAATTTTGAAAAACGATAAACATACGATTAACGTTTCAATTTTTGGCATGGCGTTACAAAATTGAATTCTAAGAAACATTTTCATTTGATATTTTTTTTATAGGACGTGTCAAAGGTACAATTTATCAAGACGAGAATATATTTTTCCCAGTTATTTCTCGCCTTCTATAACTGAACAGAAGGTAAATAAAATTAAAATCAAAAAATGGCCTAAACAAACATTTTCTTCTATATTTGTATTTTTATAGCCTTTTGGGACACCCCGTATGTATTTATATTATTTGCTTCCATTCTAGTTTTTAATTAGCGACATAAAATGTTCAACTAGATTTTCTGCAAATCCAAGTCATTTAATAAAACAATTACATATTTATATTTCTCTCACAGATCATAATATGGAATAAACTACCAGGATAATTTTGTTATTACATAGAAAATGTTTTACTTTTGTCACGTGCATCGTTTATAAAAGACTTGCTACAAAACCAATTTCAACATTCCAAGATATAATATTTAAATAATAATTTAAATTAGTAATCATATTCAAAAAACATATAATTATATTTCAACATAACTGTTTATTTATTAGTATACCGCAATGAAGGGAAAATAATTAAGTTCCTATTTGGAACTAAATATTAACATATTTATTAATGTATATTCTAATTCTGTAAATCGTTTGTTCTATTTTATGATTTTTATCTGTTTCTATATAATAAACTATTGATCAGATTCTGAAAATAATGTGTAGATTTTCTTAGATTTACATAAACTTAAATAATGAGTGGAATGAAAAATAATATTAACTGAAAATTTTTTTGTTAATTATTATTTCCTAACTTTTACAAATCTTATCACAGATAAGTATAACATATATCTTTTTAAACAATTATTTTCCCGGCTATTTGCCAAAACGCTGAAACTTGGATTACAAAAGAAAAAGATAATATGCACATTATGTTCAGTACTACTGACTCAATAATGTTATTTTTAATTTCAACTATTCTGTCTAATAAAACCAAAAATAAATAAAACACAAGGTACTCACCAGTTGACACTCATTTGTAAAAGTTAGTAAATAATAATTAACAAAAAATTTTCAGTTAATATTATTTTTCATTCCACTCTATATTTTAACTTTTATCAAGAAGAGGAACTTAAATAATGTATAAAATATCATTTACAACAAAAAATTTTAGAAATGTTGAAATAATGGCATGATATGCACAATAATTTCGCATTATATGTTATTCATTAAGGTGAAGGAAAACTGTGAAATGCAAATTTGACTATAGTTTTGCATGTGAAAAATCGAACAAGCTGCAAATACTAAAATGTTTAACTTTATTTTTGTCTCGAATTATGGGAATTCTAAAAATTAAATAGGCAATATCTATGACAAATTATATTAACTGTATGTTTATCTTTCAATTTTACTTTCTGATCCATCTATAGATAGAGAAGTTACTGGTGTCGTAAAAATAGTTCCAGATTGATGAAAAATACAAGTTTTAAGACCTGAAAATAGTAAAATTATCCAAATCGGTAAACCGTATGTGTGTCTGTATATCTGTGTGTCTGTATATCTCTGACTCTGCATGTCGCTGGTCACTGTTACGATACGATTTTCTCAAGCAAGTCTCAGCTTGGAAATCTCAAACGTTACATATAATATATGGGAAGTTGAAGAAAGAATCTTAATGAATATCAGTGAAATCGATGCACCAAAATTTTTTCAGGTCAAAAATGTTTCAAATAGAAAAAAAAAATCAGTAAATTCGCGTAGAAAAAAATTCTTGAACATTTCTCGTCAGATTAACTATTACTAAGAAAAACGGTCTAAAATTAATTTTCCTTTCAACTAAAATGTCATTCTTGATAGTATTTTCTCATCATATCCAAGTTGATATAAGTGAGAAATAAATTATTTTGTTTATTATGAAATAGTTATTTATTTTTCTATTATTTCGTTTATTTCATTTGTCTCTCTTGCCCCGTTTGTCTATTTATCCTGTTTACCATTGTCTCTTTTATCTCTATTATCTCCTTTATCTGATGTATCTCAGTTTATCTTTTTTATCACATTTTCCGTATTTATCTTATTTATTTCATTTATCTTATTTATTTTATCTGTTTTATTTACCGTACTTATCTTATTTATCTCATTTGAAGATGATAAGAAAAAAACTAGCCGAGGCCGATTTTTTTTTTTATTATAATGATAATGATATAATACCTATATATTTATCTTCTTTAAAACTGCACTTTTTCGTATTTTAAAAAATCCTTGAAATTCATGAAAAAGTAGTTAAGAAATGTTCGTATAATCAACACACAAAAAGTAGCGTAGGAATCATACACTTGATTCTGTTATCGAATTTTACTTTATTTTTATCAACAGCCACGGACACATATTTCGGAATCTTTTCTTTTCCTTAAAATGTTTTTATATTTTTATCAAATAATAAGGAACTAAATGAGGTTCTGTATTTTTTACTATGAATTTGTAAATTATAGGATCTTTTCTGGAGGATAGTAATAACCGTTATCTTCATATTTTATTTATCTTAAAAACTCTTGAGGAAAGATATGGAAATAAATTTCTACTTTAAAAAAATATGTAATTTCAAGATGTTTAGCTTTATATCTGTTTATGTAAAATATTCTAATTAGTAAACTTTTCATTTTATCAGTAATTTGACCAGTAAGTTATTTAAATCTACTAAGACTACCTTTTTTAAAGGATTAGATAATCCAATTTTCCAGCAGAATAATGCTCGTCCTTGTTTTTTTTAAGTTATCAAAAAGATGTAATGGCCTTGATTTAGCTAATTTTGTTCGCAGAATTTAAATTTTGAATCAAAAGAACATTTGGGCATCGCGTTTAAGAAATATGACATCTTCCTTTGTTTTTTTAAATATAACACGTTGTATATTTTAAAATAATTCGATTTTCCTCATTTTTCTGATTACTAAAATACAATATATATCTTGTTATATCAAAAAGTTTTTATAACATTTGGATTTTGGTATTAGAATATCGTGATTTTGTTAAACGTAGTTGCCTTTGAAAACAAAATAGCGGCATTTCTGAAATAAAGATGTAGTTTACTCGTCAAAGTAATATCCCTCAAAACTCAGTATCCCATCATGGTTAATTTTTCTTCTTTTGAAAGGCAACTACATTTAACAAAATCTTTAACGACATTTTGATAGTAAAATCCAAATATCTCAAAAAAAACTGTTTGAGATAACACGACATGTTGGTGCCTTTGAAATCACAAAAATAAGAAAAATCCAAATATTTTAAAACATGTTTTAAAAAAACAAAGCGAAATTTCATATTCTTTAAACGCGATGCACAATTGTCTTTTTTTATTTGAAATTTGGATTGTGCGAGAGAATTTAGTTAATGAGAGTGGTCAGATATTTTTCATAACTTCAAAAAGAATCAAATTATTTTAAAAAGAGGACATTTTCGCGTGATGACCCTGTACATGTTATTTATTTAAATTAAAAATTAGCAAATAAATAAGGGTAATCCAACCAAATACACTCAGACACTTGGAGAAACCAAAAAATATAATCAGTGATAGTTTTAAATTTAAAATGTTGTTTGTTGTCACATCTTTTACGAAAATTGCCACAATAAAATTATATTGACCTGTCGCCATCTGCAGAACCTTCTCCATCACTTGATGCCGAGGAACCTTGTTTCGACAATCGAACATCGCCTGGTAGTATCTCTTCGGATCTGTGAACCGTAAATGACGTTTTCCCTCTTTTACCAAAGCCCATCCTTCGTTTCCGACCTATGCATTGTTTTATTATTTGGGGTGTTTGGGGTCATAGGAAGAGCGTACACGCATTTTACAACTTTAATACATCAATTCTAATCTAAACGTTTATCTATTGAATAAGAAAACATAGGGACTACTTAAATAAAGACGCATATATTCAAAATACGACCAAGTAGTGAAGAGTCAGTGGAGTGTAAGTTATTTTTTTATGTTTTGCTTACCTGTGGCCGACAGTTGGCTCGTAGAACTGCTTTTTTTGCTTAAACCCACGAATTGTGTTTGTCTTTCTCTCTCTCGATCTCTCTGACTTTCTTTCCGACTACTGTTTTCTTTTTGAGGAACTTCCAAACCGTGTAGTTGGCCAACTGCTGTGTCGCTCAGGCTACCGTCTACAAATTTTAAGGGCTTATTTAACTAACTATGTATACAAATATTTTAGTTTTTCAGATTAACTGTACATGTATATCCACAGATCATAGTACGTGTGATACCTAAACAAGTTATAAAAACAAACCCTTTTATCTTAACCCAGAATAAAGATAATCATCCGAAAACGGAAAAAAGATATCTTGTATCGACAATAAATGAATTAAAAATGCACACAAAAGATTTTGTAATGGTAAATTTTCTGAAAAAAGTCAAGGAGTGGATAAGTTTCAAGGAAAACAAGTCCGAAGAAACGTTTTTTCTTTCGTTTTACTGCTGAAAAATGGATTTACGCTATAATTTATTAGCAGAATTACTAATCTCGTATACAGGGTGTTAATTAAATACGTAGACAAATTTTAAGCGGTAATTTAAGACAAAAAAATTCATATAAACATATGTCCTTAACATGTAGGTTTTCGAGCTACATGGTGATAAAGTTCTTTTTTTAAGTTTTTTTTTAATTTTCTTATACAATTTTAAGAATAATTAATTCAAATCCAGCCCGTATTATACTTAACTTCCCTGTAGATCGTTTCAAAAGTTAATAACGTTGTTCCATGTCATTTGTTAAAAGTATCATACGTATGTGCTGAATTTGAATAAATTATCCTTAAAATAAAGCATAATTTTATTTTTTGCCAAATAATTTCTAAACTGTACAAGATAATGAAAGACATCAAGAAAGTGAAATGTTTAAGAACAAAATGGTAAATTATATTTCAATATCAAACTTAGTAAGTGTCGTGGTAAAATGTTCAGGGGGCTTAAAGGAGGAATGACCACAAAAAAATTAGAACTCTGTAGATTGTTTCAAAAGTTAATAAAGTTACTTCATGGGTACTGTCAAAAGTATTATACGTGATGAATTTGAATTAATTATTCTTAAAACTATATAAGAAAAATTTAAAAGAACTAAAACAAGAACTTTATCACCCTGTGTCTCGAAAATTCTACGATGTTTATATAAACTTTTTGTCTTAAAATCATACAAGGAAATACCGCTTAAAGTTTGTCCAGATACTTAATTAACACTTTGTATTTAAAATTTGTGGAATGCCAAGGCCAAATCTAAATTTATTTGACTGGCCTAGATAGATATTTACATTAATTATCTAAATATTCAACACACTTTATTAATTGGCGAAGGTGACGGTGAAACAGAAATATTTACCTGTTTTCTCATCCGGTGGTGGTTCCGTATTTGACAAGCTCCTCGTAAATTGCCCCCTCTTCACACTGCCGTCTCTATGATGATGGTGGTGATGATGGTGGTGATGATGGTTCGGATGTGGTTGATAATGATGGTGTGAATCTATGGGTTCTATGGGATCTCGAAGATCTTGGTCTCTTTCTTTAACATTTCTTGGCATACTGCGGTAGCTAGGGTAGCCCCCATATTCAGTACTATCAATAGAAGCAGTATTAAAGAAGGAACTAGCGTTAGAGGACTTATCGGTGCTACACATTTTAAATAATATACTATTCTTTGTGAGAGTATTATCATCAGAATTTTCTGGTTTATTAGATTCTACGCTTGATATTTTCTCAAGAGGGTTTTTATTATTTTTATTGGCATAAGTTGTCTTGAGCTTATATTGCAAATTTTCAGAATATTCTGCCGAGGAATTTGTGTCACTTTTTTTGTCAGACGTACCAGTTTTTCTAATGGGTTTAATATTATTTTGATCATGTTGGTATTCTGCCAAAGGATAATTTGAATATTCTATAGATTTGTTTGTCATATCTGGCTTTACCTTATTAGTTAACGATTGAAAGGGGCCGGGATTGTTGTTAATTGGTTTTTGTATTGTCGTAGCCAGGGAGGTTTTGTTGTTAGGAGAAACTAAGTGAATTTCATTTTTAGATAAGTCTGTAGATAAAAAAAATTTATCGCCGCAACTACAGTCTACGAAATGTACACCATAAGGTTCGCGAAAACTTTCGGACTCTTCACTACTTCCGTCTCCACTGAAACTACCTCGCGGGCTACTAAATTTTAACGTATTTTCATCATCATTGGAATTAAATTCTTTTTTTGATATCAATCTCTCCTTGTCATTTTTATGACTGTACTTGTAGTGTTGGCCTAATCGTTTAATTATGTTTATGGGATTTGGCAGTAGTCGCCGAACAGGAATATTTCTAGGATCACTATCTACGGGATGACAAGTATTATTTGGATTAAGTATTACCCCATTAAGAGAATCTAGCGTTCTGCTACGAACAAGTCTTTTTGGTTTAATTTGTTGGTTATAATTGGAATAACTACGACTAAGTGGTTTACGCTTGTGATTTTTGGATTGCAAAATATTATAAGCTTTCATATTTTCCCTGAAAAACAAAATATTTATTTAGTAATTATTTCCAGTTTAAAAGAAAATCTCTAAATTTTACATATGCGTGAGTAGAAGTCTCCAACTGTCATATGGTTTTAGTCAGGTTTGATTTTGCTAGCCACAGATGTACTAAACTCGGCTTTGTTTCCAAAGTCCCAATGCTTTCAAGAGAGTTCTTGAGATGTTAATGATAAAATACTAAATATAATTAAGTCACTTTTCTGCGAAAGTGTTGCTATCTATTGCTCAATAATTGAAATGTAAACTTAGAATTTATAATTATAATCTGATCACCATATTTCTTTGGCAATCAAACCGTTATGCCCATTGTTTTATCAAGATTACAAGAAAACGCTACAGGAAAAAAATAAGTCAGTCTAAAATTTCA